>CM051238.1:9679143-9814143 GCA_027917425.1 Gastrophryne carolinensis | reverse complement strand
TCATGATCGGGGTAAAAAGCTGGCGCCAGGAGCGCGCGCCTCCTTTATCTGCGGCAGACACAATTGCCGGCTTTCCATCCGGCAAATAATACCTTCAATAAAAATGTTTATGACTGATAATAGGCCTGCGCTGCATGTCGCCCGCGTTCTCCAGCAACAACACCAAATGCGCCAGCGATTGCCTGATCACCTGACGCCCCCCACACCTCATAATCTGCAGCCCAGGAGATGTTGGCTGGTGAGCTTACAATCTATGAAGCACATGTTATCTTTGCTGGGAAATGCCTGCAGAGATTTCAATGTTTCCTCTCTGGCTGTTTTAAAGCGGACCTAAACCCTTCTTGTGACTGTGTGCCGGGGGGCACTCAGGACCCACCTACCCCTGCTGCCTGTAAGCCCCACATTCAGGAGGTAATTTTTCCTCATTGTGCGCTGTATGATGGGGCACAGGAAACAGCTACACACCACAGTGAAGCAAGCCTCCTGTTCATGGACTTGGAGCTGCCTGTTGTGTACAGCTGTTTCCTGTCCCTCATGGCATGCAGCTCTGCTTGGAGGTGAGTATCTGATGCTCACTGATGGCGTGAGGGGGGTAATTAAGGTTAGTTTATTGTCCAGAAGGAGGGTTTAGGTCTGCTTAAAGTGGACCAAAACCCACGTCGATATTCCCGGGCCAATCGATTCCCTCCCCCTGGCGTATCCAAAATCAGAATGCCCTCTGTGTGAAACCCCCCAGGTCGCCCCATACACTTACCTGTTTCCTGGTCCAATGGCGGCTGCGCCAGCTGCAGCCACATCCCCGCATTCCCTCTAGCAGGGCGCGTGCCCGTGCCAGGTATTTGTGAATGGACATCTTGGGCACGCTCCCTGTTAGAGGGAAGGGAGGGATGCGGCCGCTTGCCCAATCAGTGTCCTCGGAGTGTGACTCCGAGCATGCTGATTGGATGCGCGGCCGCACATGCGCAGTAGGACCTGGAAGAGGTGAGTTGTCATCGGCAATCTGGGGGGGGATGGGGGTTCACACCCCTGTTTAGGGTGCCCCAGGGGAAAGGACCAAAACCCAGGATAGTCAAAATCCTGGGGTTTGGTCGACTTTAAATTGATTCTACTTTCAAGCAGACCGTCCTACTCTGTTTTAAAAAAACTCACTGTGTGCCGAGATTGAGTCCCCCAAGTGGTGGCATATGGGACCAATTCACTTTAATGAAGGAGGCAATACCTGACACCCTCTCATTGAAATAAAGGGAGTGGGCGTGGCCAGTTGCTGTGACTCAGCCAGAGAGCAGTGGATGCTGTTGGGCTCAATCTCGTTACAAATAATCAATTTGACTTTTGTTTTTTTCTCTGCCTAAACAGACCCTTTTAGGTCCACTTTGAAGTGGACCAAAACCCAGGATTTTGATTATCCTGGGTTTTGGTCCGTGCCCCCAGGGCACCCTGATCTGAGCTGCCCTGCTGCGTGAAACCCTCCAAATCGCTGAGCGCAACTCACCTTTTCCTGGTCCTACGGCGCATGCGCGCCCACTTGTCCAATCAGCACGCTCGGAGCTGCTGGTGTTACGTCATCTAAGTCTAAGCCTTCATCTAAGGCCTGCGGCTCCGAGTGCACTGGCGGCCGCATCCCCTGCTTTCCTGGAACGGGTTTCACAAAGCGACGCATCCCGATTTTGGATGCACCGGGGGGGGGGCCTGGGGGGGAATTGATCAGACCGAGAATCTTATAGTTTCCCCGATCTCGCTGGGTTTTGGTCCACTTCCAGCCTCGGCTGACAGATCGGGTGAGGGTAGAAGAGCACTAGGGTCAAGTGCTCCTGGAGCGCAGCTCCAAGCCGCAGACCCTGTTACACAAATGGTAGCTGGCCATAGGCTTTATGGTGAGCCTACTAGGGATGCCGAGTTCCTGTCCTCTCCCCCCCCCCCTCTGACTTTGTTCGGGGGGGGGGGCGGGGGGTAGCAGCGAGTGGTATTAGTTGTGGTGTTTTGGCCTTTACATTGTGTTTTTTTGGGGTGTTTTTGGCCGCCATGCCACTTTGTACTGCGCTCCGCGGCTGTGGGCGCTATAACCTGTGGCGTATTTGCTTTGTCATGGTGCCGGTGGGGTCACGTGGGCACCGTTTTCGCGCTCTTCGGGGGGGGCGGGGTAGATGACGCGTATCGCGTCATCCCCCTGCCGCCCGCCCCTCGAGGTACCTCTGCCGGTGCCATTTGGGATTAGCTGCGCGTCTGGACTTTTCCCTTCCGGGCTGCAGCGCTGTTTCCTCCGGTCTGTCGCTTAATCCTGCGGTCTGTGCCGTGAGTTACCTCTGCCGGTGCCATTTTTGATTAGCTGCGCGTCTAGACTTTTCCCTTCCGGGCTGCAGCGCTGTTTCCTCCGGTGTGTCGCTTAATCCTGCGGTCTGTGCCTTGGTGACCCGGCGGTGCCCTTGGTCCGTGAGTCCCCCTTGGGGTTTTTTTTATTGGTCTTGTGGGGCATGTGCTGCGGGATGCTCATGTGTCACTTTTACTTATGTCTTTCAGGCGGGATACCAGTGGGTTGTGGTTTCTCCCGGCTCTACTCCTTCCTCCCCCTCATCCCCCCCCCCACCCTTTTCTGATCTGGGGGCATCCCGTGGGAGGGCATTCCGGGTGGCTTTTGTATTAGCCTTTACCCAGCACTGGCCTATTGCGCCTGTGTTAATCACCATATGGAGGCCTCTGGGGATGGCGTGCTTGGGGGTCCTTCGGGGCAATCCCGGCTGTGTGCCATGTGTGGGGTATCCCCTGTGAGTGACAGTGTCATGGTGTGAGTGCCGTGCGCTCAAAGTGTCCTTGCGCTCCAGCTTGGTTTGCCTGCATCGCTTCCCAGCTCTGCGCCCCCTTCGGCATCACCTACACTCCCACTGCTGCAATTAGATCCCAGTGAGGGGGATGCTAGCAAGGGGTCACAGTCTGATCTGGCACTTTGTGTGGCCAACATGGAGAAGCAGCTTGCCGGGCCTATTCCTAGGAAGGCTTCTGGCAAGAAGCGGCACCTGACTTCCACACACTCCCGCTCCACTGAGGAGTATGAGGAATTTGATGCCACTGGTGGACTTTATTCCCTAGAGGAAGGGGAACTGTTCCAGGACTCTGACTCCTCTGGGGACCAGCAGGAGGGTTGCATTAGTGACCCTGGGTCTGCGTCCGGGGAGGAATCATGGTACCCTGAGTACACTGACAATCTGCTGTCACAAATTTTTGAAATCTTGCACATTGCTCCCCCTGAGTTGGCTAAAAGAAAGCAGGGTGAGATTTTTCGTCCTGGTAAACAGCATCTGGAGTTCCCTGAGCAGGGCCATTTCACTTCTATGGTGCTTAGGGAGTAGGAACGCCCTAACAGGCTGCCCACTGTGCCCAAGGGATTGGATAAGAGGTATCCCTTTTCTGCTGATCTAGTAAAGCGGTGGTCCTGTCCCCCTGAGGTGGACGCTCCCATGCTAGGCCTATCTAATACTTCGGTCATGCCTTTCCCTGACACTACCACTCTGAGGGACAGCGAG
The DNA here is from genome assembly GCA_027917425.1 of Gastrophryne carolinensis. Classification (NCBI taxonomy): domain Eukaryota; kingdom Metazoa; phylum Chordata; class Amphibia; order Anura; family Microhylidae; genus Gastrophryne; species Gastrophryne carolinensis. The sequence continues at coordinate 9,810,625 of CM051238.1, read as the reverse complement.
GCCCGGCGCATAAATCAGCTGGCCTGCCATGCTTTTACTTGTGTGGGGGCTGGACTGCGCCCGGCCTGTGCTGCTGCCATTACTGCTATTGCCCTTAAGAAACTGCTTAAGTGTCTCTGCCATGGCGCTATGGCTGGTAGGAGAAGGGAGGATTATAGGGTCCTCTTGCTTTGCTCTGATTTTGTTGTTTTTATCCTTACTGCCATGGATGATGCCATGAGGCTGGGCGGTAGGGCCTCTGCACTTTTGGTGGCTATGCGCCGCTCCGTTTGGTTACGTCATTGGGCAGCTGATGCTGCTGCTAAGAAGGCTCTCACTGGGCTCCCCTTTGCGGGGCTGCGGCTCTTTGGTGAGCATCTTGATGTTTTGGCCAAGGATGGCAGGCTGCCTCAGCGTAGGAGGCAGCCCCGGCCTTTTCGGGGAGCCTCCGTCTCCCTCCCCTCCCTTCGTTCTTCCAGAGGAGGTCGTGGCTCCCTCTTCTCAGGTAGCCGCAGAGAGTCTTGGGGCCATGGCAGATCCCGTGGTCTTTCCTGGGGTTCCAAGCCCAAACCTCCTCCCAAGGCCCCCCAGGCATGAGGGGGCGCCCTCACCCATCCGGGTGGGGGGTGGGGGGGACGGCTTCGGCTCTTTGCTCACTTCTGGAGGCTCCACATCTCAGACCGGTGGATTCAGGAGGTGGTGTCCTCTGGTTACAAGATAGAGTTTACAGCCTGGCCGCCTCCAAGATTCATCAGATCCCAGATGTCTTTAAACCCCCTGTCAGCTCAAGGATTGCTTTCGGCGGTTCAATGCCTGCTGCAGTCAAGGGTCAAGGGGTGACCCCTCAAGAACAGGTTCAGGGGTACTATTCCAATCTTTTCAAGGTCCCCAAAAAGGACGGCTCTCTGAGGCCCATCCTGGACTTGAAGGGCCTCAACAAGTTTGTCAGATTCAAGCATTTTCACATGGAGACGCTACGCTTTGCTGTCGGTACCCTTCGCCCGGGCGACTTCATGACCACCGTGGACATCAAGGATGCTTATCTTCATGTGCCTATCTTCCCAGGTCTTCAGAGATTTCTGAGGTTTGTGCTGGAGGATCAGCATTACCAGTTTGTGGCCTTACCATTCGGTATCACCTCGGCGCCTCGGGTGTTCACCAAGGTGCTGGCGGGAGTGATGGCTCTGCTGCCAACCCGGGGCATTCGCATCCTTCCCTACCTGGACGACATCCTCGTGGCTCAGTCCTTTCATCAGGGCGAACTGGACACTCAGGTGGTGATCTCCACTCTGGAGTCCTTTCGGCTGGGTGATCAATTTTCCCAAGTCTTCACTGTCCCCGTCCTTGGTGAGGTCCTTTCTGGGCATGACACTGGATACCTCTCAGGTCAAGGTGTTCCTTCCTCAGCAGAAGGTGGAGGGCCTTCAGAAGCAGGCACGGGCTCTGCTCTTGTGTCCTCATCCCTCCATCCATCTAGGGATGCAGTTGGTGGGCCTGATGGTGTCCTGCTTCGAGGCGGTCCCCTTTGCTCAGTTTCACATGAGACCTCCTCAGTTGCACCTCTTGTCAGTTTGGGATCGGGACCCTGTGTCCCTGGATCAGGAATTTTCTCTCTCTCCTCTGGCCAGGCAGTCCCTTTCGTGGTGGCTGGACTCAATGATTCTTCTGGTGGGCAGGACCTTCCTGCCCCCATGCATCACCACGGATGCCAGTCTGAGGGGCTGGGGGGACTGGCCCATGCTCCAATCAATGTCCTGGAACTGAGGGCGATCAGGTTGGTTCTGTCCCACTTGACCACACACCTTTGGGGTCGGGCTGTTCAGATCCGCTCAGACAACCAGACGGCGGTTGCCTACATCAACCATCAGGGAGGGACTCGTAGCAAGCGAGCCTTCAAAGAAGTGTCTCTGATACTGTCTTGGGTGGAACAGAATGTCTCCTGCATCTCAGCAGTATACATTCCGGGGGTGGAGAACCAGGTGGCAGACTCCCTGAGCCGTCTGGGGGAATGGTCCCTCAACTACCAGGTGTTTCTCTCCCTGTGTCACCACTGGGGTCAGCCAGATGTGGACCTGTTTGTGTCCCGTCACAATCACAAACTTCCCAGGTTTGTCTCCCTGTCACAGGATCCTCTGACCTTCGCCACGGATGCACTGGCAATGCCTTGGACGGAGTTTCGGCTTCCCTATGTGTTCCCTCCGTGCCCTCTACTGGGCAGGGTCATGCGCAAGATAGCCCAGGAGGGGGTGTCAGCCATCCTGGTGGCCCCCTGTTGGCCAAGAAGGGTGTGGTTCGCAGACGTCATGCAGTTGGTAGTAGACCGGTACGTCTTGCCCAGGGATCCAGATCTTCTCACTCAGGGACAGCTACGCCATCCCAATTTACAAACGCTGGCTTTAACGGCTTGGCTGCTGAAACCTACATCTTGACAGAGAAGGGGTTGCCTGCCTCTGTTGTGGATACCATGATTCGGGCTAGGAAGAAATCCTCGTCCTTTATCTATTACAGGGTCTGGCATACTTTCATTGCCTGGTGTGAGTCCAAGTCTCTTTCCTGTCGGGTTTTTTCCATTCCCAGGAAGTACCCTCAAAGGCCATGTTTCAGCTTCAGTTTTTTTCTAAAGATCCTTTGCCAACCACCGGTTGGTTAAAACTTTTTTCCAGGGTGTTACTCATGTGCGTCCACCTCGTAAGCCTATGCTACCAGTCTGGGACTTGAATCTGGTGTTGTCTGCTCTGCAGGATCCTCCCTTTGAGCCTATCCGTGGGGCTGCTTTGCCCATTCTGACTCTTAAGGTAGCCTTTTTGGTGGCTATCACTTCTGTAAGGCGAGTTTCTGAGCTGGCGGAGCTTTCCATCAAACCTCCTTATTTTGAGAGGCATCAGGATAAGGTGGTGTTTTGGCTTAAGCCGGATTTCTTGCCTAAGGTGGTGTCTGCCTTTCATCTCAATCAGGACATTAGGCTCGATTCAGAGACACATTCGTCCGGACTTCCGTACTTGTCTGTGAAAGTTTTGGTGGGTGTTTGTCATTTTTTTGCTTTTTTCTTCATTTTTCATTCGTACGAACGTTCGGGAATGCGCTTTCGATGAACGGAAGCGTTTGTGGGATCGATATCCTGTCCCCCGGCCTTGCCCCCTTCACAACGTATCCATTATCCCTCTGCTTTGATCACAATGTGACACTTCTAAACCTCAATCTCTGCTGCTGGACGGAGAACGATCAAAGCTCGCGGGATGATTCTGGAGGAAGTCGCTTCCAAAGGTCGGCGGACCTAAACTCCACTTACCAGCAGTTTAGAATTCTTTTCCTTATATTGGAAGGAATAAATCAAGGCAACTGGACTTGCTGTTATTTTCTTGAAAGTGTGCCAAAACCTTTGGTGTCACTATCCCAGGTTTTGGTCTGTACTCTTGTGGCATATAGACGCTATGGCCGGTTTTGGTCTACTTTAAAGCGGAACAAAACCTAGGATTCTTGATACACTGGGTTTTGTGCCTCCTGATTTTGGATGCCCTGTTATGTCAACCCCCCAGATCAACGATAGAAACGTACCTATCCCGGGTCCTTTGGCGCATTGCTCTCGTCCAATCAGCGCCGTATGCTGCGTATATTAAAGAGGACCAACAACGTGTGTTGTTCTGGGACCTGGCACTTTAAAGTGGACCAAAACCCAGGACTTTGACTATCCTGGATTTTGGACCTTTCCCCTAATCGGGGCACCCCGTTGTGTGAAACGCCCCTTATTGCCAATGCAAACTCACCTCTTCCCGGTTCTACGGCACATGCGCGGCCGCTCGCCTAATCAGCGCGCTCGGATGCACGTCGTCTAAGCCTTTGTCTAAGTCCAGCGGCTCCGAGCACGCTGACGGCTGCATCCCCCGTTTCCCTCTAACAGTTAAGCGTGCCCGCGCCGGCATTCACTAATGCCTGCCGCGGGCTCGCGCCCTGCTAGAGGGATAGCGGGGATACGGCCGTGACTCGCGCATGTGCCGCTGGACCGGGAAACAAGGTAAGTGTATGGGGCGACCTGGGGGGTTTCACACTGGGGGGAGGGAATCGATCGGCCTGGGAATCTTATAGATTCCCGGGCTGACCAGCTTGGGTTTTGGTGTACTTTAAAACAGGCTCGGGGGAGGGGGGGGGCATCCAGAATGCTGAAGTCCCCCCCCCCCTCCACACACATCACCCCTTTAGGATCCTCGGCTCGGAAATGGAGCCCCGCGATCGGTTGGTCGTTCCTTATCTCCGTACGCTGGAGTAATCCTGCCCCATTTTAAAGGGACAATCCAGTCTAAATAATGGTCTCTTGTGGGTCATGTGAGCAGCCCTGATGGGATAACCACGGCTTCCAGCCCATTGTCTTCCATTGAGATGTATGAGACAAAGCACTTCCCCTTCCCTTCTCTTATCAATAAAAGTCAAGGGGCGGCAGCTGCAGTGACCCCATCATGGCTGCTCCCATGAACTACAAAAGTTATTAAGACTGGTCTGTCCCTTAGAGCCATTTTAATGGGAGGGGCATGCCAAGTAAAGGGTGGGTGTTGCCGTGTATGACTTAAACCGGACCTTCACCCTGAGTAAGAGCTTATATATGAGTCTTGTTTGTTCCCTCCCCCCCGTACATACACATTACCCACATTAATCCTGACCTTCACCCTGAATAAGAGCCTATCTTGTATGTCCCCCCCGTACATACAGATTGCTCACATTAATCCGGACCCTCACCCTGAATAAGAGCCTGTCTTGTATGTTTCCCCCTGTACATACACATTATCCACATTAATCCAGACCTTCACCCTGAATAAGGGCCTATTATGTATGTCCCCCCCCCCCATACATACAGATTGCTCACATTATTCCGGACCCTCACCCTGAATAAGAGCCTATCTTGTATGTTTCCCCGCTGTACATACAGATTGCCCACATTAATCCGAACCTTCACCCTGAATAAGAGCCTATCTTGTATGTTTCCCCCCCTGTACATACAGATTGCCCACATTAAAAATAATCCTACCAGCGCCTAGTGCATTTTCTGATTCTATAAACCTCCAAGATGGTGGCACATGGAGTCTCAGGCTGCCTGCAGACATGAAGTGTCTTCTGACTGTGCCGCTCTGCATTCTGAGATTGCTGTTCTTTTCCTGACCCCAGCTCTGCTCTGTCTAAGCAAAGCACAGCTTTAACCCCACCCCCTGCACTTTTGACCCCTCTCCTCTCCACAAAATGTGATGCTTCTAGGGCAAGATGACGGCGCCCGTATCCTAGAGTCCTGAACTGAGTTGCAGCCCAGTGGGGGAAAGAATAAAAATTAAGTTACTAAACTATATTAATTTTAGATGCTGGGGAATAGTTTTTTTTTAAAGGTTTGGGCTTTTCATGAAATGAGGCTGAAGGTCTACTTTAAGGTTTGCCTTAAGACACACAGACCCCGATCCCCCTATAAAGGTGAGGCAATTGTATTGTCAGTAATGTTTCCCAGCATTCCCAGCATTTGGGAGCGATGGCCTGTGTAGAGGCTGAGGGACTCCTACATACATCTGTAGTTTCTGTGTAGGTTCACATTGAACCAGGTCAGGGCCGGATTAAGTGTGGTGGGGCCCCTGGGCACAACATCTGCTGGAGGCCCCAGATACAGTATAAAATAATAATCCTGCCAAGTAACTGATTGGTGGTTGTCTGGCCCCGCCTACTTACTGGGACGTGAGATGGAGTCCCTTGTGCCCCCCTTGTGCGGGTGCTGCTGCTTTGCCATTCTGGGTGGGGGGTAGTGTAGTCGCCCGGCTGGTTCCCTGCATTGAGCTGCCAGCGGCTGTGCTTGGTGGCTTATGTGCAGTGACAGCTCTGCACCCATCACTGTAGCGTTGCTGGCGGCGGCTTTGCTGCTCTAGACTCTCCGTCCTGCCCTGTGGTGGCTGCAGGCTGCGGGTTTGCTTAAAGTGGACCAACACCCAGGGGGGATCGGCCCGGGAATCTATAAGATTCCCGGACCGATCAGATCCCTCCCCGCGGGGCATCCGAAATCCGGATGTCCCGCGGGGAGGAACCCGCGAGGAGGAGGCCCACAATCCTTACCTTACCGGCGATCCAACGGCGCATGCGCGAGACGCGGCTGCGTCTCTCGCTTCCCTCTAGCAGGGCGCGCTCCCGCGCCGGCCGTTTTGTGAATGGCCGGCGCAGGCGCGCTCCCTGTTACAGGGAAGCGAGAGACGCAGCCAATGACAGCGCTCTGGTATGCCAGAGCGGCTCTGAGCGCTGTCATTGGCCGGACGAGGTCACGTGGGAGCGGGGAGAGGTGAGTTTTTGCGGCGATCGGGGGGGTTTCACACAGCAGGGCCCCACCTAAGTGGACCAACACCCAGGATAGTCAAAATCCTGGGTGTTGGTCCACTTTAAACAAAATGAGGCTTGTCCAGGTGCGCCCCCGGTGCCACGGATAACTTTGTTGCCGGCCCATCAGACCAAAGACTGAAAAGCCTCCTGGACCAGACCATAACCCAAAGGCTGGTGGAGGTCCCCTTTGCAGGGCAAGTGGTGGAGGCCCGGGGCCTTGCGCCCCTCTCCTAATGCAGCCGTGATTCAGATCATGGTGCATGCATAGTAATCTATCAAGGCAACTGGACTTGCTGTATTTGTCTTCAGAAAATACAGGAGGCCAAGGCCAGTCAAAGCCAAGGCCAGCTGCCTTATATTATTATTGACACAACTCTGCACTGTGCTGTTCAACACGCCCAGCTCCTGTTTTAACAGAGGGCGGATTCCTGATAAGTGACACCCCGGGTAAGTTGGTAGTCAGCGGGTGGTCATATATAGTTGTAGTCCAGCAGGGTGGAGGGAGCGCTGGGTGATGACAGGCACTGAGGAGGGGTGGCAGCCGCTCAGACCATTTTATAACTAACCTGGGAGGTGCACCCCAATAGGGGATGCCCCGCTGTGTGAAACCCCCCAGAAAGCCCCTAAAATCTTACCTTTTAGGGGACGGACAAGCGACGGATAAGCCGCCGCCGCCCCTCTCGCGCGTCCCTCTTACAGAGCACTCACCCGCGCCGGCCATTCACAAACGGTGCGCACCCTGCTAGAGGGACGCGCAGGAGGCGGCGGCTTATCCGTCGCCTAAAAGGTAAGATTTTCGGGGCTTTCTGGGGGGTTTCACACAGCGGGGCATCCCGATTTCGGATGCCCCGCGGGGAGGGAGCTGATCGGCCCGGGATTCCCGGGCTGATCAGGGGTGGGTGTTGGTCCACTTTAAGACTTTTGTATGATGACAAGCACTGAACCCGCTATGAGTGAACAGGAAGTGCGGTAGTAAGGCTTCTCTGGGTGGGGAATTGGGAGTTATCTTCTACAGAAGAGAGGTATTTTATTAAACCGGACCTTCACCATGATTTAATGAAAAGCCCAAACCCTTAAAAAACGATTCCCCAGCTTCTAAAATTAATATATTTAAAGTTTGTAGTCACTTATTATTCTTTCCCCCACTGGGCTGCAACTCTGTTCAGGACTCTAGGATACGGGCGCTGCCATCTTGCCTGAGAAGCATCACACATACTGAGGAGAGGAAAGAGGAATAAAGTGCAGGGGGCGGGGTTATAACTGTGCTTTGCACAGATAGAGCAGAGCTGGGGTCAGGGAAAGGACAGCAATCCCAGAATGCAGAGCGACACAGTCAGAAGACACTTCCTGTTTGCAGGCTGCCTGATGCTCCATGAGCCGCCATCTTGGATGTTTAAAGGCTCATAACATGCAGTAGATGCAGTTAGGATGAGTTTTTTATGCAAGCAATCTGTATGTACAGGGGGGGAAATATATAAGATAGGCTCTTATTCAGGGTGAAGGTCCGGATTAATGTGGGCAATCTGTATGTACAGGGCGGGAGGAAACATATAACATAGGCTCTTATTCAGGGTGAAGGTCCGGATTAATGTGGGCAATCTGTATGCACAGCGTGGGGGAAAAATATAAGACGGGCTCTTATTCAGGGTGAAGGTCCGGATTAATGTGGGCAATCTGTATGTACAGGGGGGGGACATACAAGATAGACTCTTATTCAGGGTGAAGGTCCGGATTAATGTGTGCAATCTGTATGTACAGGGGGGGAACATACAAGATAGACTCTTATTCAGGGTTAGGGTCCCGATTAATGTGGGCAATCTGTATGTACAAGGGGGAAACATACAAGATAGGCTCTTATTCAGGGTGAAGATCCACTTTAAAGTGTGCGTTGCCTTGACCTCTTAGTGTTTACCATCTCGCTCTTTGTCTTTCCAGAGAGTTCTCCAAGGAACGAGAGAAGGCCAAAGCTCGGGGCGACTTCCAGAAGCTGAGGGAGAAGCAGCAGCTGGAGGAAGACCTGAAGGGCTACCTGGACTGGATCACACAGGCCGAGGACATCGACCCCGAAAACGAAGACGAAGACAACGATGAGGACAAGCCGCGAAACAGTGAGCCCTCCCCTTACTTTGTTCTGAACACACTGGCAGTTATGACCCGAGTGGCCATACATGTGCTTAAAGTGGACCAAAACCCATCCAACCCATCGATTCCCTCCCTCCGGGCATCCAAAATCGGGATTCCCCGCTCTGTGAAACCCCCCAGTTTGCCCCATACACTTACCTTGTTTCCTGGTCCAACGGCGCATGCGCGAGCCGCATCCCCGCCATCCCTCTAGCAGGGCGCACATGCATGTGTGAATAGCCGGTGCGGGCACACTCCCTGTTAGAGGGTAGCGGGGAATGCGGCCGTCAGCGCGCTCAGAGCCGCTGGCCTGGGAGGCAGGCTTCGACAACGTGACGTCAGCGACTCCGAGCGCACTGATTGGACGAGTGCTAACACAAGGGCCATCCACCAGTATTGGATAGCTATTGTCTCACCCTATAAACTAAGCCGCACACAAATTATATTGAATGATTAATCAAGGTTTATTTAGACAAGGACACATCATACGACATCACAGACAATAGCCACATCTAAACACAATAAAATGTGTATACAAATATATATATACACAGTGCAAGTAAGCATATATTCAAAGGTATATGTAATTGAAAAAAAATCATATACCTTTGAATATATGCTTACTTGCACTGTACACATTTGTACCTTATACACCTGGCATACTGTGAATCTATTGTTATATTTAGTGAATTATTGATTGGTAGTCCCATACAGCCCATCTGCAGGGTCCGCTTCTTAGTCTGTGTATATATTTGTATACACATTTTATTGTGTTTAGATGTGGCTATTGTCTGTGATGTCATATGATGTGTCCTTGTCTAAATAAACCTTGATTAATCATTCAATATAATTTGTGTGCGGCTTAGGCCCTTATTTATCAAGGGCTAGCGCCAGGTAGTGTCTGACGAGCGCCAGGTACCGCCAGCTATCGGCGGCTACCGAATCAAGTACGCCCGGCGGCGGTCGCAATGACGCATTTATCACGCTAAATGAGGCTAGCGCCGGCGAGAGCGTCAGCTAGCGCGGGATTCATCATATAGCCGACTGCAACGAACAGCGCCGCTGCTAATCCCATCACAGCGACAGGTATGACCTGGCGCTCCCTGGCGTGGTCCAATGCATTTCAATGGAACAATCTTTAAATAATCATAATTAATTGCTATTACTGTTTTTTTTTTTTTTTTTTTTTTTTATGTCAAAAATTCTGTGACCACTTCTGCAATGTTAGGAATTTTTTTAAAGTAAAAAAAAAAAAAAAATATTGTGCAGAATTGATATTACAGGTCTGATATTCATGTATTCATATTACAAAATGTTTAGAAAAACATGTATAATTTTTACATATAAAAAAAAGGTTGTTTGGGGGTTAAAAACTACTTTACACACATCGCCGCCAGCGCTCTGGGGTTTAAACAAGGAATTCACAGCGCGAGAAATTTTTGAGCGTGATTTTTTAATGAATCTGCAGCAAGCCGCTCGCTCTGGCCATTCGCTGTCAGGCGCACCCATACAACGCGGAACCTGTGAAACAGCGACCCCTAACCCCGTATTCAACATTACCGCACACCGACTGAGTCGCTGACAACAAGCAAACCCCGGCCAAGCACAGCGAATACTAGCTGGCGCTGTGAAAATCACGCTACTGGCGCTCATCTGTCGCTACCTGGCGCTATTAATGAATCGGCCTCCCCGTTTATAGGGTGAGACAATAGCTATCCAATACTGGTGGATGGCCCTTGTGTTAGTGTTCCAGTGGGCCCAATAGTGGACCCCTCTCACCAAGCCAGCACCGCACTTATACCCAGCTGTGCGGGTTTTCTTTAAGATTTTTCTGATTGTACGAGTGGCTGTGCATGCGCCGTAGGACCGGGAAGAGGTGAGTTGGCTTTGGCGATCTGGGGGGTTTTACGCAGCGAGGGAAAGGACCAAAACCCAGGATAGTCAAAATCCTGGGTTTTGGTCCACTTCAAAGTGGAACAAAACTCAGGGCGGCTAGCCCTGGAACTAATAGATTCCATGGCCGACCACATCTTGATTTGGGATGCCCGCTGTGTGAAACCCGCCAGTTTTCACTTACCTTCCTCTGGGCCCAATGGTGCATGCACAGGTTATCCTCCAATCAGCGACGTTTTCTATGCCTATGTAATAGGGCAAATAGCTCTGATTGTTTACAATGGGGAGTTAGAGCGTTCGCATCCCCTTCAGCTATTCAGATAGACTGGGTTGAGAGCGTGCACGCCACTGGGGGGTGTGGCCTATCCCGCTCCCCATTGAAGCCTTTTAGAGCAGTTTGCCGAATTACATAGTCACGGCAAACGGTTCTGATTGGATGAGAGCCCGCTCATGTGCTGTCGGACCGGGAAGAGGTGAGTTGTACTGGGTGATCTGGGAGGGTTCTACACAGCAGGGCATCCTAATTCGGGATGTCCAAGGGGCACGAAACAAAACCCGAGATCATAGTCATAATCCCAGGTTCTCTGTCGATTTAACCTGCGTCTCTCCTGGGTGGTTATATCCCTGGTATGCAGGAAGCCACCCCACAAGGCACCTCATGGGTGGACACAATATTATGGATTTCTGACCCAAACTCCACTCCCATCATGCCTCAGACTTCAAAAACTCCACTTGTTCCTTGACCCTGCATAGTATTACACTGGGCCGGTCCATAAGACAGGAAAAATGTCTTGGTCCTCCACACACAGCTCCACCTAGAGGCAGGAGTATAAGGGAGAACAGCATCGGGGACTAGAAGTGCTGCACCCAGCCGGAGTAATGCTTCAAAGGCATTGACAGGAAAACTGGAATATTTCCTTGTTCAATAATTTTTCACTTGACCTCGGGTCCCCAACCACTGCTGGCACTTGAGCGCCCCTCTGGTGGTACTCAAGGCCAATGAGGGTGAAAGTGGGCGGACATGAAGCACTGCAGACAAGCTACGGCTCCAATAGGATGTGCCAGGTTGCTACGACAACGAGCTGCAGGCATGTAGGAAGGGAGTATCTTGGAATATCATTAAAGGACCTCCATGACACCCCAAGTCTGTATTAGTGATGGTGGTAGGGTGGTACTTGAGATATGGGAACTGGTACTATATGGGAAACCCTGCACCAGACTCTTCTTGGAAGCCAGTCAGGTGTCTGTATTAGTGGTGGTAATAGGGTGGTATATGAGATATGGGAAGTGCTACTCCATAGAAAAAAGTTGGGAAAACCTGCACCAGACCCTTCTTGGAAGTCAGTCAGGTGTCTGTGTTAGTGGTAGTAGTAGGGTGGTACTTGAGATATTGGAAGTGGTACTCCATGAAATAAAAGTTTGGAAACCCTGCACTCTACCCTTCTTGGAAGTCAGTCAGGTGTCTGTATTAGTGGTGGTTGTGAGTGGTACTTGATATATGGGAAGTGGTACTCGTTGGGAAACCCTGCACCAGACTCTTCTTGGAAGCCAGTCAGGTGTCTGTATTAGTGGTGGTAATAGGGTGGTATATGAGATATGGGAAGTGCTACTCCATAGAAAAAAGTTGGGAAAACCCTGCACCAGACCCTTCTTGGAAGTCATTCAGGTGTCTGTATTAGTGGTGGTTGTGAGTGGTACTTGATATATGGGAAGTGCCACTCCATAAAAAAAGGTTGGAAACCCTGCACTAGACCCTTCTTGGACGTCAGTCAGGTGTCCTCTAGCTGGAATCCTATTCAGCATATCCAAGATGACCTATTGGTTCGGAATGGTTGGCGTATCTCAGTCCTCTTTCTCAGTCCTGGTCCATATGATCGTCCTACGCTTGGGCCTTCTCCCCCCTCTTTTTTGTATGCTTAGTACATGCTGGATAATGGCGGTCAGGATGGTCCTAACTGTGGAACTAGGCCACGTGTTTTGCTTTTCTTGTTGTTGAAAGCCTAGGGTCTTACTGTAAAGCTGCATCTTTTTCCTCAAGGAACAGATGCTTAGACTTCTATCCCTGTTCTCCTCATGACCTGGCTCTATCTGTAGGGTAGGGTAGGAGCACCTCCAAGGTTTCATGTTTATTTCATCCAGACTCTCTTTGGCAGATCCTTGATATCTGGGACTTGGTATCTACCACAGGACAATGCCCAGGCTGTCTGGGATGTCCAAAGAATGATCCATGTCTTCTCCTTTTAGCTGAGAGATTTCCTCTGCTTTATGACTATTAAAATGAGTAGATAACAGGTTAAGACCTCATTCTCCTCAGGCTCATACTCCTACACTGCTCCTTTAGCACCCTTTTGTGCACTTTTGATTGCTTCCAAGGGTGGACATCTCATAGGCATGACCTAGTAGTCCTTCCAGTGAGAATGATCCTTGTCTTCCACTCTTAGCTTGACTCTTAGGTTGAAGGTTTTCTTCCACATGATGTCTGTTGAAATAAAGGCGGATACTAGGTTAAGGCCCTTTTCATACCATAGTAACCAGGGCTCATGCTCATTTACTGCTCCTTCAGGTAGGTTAGTCTTTTTGGTGTCTTTGATTGCTGAGGCTGGGGACTTTCTCTTCTAAGCATGGACATCTCATTGGGATGACCTAGTAGTCCTTCCGAGGTGAAATATCTTGTATTCCCCTTTTAGCTGAAAGGTCTTCCTTACCTGATGCCTGTTGAAACAAAGGTGGATGAGAGCCTACGACCCTTTTCATACCATAGTAACCAGTGTTCATGGTCTTGCAATGCTCCTTCAGGTAGGTAAGTCCCTTTGGTGCCTTTGATTGCCAAGGCTGGGGGCTTTCCCTTCTAAGTATATACATCTCATTGGGAGGACCTAGTAGTCCTAGGACCTAGGAGAATGATACTTGTCTTCCACTCTTAGCTGAAAGGTCTTCCTTACCTGATGCCTGTTAAAATAAAGGTGGATGAGAGCATAAGACCCTTTTCATACCATAGTAACCAGGATTCATGGTCTCGCAATGCTCCTTCAGGTAGGCTAGTCCCTAAGATTGTGGGGTTTACCTTCTAATGATGACATCTCATAGATATGACCTACTATGGTAATCCTTCCATCAAGAAAGATCATTGTCTTCCCCTCTTAGCTGGAAGGTGTTCCTTACGTGATGCCTGTTGAAATAAACGTGGATAAGTGGTTAAGACTGTCTCGCAGGAGAACAGGAAGCCTAGGCCCAACACTGGAAACAAAAAGCTTAAGGCCCAGTACAGAGACAGCATTACCAACTTGCTTCTTCAGCCAAGCCCCAGATGGTTCGGGCTACACAGGACCTAAGCAGTTGAACATCTCATTGGGATGACCTAGTAGTCCTTCCGGGGCGAAAGATCTTGTATTGCCCTTTTAGCTGAAAGGTCTTCCTTACCTGATGCCTGTTGAAACAAAGGAGGATGAGAGCATAAGACCCTTTTCATACCATAGTAACCAGTGTTCATGGTCTTGCAATGCTCCTTCAGGTAGGTAAGTCCCTTTGGTGAAGACAAGCAAGAGAACAGAATGCCTAGGCCCCACACTGGGAACAAAAAGCCTAGTACCTAATACAGGGATAGGGGCTGGATGTGCAGCTGTAGAGAGAACATGGACATGCCTGAGACTCTCATGTAGTGATCCAGAAGGGAGAATGGAATTACACACAAGCCTTTACAGGTAAAACAGAGGAGAGGGTTACAGACACCTGTGAGAGGGCAGAGAACACCACATAACAGAGCCAGATAATAACAAACACCACAACAGGACTGGTCAATGTTGTTTTAAGGATGAGCACAAAGTGGTGTTCTGGGCACAGTGTATATTGCCACCTGTTGTTGTTGTTGTTATCATATTTATGTAGTGCTGACATATTCTACAGCGCTGTACAGACTGCATCCTCCTCCATTGCACATCTCCAGCGTTGGCGTTCAGTCTTTGTTCCTCGTTCCCTCCATTCGTGTCATAGCTGTGATTTACGACGTGACCTCTCCTTGCGATGACACTAAACGGATGACCCGCTCCGCTCCATGATCTAAACATATCTCGCTCCTAATGAGCTCAGACATTCGTCCAGGGCCAAGGATGGCGGAAGACGGACGAGCGCCGCATGTCAATTCCCCCGGACCCGGCTCCCGTCCTTTATTGACATCTGCTGGAGCGTAAAATCATTCTCTGCTAAATTTAACAAGATTATGTGGAAAATCCGGCCCTGGGAGGCATCCTGCGTGGGCTCACCAGGGCGACATGACACAGATTCGGGATGATCATCCTCTGCCAGGGCTTATTTATCAAGACATCGAATAAAAAAAAAACACTGTAGTTCCCAGAGATATAGAGCTGAGCCCGGCTGTCTCCAGGGAAGGTCCAGGGCCATTTATCCCTTACCCTCAGGACCCATCCTGCATCCAGCCAGGATGTTGTCTGTTGCACCCAAGTAGAAAGCCGGGGATGCGCTTTTGACATCAGCCAATCTGCTTTCTCAAAAGTGCCGCTGGGCGTGGCTTCGGAGGTGGAAAAAATGGGTTTAATTTGAAAACCGGGCCATCGCCAGTATCTTAAAGCAGAACGAAATTCTGGATTCTGTTCCTTTGTCCCAGGGGCATCCTGACTTCTATGGGGAGTGAAATCGGCCACATTACCACGGGAGCATGTGGTCCCTCCCCAAACTATCTGAATGGGTGGGTCTCTAACCGGACTTATCATCCCATAGATGCTAGATCCAGTTTTCTTCCACTTTAAAGTGAACCAAAACCCCAGTATCTTAAAGAAGAATGAAATCCCGGTTTTGTTCCTTTCCCCCAGGGGCATCCTGACTTCTATGAGAAGCGAAAGCGGCCACATCCCCAGGGGAGTGTGCGCTACCCTCCCAAACAATCTGAATGGGTGGGTCTCTAACCGGACTTAGTGCCCCATCGGCGCTAGTTCCAGTTTTCTTCCACTTTAAAGTGGACCAAAACCCCAGTATCTTAAAGAAGAACAAGATCCTGGGTTTTGTTCCTTTGCCCCGGGGGCATCCTGACTTCTATGGGGAGTGAAATTAGCCACATCCCCAGGGGCGCATGTGGTCCCTCCCCAAACTATCTGAATGGGTCTCTAACCGGACTTAGCTTCCCATCAACGCTAGTTCCAGTTTTCTTCCACTTTAAAGTGGACCAAAACTCCAATATCTGAAAGAACGAAATCCCGGGTTTTGTTCCTTTCCCCCAGGGGGATCCTGACTTCTATGGGGGATAAAAGCGGCCACATCTCCAGGGGCGTGTTCACGCCCCTCCCAAACCATCTGAAAGGGTGGGTCTCTAACCGGACTTAGCATCCCATAGACGCTAGATCCAATTTTCTTCTACTTTAAATTAGACCAAATCACCAGATTTTGACCATCCCT
The DNA here is from genome assembly GCA_027917425.1 of Gastrophryne carolinensis. NCBI lineage: Eukaryota > Metazoa > Chordata > Amphibia > Anura > Microhylidae > Gastrophryne > Gastrophryne carolinensis. The sequence goes on along the minus strand of CM051238.1, from coordinate 9,794,893 downwards.
GGTTAAAGTGGAGCAAAACCCATTTTGGTGCTCCACCCCTGGGCGATGTTACTGGCTCAGTGGTGGCCCGGTTTTCAAATAAAACCATTTTTTTTCCACCTCCGAAGCCACAGCCAGTGTCACTCTTGAGATTGCAGATTGGCTGATCTCAAAAGCGACGCATGAAGCGCGCCAGCTGGATGACCACATCCCTGGTTTTCTACTCGGGTGCACCCACTGCTGTGGCGAGCCAGATAGGCTGGGTAGGGGAGCGCGCACAGCTACTGTGGCCAGCGATCGTAGCATTTGTTAGTATAGGTGAGTCTACTGGCGACCATGGGCGTTTCACACAGCGGGTCATCCCGCCATAGGATGCCCTGGGGGGCAAAAGATTCCAGGGCCGGCTGCACTGGCTTTTGATCCACTCCTGTTCGCTGAATTAAACCCACTGGATGTCCCTATAAACTAACCTTTACACTGGTCCCTCGGTGCATGTGCAAGCTCTCGTCCAAAGAGCACTGTATGCTGTGCCTATTTATATACAGCAAACAGCTGTGTTTGGAACAGAGGGCTGGCGGACCAGTTGCATCCCCGGCCTCCCTGCGGTCTGCAGCCACACAGTTGCCTGAGATACGGTGTGGTAGCTGGCTATGGTGAGTGTTTGCAAGGTGATCCTGGGAGGGTTCACAAAGCTCTTTTCACTATCTTGGGTTTTGTTTCTCCTGTCTGGGGCATACTAATTAAGGATGGCCCACTGTGTGTATTGCCCGGGATCATCCGTAAACTCACCTTTTCCTGTTTCCTATGGTGCATGGGCGCGCTGCTCAGCCAATCAGCGTCGTGTATTTTACTCAGATTTACTGAAAAGCGAATGGCTCGAGTGCCACCGGCCACATCCTCACTCACCTCATTCAAAAATGCTTGTGGCGGGTATGCACTAAAGTTATGGCGGGAGTGCGGCCATGGCACCGAGATGCATTGTGGGCTCCAGGAAAAGGTGAGTGGATCAGTCGACTCCCAGGGTTTTCAAACAACAGGACATTTTGTGGGGGAGGCCACTGCCCCTCGAGTGGTTGTTCAGCCAGTTCTGACCCCAGATTTTGACCATATCGAGTTAAAGTGGAGCAAAACCCACTTTGGTGCTCCACCTGCCTGAGTGCCTTGGGCAATGTTACAGGTTCAGCGGTGGCCCAGTTCTCAAATAAAACCCATTCAAATAAATCCTCCCAAAAGCGTTTTATGAAGTTCAGTAGCCAGATCCCTTTTCATGCTCTCGCGGACAGCCATTCAGCTAGGCTGGCTGCAGGAGCGCACACAGCTACTGAGAAGCCGGAGATGCCCCTAGTGTCTCATAGTGGTTTTTCAGCCGGTTCTGACCCTATATTTTGACTATCCCTGGTTAAAGTGGAGCAAAACCCGTCTTGGTGCTCCACCCCGAGTGCCTTTGGCAATGTTACTGGCTCAGCGGTGGCCCGGTTTTCAAATAAAACTCGTTTTTTTCCACCTCCAAAGCCATGCCCAGCTGCACTTTTGAGATCACAGATTGGCTGATCTCAAAAGCGTTATATGAAGCTCAGTAGCCAGATGACCCTATCCCTGGTTTGCTACTAGGGGGCGCCCACTCCTGTGAACAGCCATTCAGCTAAGCTGGGTGCGAGAGCACGCACAGCTGCAGAGAAGCCAGGGATACCCCTAGAGTCTCATAGTCGTTGTCCGGTCGGTCCTGGAGTCTTTTAGAGCATCCCCTGGCAGAAGAAACCGGAGCTGTGGCCGCTGGCACAGGCAGTGCAGGGGGAGCCGCAGGTAAAGGTGTGTTTACCGGCAACCCCGGAGGTTTCAGACAGCAGGGTGTATATATATCCTGAGGAGCGCTGAGACGGACACCTTCACTAACGCGCATCCCACAGAAACCACGGGCTTACTATCTACCGAGCGCACCGGACATTCTAACAAGCGCACACCACGCGCATTACTTCAGCAGCGCTACCCTCCATATATAAACCCCAGGAGGGGCTATGGAGGGCCCGGTTCTCTCTATACACTGGGCACATTAAATTAATGAGGAATATAAACAACATATTTATGGTCAACCTCCAATATGCCAGCAATCCAGGCACCGGGGCACCCTCATCAGCCGGAATTATAGGCTCCCACACTGAAGAAGCCACAGGCGAAACGCGTCTGTAAGGAGTCTACAACCACTTGTTACAAACCTTGAAGGGTTAACAGCTGGCTACAAACTGAGGAGCTACGACCCAACCTTACTACAAACGTGAGGCAAACACCTTAGGACATTGAGGACGGGCAAGTAACCTGAGCCCCTCCTTTCCTCTTCATCCATCTAGAGACTATCTATACCACCTTATTACCACTGCAGAAAACGAAACACTAGTTTCTGCCAAGTACTTTTACTAGGGTGACATTTGATGTGTACACACCATTGTAAATAACACTTGTTTATCAGAATAAAAACAATTTATCAGAGTACAGTGTAGAGGTTAATAGTTTTTCCCTAGGGGACACACGGGGCCCCCCCAGTGTAACCCCACCAGGAACCCCCCCCCCTTCTCTCTTGTACTATTGTGGCCCACAAAAGGCCCAATAAACCTCACCACTCTGATCAGGATAATATTACAATACTTACGGAAACCCCTATTCCTCCCCCCAACCCCCGTGTGTATATATATATATATATATATATATATATACACACACACACACACCCAGCGCCAATAACAATCATACACAGCATGGGATGAAAGGTAATGCAGTTTATTTAAAAAAAAAAAAAATATATATATATATATATATATTTATATAATTTAAAATAAACAGCATATCCTTTCCTCCCCCCGATGCTGTGAATGATTGTTATTGGCAGTGGGTGTGTTTTGTGTATTAGTGTCGTGTGGCTTTTGCAGTCATTTTGCTTTCCTTCCCTTGCAGTGAGCATGCCGACCAGCGAGACGGAATCCGTGAACACCGACAACGTAGGAAGCACCGATGTGGACGAGGAAGGCTGCGGAGTCCGACTGGCGTAATATATTTTAATACTTTCCCATCTAGAATGTCTCTTCGTACAATGCCAACATATTCATCCAATCAGAGCTCCTATTACAGAGGAGACAATCTTCACAGTGTTCTCTCCATCACATCAGCACAATGCACACGTCGCAGAAAGCTGCAAGCTATCTTTGAGCTATTTACATTTCAATAGCAGGCTCATGGGTGCTTTACAGTGTGCTATGGCTGATTATAATAGAAACAATTATGATACATCAACTGCTCCTCGGCTATAACAATGCAACGCAATGTAACTCTCACCGTGGAGCTTTTTATCTTGTTTGTTATAGTAATAAAAATGCATCCAGTTTTTTTAACTTCTAATGAGATCTGTCGGCTCTGTATATTCCCTAAATTGGGAATAACTTCAATAATTACCTTCAGGGGTTGAACTGAGGCCAAAAATCATCTCAGAATTTTACTATCCCTGGCCGACCCATGACTAGTCCATGAGGTGCTGCTCCCCACCCACAATGTGCTTTTTCACCTGGTCAATGAGTGCATTCACCAGCTAAGGCTTTAGCATTGAAGAAGCAAGGGTGGATATTATCCAGGGTGGCTATTAAAGCGGAACAAAACACAGGATTTTCACTTTCCCGGGTTTGTTCCATCGCCCCACTGTGTCAAAATCCCCAGATCGGCATTCAGACTCAGCAATCCGAGAGCAGCCACATCCCCTGCTACCCTGCGCTCGTGCCTCAGAATGGCTGGGGCAGGAGAATGCTCACAGCCCGAGGATGCGGGGGATGCCGCTGCGCTCACTCCCTATTCACAACAAACAGAGCTGCCTCACCGAATTTGTCAGTTCAGCAGGCGGCTCTGATTGGACAAGAGTCTGCGCATACGCTGTTGTCCAGGGAAAGGTTGATTAATTACCAGCGCTCTGGGAGGTTTCACACAGCGGGGCAAGGTGAGTCTTTTTGGTTTTAATATGCTAATCTAGTTGAGTGCAGGGAATGGGAGTTATCTGCAGACCTTGTTTGCCCTTTAAAGTGGACCAAGGAATTTCCACAATCCTTTTATTTGGTCCATGCCCCCCGGGGGCATCCCAGTTTAATCTGCCATGTGAACCCCCCTCCACTTCGCCCAAAAAAATCACCTTCTCCTGGTCCCGCATTACAGGCATAGGCTCTTGTCCAATCAGCACCATATGCTCTGCAGATTAATGATCACCATATGGCCCTGTTTAGACCAGTGAAAAGTGAGCGGCCGCATCCCTGGTTTCCCTGCAGTGTGAGGCATGCTCCCATGCCCGGGTTATCCATAGGTTGCTTGATCGGCCAGCTCTGGAGTCTGTGGACTCCAGTGTTGGCCAAGTGGGGGGTTGGTCCTCGTTAAAGAGGGACAACACCCAAGAAATATGCTTTCTTGGCGTTTGTTCCTATCTGGCTGGGCATCCCAATGTGTGGTGCCCCACTGTGTGCAACCACCAGGATTTCCAGTAAACTCTCATTTACCTTTTTTTTGCTTAGCCAATCAACAGTGCCAGTTCCTTTCTGATTTTCTTTGCCGCACTAAGCTTAGTGCAGAAAAAGAAATTTGAATAAAGTCAGTGCCGCCAGCTGCATCCCCAGCTCCAGCTGTAGACATGCACCTGTCGGCCATTTAGAAAAGCCAGGTGTGGGGGCACGCCTTTCTAGAGGTATGCTGGGGATGCAGCTATGGCGCGGAGATGCAGGGCGGGCTTGTCGAAGAGGAGAGTGGATCGGACGATCCGAGGGGTTTCTAACTGTGGGGCATCAATAAAGTGGTAGACCAACCCCTTTCAACCAGCCCTCAACTGGGGATGCCCCATAAAGAGGTAGACCAACCCCTTTCAACCAACCCTCAACTGGGGATGCCCCAAAAAGAGGTAGACCAACCCCTTTCAACCAACCCTCAACTGGGGATGCCCCATAAAGAGGTAGACCAACCCCTTTCAACCAACCCTCAACTGGAGATGCCCCGTAAAGAGGTAGACCAACCCCTTTCAACCAACCCTCAACTGGGGATGCCCCATAAAGAGGTAGACCAACCCCTTTCAACCAACCCTCAACTGGGGATGCCCCATAAAGAGGTAGACCAACCCATTTCAACCAACCCTCAACTGAGGATGCCCCATAAAGAGGTAGATCAACCCCTTTCAACCAACCCTCAGCTGGAGATGCCCATAAAGAGGTAGACCAACCCCTTTCAACCAACCCTCAACTGGGGATGCCCCATAAAGAGGTAGACCAACCCCTTTCAACCAACCCTCAGCTGGAGATGCCCATAAAGAGGTAGACCAACCCCTTTCAACCAACCCTCAGCTGGAGATGCCCATAAAGAGGTAGACCAACCCCTTTCAACCAACCCTCAGCTGGAGATGCCCATAAAGAGGTAGACCAACCCCTTTCAACCAACCCTCAGCTGGAGATGCCCATAAAGAGATAGACCAACCCCTTTCAAACAACCCTCAACTGGGGATTCCCCATAAAGAGGTAGACCAATCCACTTCAAAAGTCTCATAGACGTGAGTGCAGTGTTGCTCCGCTTTAAAGCTGGCACTCCTACAATAGGTATTAATTTATGCCAATCAATGCGGAATGATTGGATCACCAGGCGGAAAAACTATTTGACTGCACTCATCCTGCCCCAACAATTTATGCTAGGTGGGGGGTGAAGGGATGCCACTGGAAGTCCGCACGTACATGGTAAGATTAAAGGTTAGATTTAGGGCAATCCTGGGGTTTTCACACATCAGGGCATCCCAAATTGGACTACATGTATCAACATGACTTGCTTCAAACCAAAACCCAGCCCAGCGGCCCTAAATCTAAATGGTCCAGGGCCAGATGGCCTGGATTTTGGTCTGCAGCAAGTCATGCTGATACATGTAGTACCACCTAAGCTTTAAAATCATGGCCTAGTAATGACAAGCTGTGCTGAGATGGGCCTTTTAGTTGTAGTATAGTTATATAGTATATATATAGTATATAGTGTAGTGTATAGTATATAGTTATAGTGACTGTGTTTTTTTATACTGTACATCCAGCTGTACCGTGTGTCTGCGGCATGCAGCGCGTTTGTATGTTAACCCCTCCCCTCACCGCCCGCCACGCCATCATCTCACATTACAGCGGGTGCGGGGGGAGAGACACGGGCGGCGGTATTTAGGGAACGCGGTAATTGTGAAGCATAATGGCAGCAGTGACTCAGCACCGTTTTCTCCTTTATGTCTTTCAGGCACAGGATTTCCAAGTCTAAGTTTAGGTAAGAAATCTGCCGGCAAGCTGCGGTGATCGGGCACACCGAGCGACCTACGGATACTCAGAATAATCACGCGAAGGATTCATTCATGTGCTGAGTGACTGTCGGCTGAAACATTCAATCCCTGCACAGCCTGTTTAATAGAATTGGCAAAGGGCTTGTCTCATAAATGGGGCCAGGGCTAACAAAAAAAATAAACCGGGACAGTTAATCAGATAATCAGGGAAGCTATAATGTTCCATAATTTCGTATAGACTGCCCAGGTTACTCTGAACAAGGTGCCATGTGTATGGGTGTACAGTACTGCTAAAAGCTGGTTAAATCAGAGACAGAGCTACAAAATGGAGAGTTCCTCAGGGGCGGGGCCTTTTGTTACATAGATTCATAGAGAAACGACTTTTGCTTAGTAGTTACTATGAACATGCATATGGTTGTACAAACGATAAGCTGGCCAAATCATGAAGGATTTTAACTACAAAGCGGGGAAGTGTGGGGAGGTCCTCAGGGGCGAGGCCTCAATGACATTGTTTCATTCAGAAATTCATTTTGCTTAGTAGTTACTCTTAACAATGGTTATACTACTGAAAATTTGGTCAAATGATGATGGATTATAGCTGTATTGCAGGGAAGTGTGGAGAGGTCCTCGGGCGGGGCCTTTAGTTTCATAGAAAAATTACTTTTGCTCAACAATTGCTCTCAACAACTGCCATGTGTACGGCTGTACTACTGTAAAGCTGGCCAAATAATAAAGTGGGTAGGTACTCGGGGGCGGGGCCTCAATGACATGGTTTCAAAGAGGAATTACTTTTGCTCACTAGTTACTCTGATCATTGGTAATGGTTATACTACTGAAAATCTGGCCAAAATATTAATTATAGCTGCATTGCAGGGAAGTGTGGAGAGGTCCTCGGGGGCGGGGCCTTTAGTTACATAGATTCATAGAAAAACGACTAAGTAGTTACTATTAACAAGGTGCCATGCACATGGTTGTACAAATGATAACCTGGCCAAATCATGATGGATTTGGCTACAAAGCAGGGACGTGTGGGAGGTCCACGGGGGCGGGCCTCAAAGACATAGTTTCATACAGAAATTACTTTTGCTCAGTAGTTACTCTGAACAAGGTGCCATGGTAATGGTTATACTACTGAAAGTCTGGCCAAATTATGATGGATGATAGCTGCATTGCAGGGAAGTGTGGAGAGGTCCTCGGGGTGGGGCCTTTAGCTACATAGATTCATAGAAAAACAACTTAGTAGTTACTATGAACAAGGTGCCATGCATATGGTTGTACAAGTTATAAGCTGGCCAAATCATGATGGATTTTCCCTATGTCCAGTCCAGGTCGTCCCAGAAGTGATGACATGTGGGTATTCCGCCCCCAGGGGGCACTCGACTGCAAGATCAAAAGCTGTCGCTCCTCCCGGCCCCCTATAAAAGCAGGTGTCTCACTATGATTTCCCCCAGTGTTCATCTTGCAGTCTGGCTGCTGAAGACCGTTGGATACTCTCTCCTGGATTTTGGCAGCTGAGCGGGGCCTCCTAGCCCGTCGGCCGCTGCGGACCCTATTACCACTGATCCCGTGGACCCACTTCTGCCTCCCAGCCATGGCTGATCGGGACTGTGATGGTAGGGAAAACGCCGGGGTCAGGCGTTTGGCAGAGCTTGGCTCTGGGCCGCAGACCCTGACTAAAGGGTAGTTGGCCATAGGCTGATGGTGAGCCTAGATGGGGGGGGGGGAGGAACCATTTACTGCCCTCTGACTTTATTCCCTCTTGCCCCACAAGCTTTATTGCGGTGTGTGTGTGGAGATTTTGTCACTGTGTTTTACTGTTTGCGCATGTGTGGTGTATGGGGGGGCCCCGCTGTGGGCCACCCAGTGGCAGATTTGTGGGGGATTGTTGGAAGGCCTACATCTTGGGCTGTGAGGAGGCAGGAGGCGGACGCTCCTGTTCGCGCCGTCAGGGGGGGGCGGGGCCGCACTATGACGCTTTTCGCGTCACTGCCGTGCGGCCCGCCCCTCGAGGACCGTGCTGAGCTGCTGGCTCTGCGTCATTTTGTTGCTGCTTCTCTGGCCACGCTGCCTGGGACCCCTCCGGTGTTGGATACGCTGTTGGTGTCGTGAGTCCCTATTACTAATATCGATTGTGTTATGTTAATGCGCATGTGCCGCGAACGGCTCCTAAGAAGGCCTCGAGTAAGAGGCGGCACATACATAGAAACATAGAAACATAGAAGGTTGACGGCAGAAGGAGACCATACGGTCCATCTAGTCTGCCCTTATGTGTATACTGTATGTACTCTTTATCTTAGGATAGATGTGTGCTTATCCCAGGCATGTTTAAATTCAGTGACTGTTGATGTTTCAACTACCTCTGCTGGAAGTTTGTTCCAAGCACCTACTACTCTTTCTGTAAAATAATATTTTCTAACATTGCTCCTGATCTTCCCCCCGACTAATCGAGCCCGTTTAATCGGATAATGATGATGATGATCTTTTTGGAGGTCTGGGCTCCGTGGAGGAAGGCGAGTTGCAGGAGGACTCCCATTTCCACAGTGGATTATCCTGCTCGCTATGACAGGGGGTCTGGCTCCTCGGATGAGGATACGTGGCTCCCTGCTGATACAGAGAAGTTGCTTGCTTCAGTTTTTGAGACGTTGCACATTGTCCCTCCAAGAGCGGCTAAGAGGAAGCAGGGTGATTTGTTTCAGTCTGAGAGACAGAGGCAAGTCTTTCCTGAGCAGGCCCATTTTTCTAATATGATTTTCAAGGAATGGGAAAGGCCTAACAAGCTACCGTCGGTGCCTAAGGGCCTGGACAGGCGGTATCCCTTTCCTGAGGAGCTGGTCCAGTTATGGTCCCGTCCCCCCGAGGTGGATTCCCCTGTGTCGGGATTGTCCAACACTATGGTGATGCCTTCGCCTGATACCGCTTCCTTACGTGATCCAGCTGACAAGCGCATGGATCAGCTGGTCTATCATGCCTTCACCTTTGCTGGTGCTTGGTTTCGCCCTGTGTGTGCCGCGGCTATTGTCTCCTTAGCCATCAGAAAGAAGGTGAGACAACTTGTGGATATCGCTAAGTCTCGCAAGCGGGGGGAGGAGTATAAAGACCTCAAGGCCTTTTGCCTTCGTTGTTTCTGCCATGGACGATGGTGTCCGGCTCGGTGCCAGGGTTTCGGCCCTGCTTGTTGCGCTTCCCTGCTCGCTCTGGTTGCGGCAATGGTCGGCTGATGCCGCGGCCAAGAAGTCGCTCACTAGTATCCCCTTCGTGGGGCACAGGTTGTTCGGGGAGCATCTGGACCTCCTGGTCAAGGATGGTAGACTCCCTCAGCGACTGAAGCCTGCACGGCCCTATCGGGGTTCATCTGCCTATCGCTCCTTTCGAGGAGGAAGAGGCTCTCCATTTTCAGGTGGCCGCAGAGATTCCTGGGGATGAGGTAGGTCCCGCTGCCGACCCAATCCCGCCTGGGGATCCAAGTCCAAGCCCCCTGCCAAGGCTTCTCAGGCATGAGGAGGCGCCCTCACCCATTCGGGTGAGGGGACGCCTTCTGCTATTTTCTCATATCTGGAAACAGCGCGTCTCGGATCAGTGGATTCAGGAGGTGGTGTCCTCCGGTTACAAGATAGAGCTGGCAGTCAGGCCGCCCTCAAGATTTCTTCCGTCTCGGATATCCCCGAACCCATTGAAGGCACAGGGCCTGAGAATGACCGTGCAACACCTCCTGCGGTTAGTTGTGACTTGTCCTGTACCTCGTCAGGAACAGGGTCAGGGCTTCTACTCCAATCTGTTCACGGTTCCCAAGAAGGACAGAACGTTGAGGCCTATCCTGGACCTGAAGGGTCTCAACAGGTTTGTCAGAGTCAGACATTTCTGCATGGAAACCTTGCGGTCCGCGGTGAGTTCACTTCGGCCCGGCGACTTCATGACCACGGTGTACATAAGGGATGCTTATCTGCACATCCCGATATTCCAGGGGCATCAGGTTCCTGAGGTTTGCTCTGGAGGATCAGCACTACCAGTTTGTGGCACTGCCATTCGGGATATCCTCAGCCACCAAGGTGCTGGCGGGCATCATGGCTATTCTGAGGAATCAGGGCATTCGTGTGCTGCCTTATCTGGACGATTTGCTGATTGCAGCTCAGTCCCTTCAGCAGGCCGAGAGCGACACCCGGACGGTGTTATCCACTGTCGAGGATTTCGTATGGGTAGTCAATTACCCCAAGTCTTCTATCTCTCCCTTGATGGTGAGGTCCTTCCTGGGCATGACGTTAGACACCTCTCAGGTCAAGGTATTCCTGCCACAGCAGAAGGTGGTGAGCCTCCAGACGCAGGTGCAGACCTTGCTGTCTTGTCAGCGGCCATCGTTCCGTCTGGGAATGAAGCTGGTGGGCCCAATGGTGTCATGCTTCGAGGCAGTGCCCTTCGCCCAATTCAACATGAGACCTCTTCAGTTGAACCTGTTGACCGTCTGGGACTGGGTGCAGGAGTCGTTGGAACAGGAATTTTCTCTGGCCCCCCTGGCCAGACACTCCCTCTTGTGGTGGCTGGACCCCAGAAACTCCCCGGTGGGAGATAGTTACCACGGATGCCAGTCTGACAGGCTGGGGATGTGTTTGGCAGACGCAAAAGATCCAGGGTCAGTGGGGTCCGCAGGAGAACCACTTGCCCATAAATCTCCTGGAGCTGAGAGTGATCCGGTTGGTGCTTCTTCGCTTGACTCCCCATTTAAGGGGTTGTGCGATCCAGGTTCGCTCGGACAATCAGACGGCTGTCGCTTACATCAATCACCAGGGCGGGACTCGGAGCAAGTGAGCCCTCAAGGAAGTGACCCAGATTCTGACTTGAGCAGAGGAGAATGTTCCCTGCATCTCAGCGGTTTACATCCCCGGGGTAGAAAACCAGGAGGCAGACTCCCTGAGCAGGGGTGCCTCACGTCTGGGGGAATGGTCTCTCAGCAACAAGATCTTTCACGCTCTGTGTCGCCGTTGGGGTCAGCCGGACGTGGACCTGTTTGCGTCCAGATGCAATCACAAGCTTCCAAGGTTCGTCTCCCTGTCACGAGATCCTCTGGCCTTTGCCACAGACGCTCTGGCAATTCCTTGGACGGAGTTCAGGCTCCTCTATGCATTCCCTCCGTTTCCACTCCTGGGCTGCGCAAGATAGCCCAGGAAGGGGTACCAACCATCCTGGTGGCTCCTCGCTGGCCGAGAAGGAGTTGGTTTGCGGACATAGTTCAGATGTCAGTAGATCACTACAACATGCCCGACGACCCAGGGCTTCTCACACAGGGGTCGCTGTGGCACCCCAATTTACGGACGCTGGCATGCCTACATTGCTTGGTGTGAATCCAAGAGTCTCCCTTGTCGCACATTCTCTATCTCTAGGATCTTGGAGTTTTTACAACACGGTTTAGACTTGGGTCTCCAGTTGAGCAACCACAAGGGCCAGGTCTCGGCCTTGGTTATTTTTTTTCCAGAGATTCTTTGCCAATCATAGATGGATCACAACCTTTTTCCAAGGAGTCACCCATGTACGTCTACCACGTAAGCCTGTATTACCGGTGTGGGACTTGAATTAGGTACTTTCTGCTCTCCAGGGTCCTCCCTTTGAGCCTTTGTGCGATGCTGCATTGCCTTTTTTGACCCTCAAGGTGGTCTTTTTGGTAGCGATCACCTCGGTGCGTCACGTGTCAGACCTGGCCGCGCATTGTATGAGACCTCCTTATTTTGAACTGCATAAGGATAAGGTGGTTTTTCGCTTTAAACCTGATTTTTTACCTAAGGAAGTGGTCTTGCCCTCCTTGTGTCCAGCACCGACTAATTCTAAGGAAAGGTCCCTCCATGCCTTGGATGTGGTCAGAGCCATTAAATATTACCTTGTTGCGACTGAATCCTTCAGGAAATCGGAATTGCTCTTTGTCCTAACAGAAGGTTCTAGGAAGGGCTTGCCACCAGCCAAGTCTACTCTTAGTAAGTGGATCAGACAGACGGTGGTGCAAGCGTATTCTGCCAAGGGGAAGGAACCCCCTTTTCGGATCACAGCTCATTCTACCAGAGCTATTGGTGCCTCTTGGGCTTTTCAGCACCAGGCATCTGTTGAACAAGTTTGTAAGGCCGCCACTTGGTCTTCAGTTCATACCTTTACCAAGTTTTACAAGGTTGATGTTAGGGCCTCAGCTGATGCTGTCTTTGGCCGAAAGGTGCTTCAGGCAGTAGTGAACTGAACTACATGCTGTTCCGCACTGGGGATCCAGGACACTGCTTTTGGATGTCCCACATGTCATCACTTCTGGGACGACCTGGACTGGATATAGGGAAAAATACAATTCTGTGAAACTTACCTGTAGAATTGTTTTTGAATATATCCAGTCCAGGTGGTCCCACCCTGCCCTTGTTTCATTATCTCTGGTTTGCCTGTTATGGTGATTTCCATTTTTATATTGGACCGTTGTCCTTAAGTTTTTTGTTGGAGAGAGTTCATGCTGAAGCTATGTGAAGTAACATGGTTTCTTGACCTCCCGGCCTGTCTCTTTTCTTACTGCTTTTTAACCACTGGGAAATCATAGTGAGACACCTGCTTGTATAGGGGGTCGGGAGGAGTGACAGCTTTTGATCTTGCAGTGGAGCGCCCCCTGGGGGCGGAATACCCCCATCATCACTTCTGGGACGACCTGGACTGGATATATTCAAAAACAATTCTACAGGTGAGTTTTACAGAATTGTATTTTTAGCTACAAAGCAGGGAAGTGTAGGAAAGTCCTCAGGGGTGGGGCCTCATATTTTCATACAGAAATTACTTTTGCTCAGTAGTTACTCTAAACAAAGTGCCATGGAAATGGTTATACTACTGAAAATGTGGCCAAATTATGATAGATTATAGCTGCAGTGCAAGGAAATGTCGAGAGGTCCTCGGGGCGTGGCCTTTAATTACATAGATTCATAGAAAAATTAATTTTGCTTAGTAGTTACTCTAAACAAGGTGCCATGCATATGGTTGTGCAAATGATAAGTTAGCAAATCATGATGGATTTTAGCTACAAAGCAGGGAAGTGTGGGGAGGTCCTCAGGGGTGGGGCCTCAATGACCTTGTTTCATACAAAAATTACTTTTGCTCAGTAGTTACTCTAAACAATGTGCCATGGTAATGGTTATACTATTGAAAATCTAACCAAATTATGATGGATTATAGTTGCATTGCAGGGAAGTGTGGAGAGGTCCTCAGGGGCAGGGCCTTTAGTTACATAGTTTTATAGAAAAATGACTTTTGCTCAGTAGTTACTCTGAACAAGGTGTCATGCATATGTTTGTACAAATGATAAGCTGGCCAAATCATGGTGGATTTTAGCTACAAAGCATGAACGTGTGGGGAGGTCCTCAGGGGTGGGGCCTGAATTACATAGTTTCATACAGAAATTAATTTTTCTCAGTAGTTACTCTAAACAAGGTGCCATGGGTATGGTTATAATACTGAAAATCATGATGGATCATAGCTGCAATGCAAGTTAATGTGGAGAGGTCCTCGGGGGCGGGGCTTTTAGTTGCCTAGATTCATAGTAAAATGACTTTTGCTCAGTAGTTACTATGAACAAGGTACCATGAATATGGTTGTACAAATGATAAGCTAGCCAAATCATGATGGATTTTAGCTACAAAGCAGGGAAGTGTAGAGAAGTCCTCAGGGGTGGGGCCTCAATTACATATCTTCATAGAAAACATATTGGTGTATATTGTGTCCCCTGTGTCCGTCCTAGGACAAAAACCCGAGCGTCCCCGATCCCCACCTAAATCCAAGATCTGTCTCGACTATACTTAACCCATGGCATCCAAGTCCACTCAAAAATATCTTGCTAGTTTAATAGTATACTGGATACCCTGCTCACCTGGTGAATATATCAACCTTCAGGGGACTGAGAACGGAAATACCCCCCACTCCCTGCCCAGACGTCCTGACTGGCTGCCTCTCTATGCAGCTTTGAAACCCCGCCCTCCTCCCTCCTCTCTGGTCTCATTATATGCGCAGGCTGGAGTCGCTCTTAGCTTGCAGCATCTCTCACCCCCTTTTTCTGATCACACAATGTGCCGGCAGGCTGGAGACGCTTTTAGCCTGCAGCATCTCTCACCCCCTTTTTCTGATCACACTATGTGCCGGCAGCCTGGAGACGCTCTTAGCCTGCAGCATCTCTCACCCCCTTTTTCTGATCACACTATGTGCTGGCAGTAATAACTAGAGGCGCAACAATGCACTTATTTTTTTTACTATGATATATGTAAAGCACACAGTGTGCTTACATCACATCGCTGTTGCCTCGCCCACTGTTTCTCCTTGTTTTTTTCTCTGCATCTCCAATGCTCTAATACTTTTACTAATAACTTATGAACTACGGGGGCTTTTTAAAAATGGGATGAAGTTTAGGACAGTGCAACATGTAGCCTGAGCCAATGGGAAAATAATTGGGTGCTCGCCTTTAGAATATTTAGTCTGAGGAGCTCGTCCTGCACCCGCCTCTCTCGGGATGCCACCCGGCAGCACAGGGGTTAGGAATCTCTCTGGGTACACTGACTAATGGCAGGTCTGTTCTTGGCATAATTGCCGGCTGCACGAGATGCTTAATTATAGGCCGCCCACTCTCAAGATCTGAACCTGCTGAGCAGCTGCGCTGACAATGGCCCCTGGGTAATCGCGTGGAAAGGGGGCTCGCTGATGTCCCTAGCAGCTCGCAGGGAGATTCATTTATGTCAGGACAGAGCTTGCGTTTTGCTCGCTTTAACAAGAGGCCACTTTAAAAGTAATTGGCTGCTTTCTTTCTTTCTTTATTTTTAAATGGAACTTTAACTTTTTTAATAGAACTTCCTAGAAAGTCCAGTGAATGTACAGATTTAGCACTATTATCACAGCTCGTCATGTTAACCTGCATTCCTGAATGTACAGGAAAGGAATTAGAGGAGCAACATCCCCGCCTTGAGTCTAAAATGCTTGCTGGAGGTTGCTCTAACTTCTTATGGGGCATCCCGATTTGGTATTGGACTGTCAAGGACGGCTATCCGTCAGACAGACCCCCTCCTTCGTGCCCGTTTTAACGGGCGTCCAGAGTGTCGTTCAGTCTTTCAAATCAGCCTAGGAGATAAGAAATACGAGAGACAGAAGAACACAATTATTGGAATGCGTGTGACCATCTCACGGAGAGCGCTTCTGCCGCTTCTCCCTTTGACTTTTTTATTTATAGTAAAATAGAAGATTTACATACGTCATCTACAGGGGGGAAAATCATATAAAAAAAAACGATATCTAGCTCAGTAATTGGTCTGTTCTACCTAATGAACACACTGGAATGTTAGTTATGCCTGGAAGCAAGACACTCAAAGGTGTTGTCCAGCTTACCGACGCCATCTATATCACAGTAATAATATAACAGTTTGTGGCCCCAGCTACCACAAGGAAAACCCACAGCGGGACCACCAACCCCGTAATTTCACTGATCAAACATTTACAACAAAGTATTCAGAAAACCATCTCATATATAAGCAGTGCATGTAAAAACAGTTAATGCAAACACCTATGTGTACCTAAAGTGCTGATATATGGTGCAAATGCCTAAAACAGAAAGAGAAGCGCTTTAAAGTGCCCAAGAAAATTCAACATAAAAGAGTATCACCCTGTATAATGGCCGAATGAAATCCCCACTGGAGCCTGGTGTTCCTTTACCCACGCGTTCCGTAGGACAAGCCCACTTCCTCAAGGTGCCAGTAATACATTAGAAGCAGCATATTCTATTATCTTCATAATCCTAAGCAATATAGTCAATCAAAAGAGAAATAGCGTAGAGCAGGGGTGGGCAATTATTTTTTCCATGGGGCCACATGAGAAACTAAAAATATTGTGGAGGGCCGGGCCAAAAGGCTGAACTCAATTCTGCATAATATTAATTGTATTTCTTTATAAAACCCTGCATTCAGCATCTACCTTTCTTTTTTACGGGACATTTTGAGGGCTAAAGTCCTCTTGTGACAAGGATCATGTGCACTTAGCTGACAACTGGAGGGGAGGGTGATAGCGGTTGGTAGGATCCACAGAAAGGGGGGATATCGCCCCACAGATGTCAGTAGCACACTCTTCCACCACACTGGGCAGAGCAAATGCAGCCACACTTCCCTTCCTCTCCTTCCCCTTAAGCTTAGCAGCCCGAGGATGGCTTCCAGTCAGGGCCCCTCCACCCAGGCAAGATGGCGCTGGAGCCTACCTCCTTCTACTCCCCTGGTTGGGCTCTTCTTCACTGTCGGACGCCCACCTGTCCCTATTCGCAGCGGGTCGGCACCTCCCGCACTGTACAATGGTTGATCCATTAAGTAGCAGCCGATCGGCTGCTCAGCTCGTCAGGTCTGGTGTGTTCTCACTTCCTTGAGCGGCCGATCGGCTGCTGCTTAATTGATCGCCTGTGTACAGTGCGGGAGGCGAGAAACGCCGACCCGCTGCGAAGAGGGACGGACAGGCGCCTCGCAGGCAGCACAAGCGGAGGGATACCGAATCACGAGCAGAGGGACTCCACCAGCCAGCTCAGCCCGGGCCGGTCAGAGGCAATCAAAGGGGCGTATACGGCCCCCGGGCCTTACAATGCCCAGGTCAGGCGTAGAGTGAAGTGGCCACCTTTATTAGCAACTAAGCGTATAATGCAGAGAGAAAAATAAGATAGAGTGGAACAAATGGAGGGAGGGAATGTTCACCATCATATGTTTAATTTATCATTTATGACCTCCATTCATAACACGCCCCCCCCCCCCAGAACACCTGGTGTGCTCACCGGTCCAACGTGCCAGCTCCACCGCCGCACCCCCGTCTTACCTCTAGCTAGGGGTGCTCCACATATTCCCAATGGGCAACGCCTGCTGCTATTGGCAGCGGTGGGGATGCAGCCAGGGGCGCTTGGTCCATACAGATTTCCTTGCCACAAAGGCTCAGTGTGACTGTGGAAATCTGAATGGAACGAGCGCCACAGAATGGCCGAACTGAATGGGAACCTGAAAAATCTGAGTTTTCAGGCAATTACGAGGGCATCGCAAATTGGCATGTGGCGTCTGAAAGTGAAAACCCCTAAGAAAGTAATTTTTTGGGTTTGGTTCCTCTTTAACTGACAGGTTTTTCACCAAATTGCACCGGTATTAGGCTCTGTTCACACCTATCCGTTGCATTAAAGTGATACAGCAGGCAAAAGTAATTGTTACACCATTGTGTTGGGCTACGTTTGGCGCTGTCCTAAACTGTTTTCCGTTTGAAATTGAAAAAGAAATGGCTGCCAGAGAGAAGCAAAGCCCAAGAAAGTCAATGTCTTGGGTGTTTTGTCTCCTTTCTGCCCCCCCCAAAAAAAAAAAAAAAAAAATCTATCCTACTCTCCTACTGTATAGTCGTGTGCTCTGTTCGTAGTACAGCATCCCTCATCCCTGGGGGCCCGGAACCAAACAACCACATGCCCTCAGCACTCCCCCTTTTTTTAAATCAATGGAGCGGATGTGGACAGCCATAGCAATCTATGGAATCCCCATGAAAGCTATCTCTCCTTGCTGCCATCTAGTGTCTAGATTCTATCACAACAGCTAGCTGCTAACTTCCATTGCAGTCAAAGGGGATTCCGATCTACTCCACTGAGAGGATTCTAACCTTACCTACTTAGTACAACAAAAGAAGGGGTTCCCACACCCCCCCAAAATACCCCAAATTAAGTGGCATTAATTTTGGGGGTGTGTGGGAACCCCTTCTTTTGTTGTACAGTGTAACTTTTACCCAAAAGTGTGCACATTTGAATACAGTTGGGCTAGTGTGGCTTGTTCTCTTTGTTGTTACCTACTTAGTAGTTACCTTACCAGCCTTTAACACGGTGATACCGCACCATGCTGCTTGAATGTATGAGTCTTCCTATTATTTCTTTATATAGCGCCATCATCTTCCATAACGTTGTGCAAAGTAGTGATAGGGTAGAATATACGGTACATATACTGTTACAAATGCAGTGTTACAGAGTTTACAATATTCTGAATACAATAGGAGACATAAACAATTAGAACAAGCAGAAGGGTGCTATATAACTGTCCCTCCCTGGACCAAGCACCCCCTACTTATGTGACCCAACCTCTATCACTGCAGAATCATGGGCTGGTACGGACTCAAGCCCTCAAATTGCATGAGAAAACATTTTGTTTTGTTGGGTAGAGGTACATTCCAACAGTTTATCATGGGCCTTTGGGTTCGACCCCGCCATACAAGTATTTCAAAAAGTGCTATACTGTATATAGATAAAATTCTTCAACATTTATTAGTTACACTATTAAAAAGATATAAATAATACATCAAACATAGTATTCACAAATCAATTCAACAATGCATAATAAAGTATATCTTTATACAAATCAATTTATTTTATTAATATGTCAGTCACTCTTAAACAGCTTTGCTTCAGATGTCAAATAAAACTGATTGCTGATGCAATTGGTACTTGATTACAATTTGGCTGGGGGTAGGCTAGTTTCGCCCAATTGGCCTTCTTCTGCGCCGAATTTTCACCCGACCAGTGCATCAATGACTGTATGGGAGAAGACACTCTGCGGGACCCCTGGCTGGATACATCGCCGCTGGCAGCTGGCTCTATAGCCGCATTGGTTCATCCTTCCTCAGGCGGTCGCGCAGAGTGTCTTCTCCCATACAGTCATTGAATCCTCAGCATACTAGAGGCATCTGCCTTGTCCACTATGAATATGTATCACTATTGTATGCTTCTTGAATATGTACATGAACAATGATTGTGAGCGATCAGGCCATTGAAAAGGAGCTTTTTTTCAAAGAGATACAAATCTAGATTACACTGATCGGGTGAAAATTTGGAGCAGAAGAAGCCCAATTGGGTGAAACTACACCCAGCCAAATTGTAATCAAGTACCAAGGGCACAATAGTAGAGAGCCTTGCCTTTATGAGCTTACAGTCTAAAGTCTAAATGATAGTCCGAGTTATTCTTTAACATCTTTTTGTGTTTTTTTCCTGAATTTCTGCAGCCGTTACTGGCGGCGATGGAACCGGTTCTGCCGCAGGAAGTGCAGGGCGGCGGTTAAATCCAACGTCTTCTATTGGCTGGTGATATTCCTGGTGTTCCTGAACACGCTGACCATCGCCTCTGAACATTACAACCAACCGGACTGGCTCACCGAGGTGCAGGGTAAGAAGGCGGTGCTACATAAATTGCCGGACATACACGAGAATATGATTCATAAGGGTCGGTAAAACCAAATAAAAATAAAAAAAGGATAGTCGACTATTCTTCCTTGCAGCATCTCCAGCCAGGCCGATTCTCAGGAATCTCCTGGTTTCTGAGAACGAGTCCTACATTGAGCTTGTGCCTCAGAATGGCGCCCAACTCGCTTGTTATGGCCACATCCCTTGCGTCAGTCACAACTGTGCACGCCCAATCGATTCACTGCAATGGAATGGGCGCATCAAGATAGTGCCTGACACGCCCCTCCTTTGCAGTTATAGAGTTCCAAAGCAGTGCCTGGCACCCCCCTGTGCGGCAGTGAATAAAGGGAGCGTGTACAGTCACTGTGACTATTGTGAGGCCGTGGTGGGGGCACGCATGGACATCCGGAGACCCAATCTTAGAAACTAAAGAGGCTTCAGAGTCCAGAGGCTGCTTCAGTGAAGAAAAGGTGAGTACCGTTTTTAAAAAAAATGTGGGATTAAAGTAAACCAAAATCCACCAAGATCGGCCCAGGATACCCAAGCCCAAGATCGATTAACTCCCTCCGGGGCTATGTTAAACCCTCCAGGTCTCCCCATACACTTACCTTGTTTCCGGGTCCACGGGCGCATGCGCGAGCAATGCAAATTGCTGCCTTTTGAACATTAATGTTGCCTATTCTATTATTGCTCACAGTGTATATATCATCTTGGCTTTTCTTTTTCAGACACGGCCAACAAGGTCCTCCTGGCTCTGTTCACGGCAGAGATGCTCCTGAAGATGTACAGTCTCGGGCTCCAGGCCTACTTTGTCTCCCTCTTCAACAGATTTGACTGCTTCATTGTCTGTGGGGGGATCCTGGAGACCATACTGGTGGAAACCAGAATAATGTCGCCTCTGGGCATCTCCGTCCTGCGCTGCGTGCGTCTCCTCAGGATATTTAAGATCACCAGGTAGTGTATCCCTCACCGGCTGTATTACGTGTCATGAAACTCACTGCACCCGATATTCTTTGGTCAAGGACGTCCACCTGATGCCTCCACCTCTTAACTTATCAAGTTGCATGCAATAGTTCAAATAGTTCAAGTCTAAGGTAAACCAAGTCCAGCACCATACGCTCCATAAAAGAGTTAAAACTTAACTATTCTAAGTATGTCACACACCCCGCTTCAGATAACCATAACAACTGGGTAATACCACCTTAAGAGGCGTCTCTGCAGAGATGATAGAAAAAACAGAAAGCCCCTCCCTGACCCATAAATACCTGGGACCTCCCACTCATCTCCCAGTGTTCCATCTCTGCAAGACGGCGAGCAAGTCAGAAGATGATCTCTCCTCCTTGCTGGGGGATGTCAGGTAGCCGGGGTAACTCCCGGCCTGTTTTTTCTATTGTATATTCCCGGTCGGGCTCTTTATCCACATTGTTGCTCATTTTGCCTCCTCAGTCTTGACTGCGGGCCCGAGCGAGGGTATGCTGGCACCTTGGTGCCTTGCTGTAATTCCCCGTGAGACCCTACAACAAGAGGGTAGGCGGGAGGACCGGGCTGGTGACCCCGGTTTGGGATGCCCCGTCCCTAGGTTGGTGCCCCGGGGGGGGCTCACCTCTATTCCCATGCCCCATCCCTTCGAGTCTGGGGGGGGGGGGGGGGGGTTCTCTCTCTCTCTCTCTTTCCCTCTTCCCTGTCTCTCCTATCGTGTGTGTGGTGTTGCGGTGCTTCACTTGTTTGTCGCCGCGGCCGCCGTCGCGGCCGGGCTGTATGTCATTGTGAGGGGATCCTCTTCCTCGCGTGCTGCGGTGGGCGGGGCCGGGCCGCGGCGCTTGCCGCGGCCGGCTCTCCGCCGGTCTTAACTCTGTGGGGGGTACGGGGCGGGTGCTCCGCCGGTTTGGCGGTCACACCCGCCCGCCTTGTTGCCTCCTCCGGCGCCGCGGTAATGGCGGCGCCGGCTTCAGTACATGATCCGCGGCCGGGGACTGTCTCGTCCCGGCCGCGTCAGAAGGGGGGGCGGGCCTGGCCTTCGCGCGCCTCGCGCGACCCCGCCCCCCTTCCCCGTGGATGTGCAGGCGGTGGCTCCATAGAGGAGCCTGCGGTCTCTTCAGCGGGCGGTTCCTTACAATTCGCGCCTACCGCGCGGCCACGCCCCCTTCTTCCTCCTTCTGCTTCGCCTGTGCGGACGCCATTACTTCCATCAACGGGACACGTGAGTGGCCCTTGGGCCTTAAGGGGTTTCGTTCTCAGAGGTTTGCCTTGCATTTATTGGTGTCTTCTCTTGTTTTCTTCTCTTTCAGAGCGGTGTTTTGTGTTGGGGGACCATTCTTAGTAATTAGGGGGTCTCTCTCTGAGCCTAGATCCCTGGGTCCTCTCCTAGTATAAATCCTCCCACTCGGGACGTTAAGGGGCATCCCGGGTCGCTTACTGGCGTAATTCCCTGGATTGAGCATTTTACAAGTTCACCTATGGAGGCATCCCAGGACTCGGGGGCAGGGACCCCTGTGGGGCATCCCAAAAAGTGCATATTGTGCGGCGCATCCATTCCTGGGGACGATGTATTGCTTTGTATCCCTTGTGCACAGCAGACTATTGCGCGGCAGTCGGGAGCCCAGACTTCTGGGTCAGCGACGCCGGCGGAATCATCTCAGTCTCCCGCCCCGACGCGCGATCCTGGTGAGGTTGGCATGGGCAGGGACCTGCAGGCTGAGATGTGCGCCAGATTGGCTAAACTTGAGAAAATTGTTTCCTGTTCGGCCGCCCGGAAGGCCCCGGCCAAGAGGAAACATTTGTCCCCGGCATTGCCGGCCGCTGGCCTTGATGAGTTTAATAACCTCGATTGGTCTGTTTATTCTGGGCTGGAGGACGGTGAGGTTTCTGAGGGCTCAGAAGTTTCCGAGGGGGACCAGTCCGTGGATGCGGATGAGGAGCTCAGTGAGCTGGGAAAAGCGTCTGATTCTCCTCACGCCCTGACGTTGATGTTGGAGGTCCTGAAGATTGCCCCTCCTGAGGCGGAGGCTCCGCAGGACGGTGAGTTGTTTGAGGAATCCAGGCCGCGCCTGGAGTTTCCTTCACAGCGGCATTTTCATAAGATTATTGATAAGGAATGGGAAAGGCCCGCTAGGCTCCCTGGTATCCCTCCGGGGTGGGACAAGAAGTACCCTTTCCCTTTGGATGTGGTGAAGCGCTGGGCTTCTCCTCCCGAGGTCGACGCCCCGGTTCTGGGCTTGTCCAATTCCTCGGTTTTAAATAGGCCCGATTGCTCCTCTCTTAAGGATGGAGAGGATAAACGCATTGACCAGATGGCTTGTCATGGCTTTATTAGTGTTGGGTCCGCCATGCGGCCGATATGTGCTTCTGAGCTTATGGTGCTGGCCGCTAGATCTGTGATCAAGGACTTGCTGACCTCCTCTGGGCTTCGCCCCAGCAGTGCTGAGTTTGCTAGTCTCAAACGGTGTGAGATGTTTTTGTCTTTTGTCTTGACCGCCTTGGACGACACCTTAATGATGTGCAGTAGGACTTCGGCCCTGTTAGTGACTATTCGGCGGTCGGTTTGGCTCCGCCAGTGGGCGGCTGACTTTATGTCAAAGAAGTCCCTGACTGCTTTACCTTTTGTGGGTTTGAGGCTGTTTGGTGAAACCTTAGATTCTGTCGCTAAGGGGGGTAGATTGCCTCAACGGAAAAAGCAGCGCCGTTCCTTTCGGGGGACGTCTGCCTTTACTACTTCCTTTCGTGGGGCCAGATCCGGCAGAGGATCTGCGTTCCAATCCTCCAGAGGAGAGGCCGGGAACAGGGGCAGAGGTCGTGCCCGTTCAGGATACCATTGGGGTTCTAAGCCCAAGCCGGCCATTAAGCCGGCACAGCAATGAGGGGGCGCCCTCACCCTTGCGGGTGGGGGGACGGCTGAGTCACTTCTCTCGTGTCTGGGATCTAGAAGTCTCGGACAGATGGATACGGGAAGTGGTGTCTTCCGGTTACAAGCTAGAGTTCGAGCTCCGCCCCCCCTCCAGGTTCTTCAGGTCTCGAATGCCCTCGGAGCCCCTGGCGGCGCAGGGGCTCCTGTTGGCAGTAAAGAATCTTTTGGACATGGCGGTCATTTGCCCCGTGCCCCCCGCGGAGCAGGGCAGGGGCTTCTATTCCAATCTGTTCACGGTCCCCAAGAAGGACGGGTCAGTCCGTCTCATACTGGATCTGAAGTTTCTCAACAGGTTCATTCGGCCGCGCAAATTTCGCATGGAAACGCTGCGCTCGGCCATTCAGTCCCTTCGTCAGGGGGATTTTCTGACGTCCATAGACATCAAGGACGCGTATCTACATGTCCCGATTTTTCCGGCGCACCAGAGGTGCTGGCGGGGGTGATGGCCCTGCTCAGAGTGAGGGGCATTCGAATTGTGCCCTATCTGGACGATCTACTGATCATGGCATCTTCGTTCAACCAGTCGCAGGCGGACACAGGAGTGGTGGTGTCCACCTTGGAGAGGTTCGGTTGGGTGATCAACTTCCCCAAGTCTTCTCTTCGTCCATCCAGAATTGCACTGTTTCTGGGAATGTCTCTGGACACCTCGCAGGCCATGGTGTTCCTGCCCCAGGACAAGATTCTTTTGATTCAGGAGTTGGTTCAGCTTCTCTTGTCGGCCCCTCATCCGTCCATCCGGCTGGGGATGAGGCTGGTGGGGCTGATGGTGGCCTCCTTCGAGGCGGTCCCCTTTGCACAGTTCCATACGAGGACGCTTCAGCTTCTCCTGCTGAAGGTTTGGGACAGGTCGCAGTCATCTCTGGACAAATCATTTCGGGTGACCCCCCGAGTTCGCCGCTCCCTACTATGGTGGTTGGGGTCGGTCAATCTGTCGCAGGGCAGATCCTTCCTGGCCCCCCGTTGGGAAACGGTGACCACGGATGCCAGTCTCTCCGGCTGGGGGGGTGTTTGGAAGGACTTTCATTTTCAGGGTCTGTGGAGTCCACAGGAGGCTCACGAGCCTATCAATATTCTGGAGTTGAGAGCCATCAGGCTGGTTCTGTTCCGCTTGACTTGTCAGCTAAGAGGTTTGCCAGTTCAGGTCCGGTCGGACAACAGGACGGCGGTTGCTTATATCAATCACCAGGGAGGGACTCGCAGCAGGAGTGCCCTCAGGGAAGTGTCTTTGATCTTGGAGTGGGCAGAGACCAACGTCCCGTGCATCTCAGCAGTTTACATTCCGGGTGTGGAGAACACGGAGGCGGACTTGCTGAGCAGGGCCTCCTCTCGTCAGGGGGAGTGGTCTCTCAGTCCCAAGGTGTTTTCACTCGATATGTCGCAGGTGGGGGCTCCCGGCGGTGGATCTCTTTGCCTCTCGTCACAATCACAAGCTTCCAGTCTTTGTGTCTCTCTCACAGGACCCTCTGGCTCTGGCGGTGGATGCCATGTCTCTGGATTGGAGGGATCTGGGGCCGCTTTACCTGTTCCCTCCGTTCCCGATGCTAGCCAGGGTGGTGCGCAAACTGGCGTTGGAGGGTGTGTCAGCGATCCTGGTGGCTCCAAGGTGGCCAAGGCGCGTTTGGTTCGCAGATCTGGTAAGGCTGGCAAAAGATCAGTTCGTCCTGCCTCTGAGGCCGGATCTGCTAACGCAGGGCCGGCTGTGTCATCCAAATTTACAATCGCTGGCTTTGACGGCTTGGCTGCTGAAACCGCAATCCTGAAGGTGGAGGGCCTTTCTGATGCGGTGGTCCAGGCCCTTATCAGCGCCAGGAAGCGGTCTTCTTCCACTATTTACTATAGGGCCTGGAGGTCCTATATTGATTGGTGTGAAGGTAGGTCCTTCTCTTGCCGGGAGTTCTCCATCCCCAGAATTTTGGAGTTTCTTCAACATGGTTTGGAGCTTGGGCTCCAGATTAGTACTTTGAAGGGGCAGGTTTCCGCCCTGGCAGTGTTCTTTCAACGGTCCTTTGCTCTTCATCCCTTAGTCAAGACCTTTTTCCAGGGAGTTATGCATGTACGTCCTCCCTGGAAGCCTTTTATTCCTGTTTGGGATTTGAACTTGGTTCTTTCTGCTCTTCAGGGTCCTCCGTTTGAGCCCTTGAATGAGGCGCCTTTGTCTTCACTTACTCAAAAGGTAGCCTTTTTGGTGGCTATCACTTCAGTCAGGCGTGTTTCTGAGTTGGCTGCTTTATCCATTAAAGCTCCATATTTCGAACGCCATCAGGACAAGGTTGTCTTTCGGTTTAAGCCTGAATTTCTTCCTAAAGTGGTTTCAGCCTTCCATCTGAATCAGGATATTGTTTTGCCTTCTCTATGTCCCAATCCTAGCAGCGACAAGGAGAGGGCGCTACACTCCTTAGATGTGGTTCGCGCGGTGAAGTATTATTTGGTGGTTACGTCTTCTTTTCGTAAGACTGATGCCTTTTTTGTGGTGCCCTGTGGGCCTAGGAAGGGTTTGGCTCCTGCCAAATCTTCCATTAGTAAATGGATTCGTCAGGCCATCATTGGGGCCTATTCTGCCAAGGGGAGGAGTCCCCCTTTTCGTGTTACTGCTCATTCTACTCGTGCGGTTGGAGCGTCCTGGGCTTTTCAGCACCAGGCCACTGTTGAGCAAGTTTGTAAGGCCGCTACGTGGTCTTCTGTTCACACTTTTTCCAAGTTTTACAAGGTTGATGTTCGGGCCTCAGCGGATGCTGCGTTTGGCCGTACAGTTCTGCAAACTGTTGTGGTTTAAGTTGTGCACTGTTGCCTTGTTTTGGATCCCCGCCCTTTTATGGACACTGCTGTTGGATGTCCCAGTTGTTATGGTTATCTGAAGCGGGGTGTGTGACATACTTAGAATAATACCATTTTGTGAAATACTCACCTGTAAAATGGGTATTATAAGTATGTCACACACCCCGCTTCACCCGCCCTTTCTTGTTGTGGGATCCTTTATATTGTGGACCTGGTTGTTTTGTCATTGCCTCTTCCTGGTCCCTATCTTACTGCTTATGTACACTGGGAGATGAGTGGGAGGTCCCAGGTATTTATGGGTCAGGGAGGGGCTTTCTGTTTTTTCTATCATCTCTGCAGAGACGCCTCTTAAGGTGGTATTACCCAGTTGTTATGGTTATCTGAAGCGGGGTGTGTGACATACTTATAATACCCATTTTACAGGTGAGTATTTCACAAAATGGTATTTTTCTTATTGCATGGCACGGCCTGCTTCAGTATTCATAACAGTTGGGTTATTCCACCACAAGGTGGCGCAGTGTACTGCAGAAGAGTTGTGGCATCTCCCGGCCCCCTATAAAAACAGGATTAACCATAGAGTTCCCAGTGTTTCCTCTGCAGTGAAACTGCGAAGATAGAAGATGGCTCTCTATATTGCGCAGGTGAGCGGGGCAACCAAGCCTGCGGCCCTGCAAGTCTATTTCCACCCTTTTCTGGACCCTCTGTGCCTCCCAGCCTTGGCTGACAGATCGGGTGAGGGTAGAAGAGCACTAGGGTCAAGTGCTCCAGGAGCGCCGCAGACTCTGTTCCACAAAGGGTAGCCGGCCATAGGCTTTATGGTGAGCCTACTAGAGATGCGGTCCTGTCCTGGCTTCTGAGGGGGTGAGTGTTTTGGGGACTGTGTCCCCATCTTTTCCTTCAGGGGTCCCCCCCCCCCCCCCCCGGCCCGGATACTCACCGCTGTCTTTTGCCTCTCCCCCCCCCCCCCCTTCTCTCTGACTTTTGTTCGGGGGGGGGGGGGGCGGGTGGTAGCGGCAAGTGGTGTTAGTTGTGGTGTATTTTGCTGTTTACAGCTCTTCAGGGGGGGTGGGGCCGGAGGATGACGGGTATCGCGTCGTCCCCCCGCGGCCCGCCCCTCGAGGTACCTCTGCCGGCACCATTTTGGATTAGCTGCACGTCTGGATTTCTCCCTTTCTGGCTGCAGCGCGGTCTCCTCCAATGTGTCGCTTCATCTAGTGGTCTGTGGCTTGGTGACCCTGCGGTGTCCTTGGTTGTTGGTCGTTTTTTTTACTTATGTCTTTTAGGCGGGATACCAGTGGGTTGTGGTTCTCCCGGCTCTACTCCTTCCTCCCCCTCATCCCCCCCTTCACTGATTTCTGGGGGTATCCCGTGGGAGGGCATCCCAGGTGGCTTTTTGTCTTGGCCTTTACCCAGCGCTGGCCTATTGTGCCTGTGTTAATCACCATATGGAGGCTTCTGGGGATAACGTGCTTGGGGGTCCTTCGGGGTAATCCCAGCTATGTACCGTATGTGGGGTATCCCCTGTGAATGACAGTGTCAGGGTGTGCGGGCCGTGCACCTAAAGTGTCCTTGTGCTCCAGTCTGGTCTGCCCGCTTCGCTCCCCAGCTCTGTGCCCCCCTTGGCATCGCCTACCCCCCCCGCACCTGCATTTAACCCCCCCAGTGAGGGGGATACTAGCGGGGGTCACAGTCTGACCTGGCACTTCGTGTGGCCAGCATTGAAAGGCAGCTTGCTAGGCCTGTTCCACATAAGGCCTCTAGCAGGAAGCAGCACCTGGCTTCCACGCCAGCCTGGGTTACTGAGGAGCATGTGGAAATTGATCTTTTTGATGACCGTTACTCCCTAGAGGAGGGGGAGCTTTTCCCGGGCTCTGATTCCTCTGGGGACCAGCAGGTGGGCTGCGACAGTGATCCTGGGTCTGAGTCTGAGGATTCCTGTTTCCCTGAGGACACTGCTAATCTGTTGTCTCACATTTTTGAAATCTTGCACATTGTCCCCCCTGAGGTGGCTAAGAGAAAACAGGGTGAGCTTTTTCGTCCTGTTAATCATTGTCTGGAGTTCCCTGAACAGAGTCATTTCACTAATTTGGTGCTCAAGGAGTGGGAACATCCTAGCAGATTGCCCGTGGTGCCCAAAGGGTTGGATAAGGAATACCCCTTTCCTGCTGACCTGGTTAAGCGATGGTCGGGTCCCCCCGAGGTGGACGCTCCCGTTCTAGGGCTGTCCAGCACCTCAGTCACTTGCTTTGCTCTGAATTTGTTGCCTTTATCCTTACTGCCATGGATGATGGGGTACGGCCGAGTGGTAGGGCCTCTGCCCTTTTGGTGGCTATGCGCCGTTCTGTTTGGTTGCGTCAGTGGCCAGCTGACGCTCCTGTTAAGAAGGCTCTTACTGGGCTCCCCTTTGTGGGGCTGCGGCTCTTTGGTGAGCGTCTGGATGCCTTAGCCAAGGATGGTAGGCAGCCTCTGCCTTTTCGGGGGTCCTCCTCTTCCCTCCCCTTCTTTCGTGCTTCCAGAGGAGGTCGTGGGTCCCTCTTCTCGGGTACCAGCAGGGACCCTTGGGGCCGTGGCAGATCCTGTGGTCGTCCCGGCCTCTCCTGGGGACCTAAGGCCAAACCTTCTGCAAAGCCCCCTCAGGCATGAGGAGGCGCCCTCACCCATCCGGGGGGTGGACAGCTTCGGTTCTTTGCTCACGTCTGGAGGCTACGTGTCTCAGACCGGTGGATTCAGGAGGTTACAAGATAGAGTTTGCAGCCTGGCCGCCCCCAAGATTCATCAGATCCCGGATGTCTCAAAACCTTTTGTCATCTCAGGGTTTGCGCCTTGCCGTCCAACGCCTGTTGCAGTCAGGAGTTATTTGCCTGGTGCCTGCCCAGGAACGAGGTTGAGGTTTCTACTCCGATCTGTTCATGGTCCCGCAAAAAGGACGGGTCCCCGAGGCCCATCCTGGACTTGAAGGGTCTCAACAAGTTTGTCAGGTTCAAACATTTTCGCATGGAGACTCTACACTCGGCGGTCAGTACCCTGCGCCCGGGCGACTTCATGACCTCAGTGGTCATCAAGGATGCCTACCTTCACGTGCCAATTTTTCCAGGTCATCAGAGATTTCTCAGGTTTGCTCTAGAGGATCAGCATTACCAGTTTGTGGCTTTACCGGTTGTTATCACCTCGGCCCCTCAGGTGTTCACCAAGGTGCTGGCGGGTGTGATGGCTTTGCTGCGGAATCGGGGCATTCGCATCCTTCCTTACCTGGACGACATTCTGATTGTGTCTCAATCTCTTCATCAGACCGAGAAGGATACTCAGGTGGTGACCTCCACTCTTGAGTCCTTCGGCTGGGTGATCAACTATTCCAAGTCTTCACTGTCTCCGTCTTTGGTGAGGTCCTTTCTGGGCATGACTCTGGATACCTCTCAGGTCAAGGTCTTCCTGCCTTGGCAGAAGGTGGAGGGCCTGCAGAAGCAGGCACGGGCTCTGCTCTTGTGTCCCCATCCCTCCATCCGGCAGGGGATGCAGTTAGTGGGTCTGATGGTATCCTGCTTCAAGGCGGTCCCCTTTGCTCAGTTTCACATGAGGCCTTTTCAGTTGCACCTCTTGTCAGTTTGGGATTGGGACCCTGTGTCCCTGGATCAGGAATTTGCACTGCCCCCCTGGCCAGACAGTCCCTCTCGTGGTGACTGGACTCAAGGAGCCTTTTAGTGGGCAGGACCTTTCTGCCTCCGTGCTGGGAGACTGTCTCCACAGATGCCAGTCTGACCGGTTGGGGGGGCTTTTGGAAGTCTCTGAAGTTCCAGGGTCGGTGGGGCCCCCAGAAGGCCCATGCTCCCATCAATCTCCTGGAATTGAGGGCGATCAGGTTGGTTCTGTCTCAGCTGTCCACACACCTTCGGGGTCAGGCTGTTCAGATCCGCTCGGACAACCAGACGGCAGATGCCTACATCAATCATCAGGGAGGGATTCGGAGCAAGCGAGCCCTCAAGGAAGTGTCCCTGATACTGTCTTGGGCGGAAGAGAATGTCCACTGCATTTCGGCGGTTTACATTCCGGGGGTGGAGAACCTGGAGGCAGACTCCCTGAGCAGGGGGATGTCTCGGCTGGGGGAATGGTCCCTCAGCAACAGGATTTTTCACTCCCTGTGTCTCCGCTGGGGTCAGCCAGATGTGGATCTGTTTGCTTCCCGTCACAATCACAAGCTTCCCAGGTTTGTCTCCCTGTCTCAGGACCCTCTGGCGTTCGCCATGGATGCGCTAGCAATGCCTTGGACAGAGTTTCGGCTCCTCTATGTGTTCCCTCCATTCCCTCTGCTGGGCAGGGTGCTGCACAAGATAGCCCAGGAGGGGGTACCAGCTTTTCTGGTGGCCCCCTGTTGGCCAAGGGGGGTGTGGTTCGCAGACGTTGTGCAGTTGGCAGTAGATCAGTATGCCCTGCCCAAGGATCCAGATCTGCTCACTCAGGGACAGCTGTACCATCCCAATTTACAAACGCTGGCTTTAACGGCTTGGCATCTTGATGGATAAGGATTGCCAGCCTCTGTTGTTGATACCATGATTAAGGATAGGAAGAAATCCTCATCTTTTATCTACTACAGGATCTGGCATGCTTACATTGCCTGGTTTAAGTCGCTTTCCTTGTCGGGTGTTCTCCATCCCCAGGATTCTGGAATTTTTGCAACATGGTTTGGATTCGGGCCTTCAACTCAGTACCCTCAAGGTACAGGTGTCAGCCAATTTTTTTTCCAAAGATCCTTTGCCAACCACAGGTTGGTTAAGACTTTTTTCCAGGGAGTTACTCACATACGTCCGCCACCTAAGCCTATGCTACCAGTTTGGGACCTGAATCTGGTGTTGTCTGCTCTGCAGGGTCCTCCCTTTGAGCCTATCCATGGGGCTGCTTTGCCCATTCTGACTCTTAAGGTGGCCTTTTTGGTGACCATTACTTCTGTCAGGCGAGTTTCTGAGCTGGCGGCGCTTTCCATCAAACCTCCTTATTTTGAGAGGCATCAGGATAAGGTGGTGTTTCGGCTTAAGCCGTATTTCTTGCCTAAGGTTGTGTCTGCTTTTCATCTCAATCAGGACATTGTTCTGCCTTCCTTGTGTCCTAACCCTGCTAATTCCAATGAGCGGACCCTTCACTCTTTGGATGTTTTCAGGGGTCTGAAGTTTTATTTGAATGCTACTGAGTCTTTCAGGAAGTCTGACGCTCTTTTTGTTCTTCCTGCTGGACCTAGGAAGGGTTTGCCTCCGGCTAAATCCACTATCAGCAAGTGGATCCGTCAGGCGGTGGAACAGGCCTATTCTGCTAAAGGGAAGGAACCTCCCTTTAGAATTACTGCTCATTCCACTCGTGCTATTGGTGCGTCTTGGGCTTTTCAGCACCAGGCTTCTGTTGAACAAGTTTGTAAGGCCGCAACTTGGTCTTCTGTTCATACTTTTTCCAAGTTTTACAAGGTTGATGTTAAGGCCTCAGCGGATGCTGCTTTTGGCCGCAAGGTACTTCAGGCGGTAGTGACTTGCCACCCTACTTTTGGACACTGCTTTTGGATGTCCCAACTGTTATAAATACTGAAGCAGGCCGTGCCATGCAATAGGAAAAAGACAATTCTGTGAGTACTCACCTGTAGAATTGTTTTTGTTCTTGCATGGCACGGCCTGCTTCACCCCACCCTTGGTATCATTATTCTTGGTTGCCTCTTTATGGTGATTGTTCCAAGTAAATTTTACCTTTTTACATTTTTTCTCTCCCGGCTTCTTGTCTCACTGCTTGTCTACGCTGGGAACTCTATGGTTAATCCATGGTTTTTATAGGGGGCCGGGAGATGCCACAACTCTTCTGCAGTACACTGCGCCACCTTGTGGCGGAATAACCCGACTGTTATGAATACTGAAGCAGGCCGTGCCATGCAAGAACAAAAACAATTCTACAGGTGAGTACTCACAGAATTGTATTTTTACTAATATGCCATGCTAAAATCATTCAATATTGGTAGTGCTTACATGGGGACATCTGCCCCACCCCCCCCAATCCAGACAGCGCAACGCGTTTCATGGAGAACCCTTTATCGAGTCTCTGAAGGAGGCTCCAGTGTACATAATCAGATGCTGTGGATACTCTGGTGGGTTGCTGTTGGGTTACTTTACCCCCCCCCCCCCCCCAAGCATGACACATGCTCCTTGAACAATGATTACAATAGCTTAAGGAGAAACATTGGAGGCCCTGGAGTCTAAAAGCCTCCAATTTCCACTCTTAGGGGTATCCCGAATTGGGATGCCCCACTGCGTAAAAACACCCAGAAGCCCCATTTCACTCACCGTGTTCCTGGAGCCCTCGCTGCGTCTGTGCACCGCAGCCTCATCCCGCCTCACCTTTAGCCACACGCACCGGCCTTTCTGAGCGGGCACGAGGCAGCTAGGAGGTGAGCAGGGGATGCGGTCAGCTGTAAACTCAGGCTCCCTTCGGAGCCGCTTGGCTGCTTATAAGTCCAGAGGGCTTAACCGTCAGCGGAGCTGAAGGGAGCCAAGTATATAAAGAACACTCCAGTGTAAGTAATCAGTTCCAGTAGCTTAAACATTTGTGGGTCAGGCACCTTAGATTTCCTTGATGATCCCTTCTTAGCCCATCCTTGGTTCCATTGTACTCTTTCAACCCCACAGTGGGGATTCTAATCAGTGGAGGCCCAGATTTTAAGACTTCAGTGATCATACTATGCTATGGAGTCTTCATTGGGTTTGGTACCTCATGCCGGACCTCCCCTAAAACATCCTCGTCTAACACCTACAGTAGCTTAATGCATCTTTCACTGGCTGCTTGGAACCCCCAAAGTGGGACTTTAATCAGTGGTTGTCCTAATCTGGTTTCAGGACTCCAGTGGTCATACTCAAGTTATGGAGACGTTCTTGGGTTAGGTACCTCAAGCTCTATCCCTCCATGACAAATTTTCATTGGCCAAGTCTTAGCTTGACATATGTTTTATGACACAGGTTTGGTAGCCATAATCTTATAAAGAAGACTCCGGTGTAAGTAATCAGTAGCTTAAACATTTGAGGGTCAGGCACCTTACAGGTTGGATTTCCTTGATGATCCCTTCTTAGCCCATCTTTGGTTCCACTGTCCGCTTTCAACCCCACAGTGGGGTTCTAATCAGTGAAGGCCCTAATCAGATTTTTAGGACTCCAGTGATCATACTATGCTATGGAGTCTTCATTTAGTTCTGTACCTCATGCTGTACCACCCCTGACACATCCTCCTCTAACACCTACAGTAGCTTAATGCATCTTCTATGCCATTGGATGCCTGGACACATGTCAGACTTCAATTGGATATTTCAAACATATACAGACATATGTGGAAGGTATAGCTCAGACATGTAGAACATCTGTCTCTCATTAAGCAGACATAACATTCTTTAGTGATAGTCATATAAGGAGAGTGGGATGAAAACCCCTCCACACACTGGGAATGTGGGAGATGGCATACAAGCGGCTAGAACTAAAATACTTAATGCTAATTATAGTATACTTAATAATATTTCATTTTCCATCTCAGGCTTACTGAGAAGGTTACAGTAATTTTAAGGAGCACTATCTTTACAAAATGGTCCAATAATAGAAAGGAAATGCTGGATAGCAAGAGGAGGGGTCTCTTATACACACGGGAGCTAAGATATAGGCAGGGTCTGAGTGGCTCACGTCCAGGGGTCTCCACCACCTGATATAGCCATAGGACCTCCACTACTAGTTCCAGAGATGTAGAGAATTCTTGCAGTAGCAGCGCTTACCCAGGGGGCCAGGTGAAACCGCCGATATCCACGGGCTACAGCAAGATGTTGGCCTTGAATGTTAACATGAATACAACGAAATAGGGAGGCACACTAGAATCAATACTAGTACAAAAAATATGTTATTTTATTTGATCTCAACACAAGTTAATCACTACATATAATCCTAAACATGCTAAAACCAATTAAAAAACATAAATCAAACAATGACAAACAAAACAGACCAACATAGGTGTGTAGGCGATGGGGAGAGCACCATCAAAAAAAAAAATAAATATATATATATTTTACCATCAAATTCCTATATATATCTGTATACACATCATAATGAAAAAAAAATACGTTTCTGATATAAATATGAAACCGTGTGCATGTACTGTGCAAAACCTGCCTATGATCCGGATCATAAAAATATATATGTGCTGTAAAGTGCAAGTGCAAACAATCAAAAAATAAATTTGATTGTAACCAATCTGAAATTGGTGATCAGAACCAATCCCATCAAGATAATAAAAAACACAATCCAATGCCTATATAACAATCACAAGTAACAGTATCAAAATCAATCACCCATCATCATCATAACCAAAGTGTGCTAATGTCCTATGATGTGAACCACAGTAAAGGTCACAAAATGAAACCAAAATACAACCAAAATAAACCGAATTAAATCAATAAGGTCTCCCCACCGCCTACCACCCCATCGTGGTTAACATGAATGGCTGTCGGAAGTGTGCGGTGGAGGCAGCTCTGTGCACCCTCTGTGTATCCACCACCCATGTGCTGGTTCGGGTGAACAATTTGGATGCCTCCCCAAGACTGTTCCAGTGCGGCCCAGCACCCATTTGCTGGAAAATGGGTGTTGAGCCGCTTTAATGCACACCATATACACTGATTAATAGCAACATATTGATGGTGTGTGTTCTTTTGTGTGAGCGGAAGAACTTCTGACCACCTCCGTGCGTTTCTCCTGCAGGTACTGGAATTCCCTTAGTAATCTGGTGGCCTCGCTGCTGAACTCTGTGCGCTCCATCGCCTCCCTGCTGCTGCTACTCTTCCTCTTCATCATCATCTTCTCTCTGCTGGGGATGCAGCTCTTTGGTGGCAAATTTAACTTTGACGAGATGCAGACCCGGCGGAGCACCTTCGACAACTTCCCTCAGGCGCTGCTCACCGTCTTCCAGGTGCGACATTTCTGGGCAGGTGACCATGGTCTCGGGGCTGCAGGTTAGAAGGGGGTGTTATACAGGAGAAACATGGAATGGCCAGGTTAGAGCTAGGAAAAGAAATAAGGGGTGTCCTGATTGACATGCCTTGTGCCCCATCTATTAACACCTTAAAGTGGACCAAAACCCAGTCCTGGCTTTTGGCCCTTTCCCCCGGGGCACCCCACTGTGTGAACCCCCCCCCCAGATCACCCGGAGAAATCTTATAGATTCCCAGGCCTATCGAGCTGGGTTTTGGTCCACTTTAAACAGGACAACTAACAATATTTTTGGGGTCCTTAGGGGGCAATGCCTGAAGAGCCCCGGGGTGGGGGGGGGGGGGGATCAGAGGCCCCCTGGGTGAAGAGGAGAGCCGGCCGGATCGAACGAGGGGTCAGGTGAGTGTTTTTTTTACTTTTACTGTAGCGGGGGGGGGGGGGGGGGCGGAGTCAGAATCGATACTATGGAGAAAGAATCGGTTCAAGTATCGCCAAATGAAATATCGCGATACTTGAATTACGATGCTCTGTGGTAAAGTAAAGTGAGATTAAAAATCTCACCTTGTTTCTGGTTCCAGCGCTGAAATTTGCTGCATTTTCCCACAGAGCACGGCATCCCCTGCATGCTTCTCTGTGCATACCTCTCCTCGCAGTCTTAGGATAGATAGATGCCATCCTGTGCGGAAAATGCTGCTTGTTACAGGGCTGGAATGAGATTTGTAAAGTGGAAATCCAGTCTCGGGTCATTGGCCTTGGCACTGAGGCAGAGCGGGGGGGTGACAAAGAAAAATACCATTTTGTGAATACTCACCTTGTAAAATGGGTATTATGAGTATGTCACACACCCCGCTTCAAGAATCCATAACATGTGGGTAATATCGTCCTGAAGAGGGCGTTCCTGCAGAGATGATAGCAAAAGAAAGCCCCTCCCTGATCCATAAATACCTGGGACCTCCCACTCACTACCCAGTATACAGAAGCAGTAAGGTAAGGACCAGGAAGAGGCAACAACCAGGCAAAGTTCGCAAGAAAGAGGATCCTGAATACAAAAGGGCGGGTTGAAGCGGGGTGTGTGACATACTCATAATACCCATTTTACAAGGTGAGTATTCACAAAATGGTATTATTCTTAGTATGTCACACACCCCGCTTCAAGAATCCATAACATGTGGGACATCCAACAGCAGTGTCCATAACAAGGGCGGGGATCCAAAACTAGGCAACAATGCACAACCTTAAACCACAACAGCTTGCAAAACTTTGCGGCCAAAAACAGCATCCGCTGATGCCCGAACATCAACCTTGTAAAACATGGAAAAGGTGTGAACAGAAGACCAGGTAGCGGCCTTACAAACTTGCTCAACAGAGGCCTGGTGCTGAAAAGCCCAGGACGCACCAACTGCACGAGTAGAATGAGCAGTAACACGAAAAGGGGGACTCCTCCCCTTGGCAGAATAGGCCCCAATGATGGCCTGACGAATCCATTTACTAATGGAAGATTTGGCAGGAGCCAAACCTTTCCTAGGCCCGCAGGGCACCACAAAGAAAGCATCAGTCTTACGAAAGGAAGACGTAACCTCCAGATAATGTTCCACAACACGAACTACATCCAAGGAATGCAAAGCCCTTTCCTTGTCGTCGCTGGGATTTGGACATAGAGAGGGCAAAACAATGTCCTGATTCAGATGAAACTCCGAGACCACTTTAGGAAGAAAATCCTGCTTGAAACGAAAGACAACCTTGTCCTGATATTTCTCGAAGTACGGAGCTTTAATGGATAAAGCTGCCAACTCAGAAACACGCCTAACCGAAGTGATAGCCACCAAAAAGGCCACCTTTTGCGTAAGAGAAGACAAAGCTATCTCATTCAAGGGCTCAAACGGAGGGCCCTGGAGAGCAGAAAGAACCAGGTTCAAATCCCAAACTGGAACAAAAGGCTTCCTAGGAGGCCGAACATGCGTAACACCTTGGAAAAAGGTCCTGACTAAGGGATGAAGTGCAAAAGACCTTTGGAAGAACACCGCCAGGGCAGAAACCCTGCCCTTTCAATGTACTAAGCTGGAGCCCCAGATCTATACCATGTTGGAGAAACTCTAAAATTCTAGGTATGGAGAACTCTCGACAAGAGAAAGACCTACTTTCACACCAATCAATATAGGCCCTCCAAGTCCTGTAGTAAATAGAAGAGGAAGAGCGCTTCCTGGCACAGATAAGAGTCTGAATCACCGCGTCAGAAAGACCTTCTTCCTTCAAGATGGCGGTTTCAGCAGCCATGCCGTCAAAGCCAG
This sequence comes from Gastrophryne carolinensis, assembly GCA_027917425.1. NCBI lineage: Eukaryota > Metazoa > Chordata > Amphibia > Anura > Microhylidae > Gastrophryne > Gastrophryne carolinensis. Next base: position 9,757,461 of record CM051238.1, on the reverse strand, counting down.
CGATGGTAAATTGGGATAGCGTAGCCGACCCTGGGTGAGCAGGTCCGGCAGCAGAGGCAGGGCGAACTGATCCTCTGCCAGTCTTACAAGGTCTGCGAACCAAACTCGCCTTGGCCACCTTGGGGCCACCAGAATTGCCGACGCACCGTCCAAGGCCAGTTTGCGCAGCACTCTGGCTAGCATTGGGAACGGAGGAAACAGGTAAAGGAACCCCAGATCCCTCCAGTTCAGAGACATGGCATCCACTGCCAGAGCCAGAGGATCCTGCGAGAGAGACACAAAGACTGGAAGCTTGTGATTGTGACGAGAAGCAAAGAGGTCCACCGCTGGGACCCCCCACCTGAGACATATCGAACGAAACACCTTGGGACTGAGAGACCACTCCCCCTGACGAGAGGAGGCCCTGCTCAGAGAGTCCGCCTCCGTGTTCTCCACTCCCGGAATGTAGACTGCTGAGATACACGGGACGTGGCTCTCCGCCCAGTCCAGAATCAAAGACACTTCCCTGAGGGCACTCCTGCTGCGAGTCCCTCCTTGGTGATTGATGTAAGCAACCGCCGTTCTGTTGTCCGACCGGACCTGAACTGGCAGGTCTCTTAACTGATGAGTCAAGCGAAACAGAACCAACCTGATGGCTCTCAACTCCAGAACATTGATGGGCTCGCGAGCCTCCCGCAGGCCCCACAGACCCTGAAACTGGATGTCCTTCCAAACACCCCCCCAACCTGACAGACTGGCATCCGTGGTGACTGTTTCCCAACACGGAGCCAGAAAAGATCTGCCCTTCAACAGATTGACCGACCCCAGCCACCATTGCAGGGATCGACGAACTCGGGGAGTCATCAGGAAGGACTGATCCAACGATAGAGGAGACTTGTCCCAAACCTTCAACAGATGAAGCTGAAGCGTCCTTGTGTGAAACTGCGCAAAGGGAACTGCCTCGAATGAGGCCACCATTAACCCCACCAGCCTCATCCCTAGCCGGATGGTCGGATGAGGGGTTGACAAGAGAAGCCGAACTAACTCCTGAATCAAAAGAATCTTGGCCTGGGGTAGAAACACCCTGGCCTGTGAAGTGTCCAGAGACATTCCCAGAAAGGTCAGAATTCTGGACGGAGAAAGAGAAGACTTGGGGTGGTTGATCACCCAACCGAACCTCTCCAGAGTGGACACAACCGCTCTGGTGTCCAACTCCGCTTGGTTGAAGGAAGAGGCCATGATCAGTAGATCGTCCAAATAGGGCACGATGCGGATACCCTGACCTCTGAGCAGAGCCATCACCCCCGCTAGCACCTTGGTGAACACCCGAGGAGCTGAGGTGAGACCGAAAGGAAGTGCCACAAACTAAAAGTGCCGATCCTCCACCACGAACCTGAGAAACCTCTGGTGTGCTGGAAAAACCGGAACGTGTAGATAAGCATCCTTGATGTCTATGGACGTCAGAAAGTCTCCCTGACGAAGAGAGTGAATGGCCGAACGCAGCGTTTCCATGCGGAATTTCCTCGGCCGGATGAATCTGTTGAGAAACTTCAGATCCAAGATGGGTCGGACCAACCCGTCCTTCTTGGGTACCGTGAACAGATTGGAATAAAAGCCCCTGCCCCGATCTGAAGGGGGCACTGGGCAAATGACAGCCATGTCCAGAAGATTCTCCACTGCCACCAGGAGCCCCTGCGCCGCCAGAGGCTTCGACGGCATCCGAGACCTGACAAATCTGGAAGGGGGGCGGAGCTCGAACTCCAGCTTGTAGCCGGAAGACACCACTTCCCGGATCCATCTGTCCGAGACCTCTTGATCCCAGATCTGAGAGAAGTGCTGCAGCCGTCCCCCCACCCGCATGGGTGAGGGCGCCCCCTCATTGCTGAGCCGGCTTAGCAGCCGGTTTGGGCTTAGAGCCCCAACTGTATCCAGAACGGGCACGTCCTCTGACCCTGTTTCCGGAATCTCCTCTGGAAGAGGGAAATGCAGAACCCCTGCCAGATCTGGCCCCCCGAAAGGAGGGGGTAAAGGCAGGCGCCCCCCGAAAGGAGCGGCGTTGTTTCTTACGTTGAGGTAACCTACCACCCTTGGTGACAGAGTCCAATGTCTCTCCAAAGAGCCGTAGACCAACAAAGGGTAAAGCCGTCAGTGATTTTTTTGGACATAAAATCGGCCGCCCACTGGCGCAGCCACACCGACCGCCGAATAGCCACAAGCAGAGCCGAAGTCCTACCACACATCATCAAAGTATCATCCAAGGCAGTCAACACAAAGGATAGAAACAACTCGCACCGTTTAAGGCTAAGGAACTCGTTACTACCAGGACGAAGCCCGGAAGAAGTCAACAGGTCCCTGACCACAGACCTGGTGGCCAACACCATTAGCTCCGAAGCGCACACAGGCCGGATGGCCGACCCAATGCTAGTAAAGCCATGAGAAGCCATCTGATCAATACGTTTATCCTCTCCATCTTTGAGAGTGGAACAATCAGGTCTGTTTAACACCGAGGAGTTAGACAACCCCAAAACCGGTGCATCCACCTCGGGGGGAGATGCCCAGCGCTTGACCGCCTCAGAAGGAAAAGGATATTTCCTATCCCACCCCTGAGGGATGCCAGGGAGCCGAGCCGGCCTATCCCATTCCTTGTCAATGATTCTATCAAAATGGCGTTGCGTAGGAAACTCCAGGCGCGGCCTGGATTCCTCAAACAATTCACCTTTCTGCTGTGACGCCTCCTCGGGAGGGGAAATATTTAGAACTTCCAGCATGAGAGACAGAGCGTGAGGAGAGTCCAAGGATCTCCCTAAATCAGAAAGCTCGGCATCAGCGCCAGCAGACTGCTCATCATCCGAAAATTCTGAACCCTCATCAACCCCCCCCTCCTCTAGCTGGGGACAATCAGACCAATCCAGATTATCTCTGTCATCAAGATCATCCACCGGCGGAGCCGGCGACAAATGCTTTCTCTTAGTCGGAGCCTTACGGGCGACCGAGCTAGAGAGCATTTTCTCAAGGCTAGCCAATCTGGCACACATCTCAGATTGCAGATCCCTGCCCATGACCACGTCACACGGGGCACGAGTCAAGGCGGGAGGGGGAGTTGAGGTGGCCGGCTGTGCTGACCCCGACGCTTGGGGTTCGGACTGCCGCGTAATAGTTTGCTGTGCACATGGTATACACAGTAACACATCATCCCCAGTAATGGAAATCCCACACAACATACACTTTTTGGGATGCCCCGAAGGGGTCCCAGTCCCAGTATCCGGGGATGCCTCCATAAGGTGAATTTTGAGTGGTCGCTATGACCCAGGGAATTACGCCAGTTAGACAACCCGGGATGCCCCTTTAATGTCCCGAGTGGGAGGATTTGTGATGCTAAAATGGACCCAGGGACCCAGGATCAGGAGAGACCTTCCAATACTACAGAAGATCCTCCTGGATAACTTTTACCTAAAAGACAGAGAGAGACCCATAAGTCCCTACAATAAGACTTAACAGATAAAGAAAAGAAGAAATAAATGAGGCCCACAGGGCCACTCACAGACGCTGCGGTGAACGATCCGCCTCAGAACAATGGCGACCTCTGAGGTGAAGTGAAGAGAAGAAGAACGGCCGTGCCAGGGGCGTGGTCTGCGCAGCCCGCGCAAAGCTGATCTGTGCCCCCTTAGCTGCCTAGTAACAGGGAGCTCAGCTCCGCAGCGGCGCCAGTACAGAGGAGGGCGGAGCCGCGGCGACGCGCCGAAAGCCCGGCTCCGCCCCCCCTCCAGTGTGAATGAAGCGTGAGGGAAGAAGTCCCTCACACACCAGCCCAGAGACCGGCGCCGCCGACAACCGCGGCGCCGGCTGCCGTGACAACGGGTGCGTCCGCTTTCACTAGCGGAGCACCCGCCCCGCTCGCTGCGGCGAGGAATGAAGGAGAGAACGGGGGCTGGCCGCGGCAGAGCGCCGAGTGCCAGCCCCGCCCCCCACAAAGCGCGTGAGGTAAAAAAATCACCTCACAGACTGAAAAACCCCGGCACCAGGCTGCAATGACAGCCGCGGTGCTGCAACATAGTAACAAACAGAATAACTCATTGAGGAATTAGTCCCAGATACACACATCAATAAAGAGAAAGTGAATAAAAAGAAAGTGAATAAAGCTAACCCCTATGAGAGGAACCCCCAGCCCCCATAGTTGGTAAAAGGGGAAGGCCCCCCCCCCCCCCAGGGGAAAAGTCAAGGGACGGGGCATCCCAAACCGGGATCACCTACCCGGTATGACCGCCTACCCTCTCTTTTAGGGTCTCACGGTGGAGCTCTGCTCCTCAGCACCAGAGGTGCCAATGTACCCTCGCTCGGGCCAGCAGCCAAGACTGTGGAGGCATGTAATATGAGGTAAATTTTGGGACAAACAGGGGTCCGAGCGGAAATAAACAAAATAAGAGGCCGGGAGTTACCCCGGCTACCTGAAATCCCCCTGTGCAAGGAGGAGCCATCATCTTCTGACTTGCTCGCGGTCTCCAGAGATGGAAAACTGGGTAGTGAGTGGGAGGTCCCAGGTATTTATGGATCAGGGAGGGGCTTTCTTTTGCTATCATCTCTGGAGGAACGCCCTCTTCAGGACGATATTACCCACATGTTATGGATTCTTGAAGCGGGGTGTGTGACATACTAAGAATAAAAACGTACCTTGCCTGGGATCCATTGGAGTCCCCCCCAGCGCTTTGGGTCCTGGGTGCCGCCATCTTGAAGGGAAAACACAGGGCTTGGGATGCAGCTCTTTGGTGGCAAATTTAACTTCAGCCAGTTGCAGACCCGGCGGAGCACCTTCGACAACTTCCCTCAGGCACTGCTCACCGTCTTCCAGGTGCGACATTTCTGTGTTTAGGGCAGGTGACCGTGGTCTCGGGGCTGCAGGTTAGAGGGGGGCATTATACGGGAGAAACATGGAATGGCCAGGTTAGAACGCCTGACTGCTTGCTAGGGAAAGAAATAAGGGGTGTCCTCACCGGCATGCCTTGTGCCCCATTTATTAACACCTTAAACAGGAACAACAATCTAAAACTAAACATTTTTTTGGTCCTTAGGGGGCATCCCAAATTACAATGCTCCATGGTGTTGAAGTTAATAGAGGATTTCTCGTTCCAGCGCTGACATTTGCTGCATTTTCCCGCAGAGAACGGCATCCCCTGCATACCTCTCTGTGTGATCACACTGATTGGTTCCCCCAAAGTCTTAGGATAGATAGATGCCATCCTGTGTGGAAAATGGCGCTTGTTACAGGGCTGGAATGAGGTTTGGAAATCTAGTCTCGGGTCATCGCCTTGGCACTGAGGCAGAACAGAGGTGACAAAGAAAAAACCTTATCTTGCCCTGGATCTATCAGAGCACCCCCCCCCCCCCCCAGCGCTTTGGGTCCTGGCTGCCGTCATCTTGAAGGGAAAACACAGAGCGTCTTCCCCCAGCTCTGTGCTCGGCCTTGTCCACCCATTCACTCGAATAGACAAGGGCATGAACAGAGCAGGGGATGCCACTGATTGTGGGAAAGGGCGGAAAGCTGATTTAAGTGGGAGGTCTGGGGGGTTTCACACAGCGGGACATCCCAAATCTGAATGCCCCAGGGACAAGGACCAGCTCCCAGGATAGTGAAAATCCTGGCGATTGGTCCACTTTAAAGTGGACCAAAACCCACAGCCTTCATCCCTGGAATCTATAAGATTTGGGGGCTGCTTGATTCCTACCCCCTGGGGCATCCAGACTCGGCATGCCTCGCTGTGTGGACCCCCCTTAGGTTGCCCGGTGTACGCACCTCTCATGTTTCAATGGCTTATGCGCGTGCAGCGCCGCATCCCTGCTATTCCTTTAGTAGGGCGCATGTCCGCGTCCGGCATTTGTGAATGGCCGGCGTGGACACGCTCCCTGTTAGAGGGTAATGGGGAATGCGGCCGGCAGAGCTCGGCTGGACTCGGCTCCTTAGACAAGCTTAGCCGAGTTTGTGTCAGTGCAGTCGGGCGCACTGATTGGACAGGAGGCTGCGCATGTGACGTAGGCGTAGGCCATGTAAAATTGAGTTTGGGGCGACCTGGGGGGGTTTCACGCATCCCCGCTATCCCTTTAGGGGCACGCTCCCTGTTAGAGGGTAGCAGGGGAAGCGCCTGCCAGTGCGCTCGGATCTGCTCGCATTAGACGAGCTCTTGGATCCAGGAGCGGATTTGAGCGCGCTGACTGGATGAGAAGCTGCACATGCGCGTTGGACCAAAGAAGGGTGAGTGAGATCCGGCGACAGCTAGGGGCTAGAGGGGCTAGGACAAAAACCCAGGATAGTCAAAATACTTTTGGTCAACTTTAAGCTTTCAATTCAGCCTTGCACTTGATATGTGCCGCATTTTGTGCAGCTGATTCAGCACCAGGTAGACAATGAAAGTGACGTTACCTTCCCCACGTTAACAACGAATCAGGGCTTTAGGATCTTACAATGGCTTCCCTTCCCATATCATGGAATTCTATTATATCTTTACTTTAGATCCTCACAGGAGAGGACTGGAACTCGGTGATGTATGACGGCATCATGGCGTATGGAGGACCCTCGTTCCCCGGAATGCTGGTCTGCATTTACTTCATCATCCTCTTCATCTGTGGAAATTGTATCCTGCCCTCGTCTTAAAGCTGATCTAACCCCCCCTCCCCGGGGAAGATCCAGATCTGCACAGACACTAATCCAACTACTCCCACTGCCCATGAACCCTGAATTTAGCACCTTTCCCCCAAGAAGCTTTATGACAGGGGATAGGAAGCAGCTGCACACTACAGCGCTGCACTTTACACACTCTACACTTGTTTGGACGATAGAAAGCTAAAATTGTCCAAAACCCTCAGCCTTTCCCCCTGGCTGTTTGAAACTCCCCAGGAAAACCTTTACCGGGGCTCCCATGGTGCTGCCAGTGCCTTCATCCGTATCTCGGCTCTCCTTTAGCACAATCCTGTGCCCCAGAGCACTAGCTAGGCTTTCTGGCACCCGGGGCAAAAATTCGAAATGCCGTCTCAACTTGTTCTCAGGCCCCCCTTTGACGCACCCCTGACCTGCTGCACCTGGGGAAAGTGCCCCCCCCCTGACCAGCTGCACCCCAAGCAAATGCCCCCCTGACCTGCTGCACCCCAGTCAAGTGCCCCCCTACTCCCCACTAGCTACGACCCTGCTGTGCCCAGCCATTCAGGTAGTCTGGGGATTCTGCCCAGTCTACTGAGAAGCTCAGGATGTGGCCATTGGGCAGGACACATCATCTAGTGTTTTTAAGATCCGCCAATTGCCAAAAATGTTACACATGGGCGAGCCGCAGCCGCATTCCCGCTACCCCTCTAGCAGGGCGCGTGCCCGCGTCAGGCATTTGTGAATGGCCGGCACTGGCACATTCTCCGTTAGAGGGTAGCGGGGGATGCGGCCATCGGCGCTCTTGGAGCTGCTGGCCTTAGACGAAGCGCGCTGATTGGACGAGCAGCCGCGCATGTGCCGTTGGACTGGGAAGAGGTGAGTTGCGCTCGCGATCTGGGGGGTTTCAGACAGCGGGGCAAGGACCAAAACCCAGGATAATCAAAATCCTGGGTTTTGGTCCACTTTAAAATGACTGTCCAGACAAGAAGAAGAAAAAACTTGCAAGTTCTTGAGATCAAGTCCTGCAGTGTGCAGGCCCATTCTCTGTTGAACTTTGGGATGCCCCCCAAGTCGGTCATAGTGACTGGCCACATCCGATCTAGTCACTATAACGGGTGTGCTAGGCCCTGACATGCTCCATCCACTGCAGTGAATGCAATGGATGTTGTGAATGCAGTGTGACGGTCCTGGGGGGTGTCCTCTTGCCCCAATGGTCACCATTGATTGGTGGGATGGGCCTGTACATCCTTGGATTTGTTGTCTAGGGAACTGGTTAGTTTTACACTGTAAGACTAGGACTAAACAATTGCTGGGCGAGAATAAAATTGTATTGTACTTGCCCCGATAGAAGTGAAGCTTAAGGTTGGAGAGCTCTCAAGGTGGCTGCAGTATCTGGACAGGGCCGAGACTCCAGTGCAGGGAAATTGGAGAGCTCTCAAGGTGGCTGCAGTATCTGGACAGGGCACAGGACTCCAGTGCAGAGAAGTTGAAGAGCTCTCAAGGTGGCTGCAGTATCTGGACAGGGCACAGGACTCCAGTGCAGAGAAGTTGAAGAGCTCTCAAGGTGGCTGCAGTATCTGGACAGGGCACAGGACTCCAGTGCAGAGAAGTTGGAGAGCTCTCAAGGTGGCTGCAGTATCTGGACAGGGCCCGAGACTCCAGTGCAGAGAAGTTGAAGAGCTCTCAAGGTGGCTGCAGTATCTGGACAGGGCACAGGACTCCAGTGCAGAGAAGTTGGAGAGCTCTCAAGGTGGCTGCAGTATCTGGACAGGGCCCGAGACTCCAGTGCAGGGAAGTTGGAGAACTCTCAAGGTGGCTGCAGTATCTGGACAGAGCCCGGGACTCCAGTGCAGAGACGTTTGAGAGCTCTTAAGGTGGCCACAGTATCTGGACAGGGCCCAGGACTCCAGAGCAGAGAAGTTGGAGAGCTCTCAAGGTGGCCACAGTATCTGGACAGGGCCCAGGCCTCCAGTACAGGGACGTTTTAGAGCTCTCAAGGTGGCCGCAGTATCTGGACAGGGCCTGGGAATCCAGTGCAGAGACTTACTAGTAGGTTTCTGGTTTCTTTGAGATGCACATGAAAAAATTGGTTAGTCCTTTTCACTTCGAAAATGTTTTGTCTAGAGTTCTCCTTTAGCTCCCAGATCAGATATCCTTCTGAATGTCTTCTTGGCCATTGCTGTGGACAACCTGGCTGATGCGGAAAGTCTGACCTCTGCCCAGAAGGAGGAAGAGGAAGAGAAGGAGAGGAAGAAACTTGCCCGGTACGTCATACCTTACCACAACCCCATTTGGGGCCTATGATGCCTGCTTTGAGGTTCACCGTGTCATCCAATCACCCCCCAAAATGTATTGTCTGTGTGTGCACTTGGGATGTCACAAATAAGCTATACGTAGCTCAGGTTTTGGTCCTCAAAGCAGCCCAGGGTGAAGGTCCGGATTAATGATTTTGAGGGATGGAACAGTGATTTTTGCTCATCGCCGGACACTTTTTACATAAACTACCAGTTATATTTTACCGGCTGTTCCCGTCTTTCCTCCAGAACGGCCAGCCCAGAGAAGAAACAGGAGAACGAGACCATTGGGAAGTCTCCAGTGCCCGCCGTAGAGGGGAACAAGGAGAAGATCGAGCTGAAGGCCATTACTGCCGATGGCGAGTCGCCTCCCACTACCAAGGTGAGAATGACATCACAGATGCCTCCGGCCAATGCTGTGCCGTTATATTATGAATGGTCCCCTCATTATACGTGATGGCTGTGGAAGCCGTATACTGTATATGGACCTATTTTCACTATATCCAGTCCAGGTCGTCCCAGAAGTGATGACAGTTGGGTAGTCCGCCACAGGTGGCGCAGTCACTGCAAGATCCAGAGCTGTAACTCCTCCCGGCCCCCTATAAAAAGAGCTGTCTCCATAGAATTCCCCCCAGAATTCATCTTGCAGTAGCTGCTGCGAGGATCGTCTGGAATACTCTCTCTGGATACTGCAGCTGAGCGGGGCATTCTAAGCCTGTCGGCCACTGCACCTCTATTTCCACTGTTCACGTGGACCTATTTATGCCTCCCAGCCTCGGCTGACGGGACAGGTGAAGGTAGGGAGAACGCCAGGGTCGGGCGTTCACAGAGCTAGGCTCTGGGCCGCAGACTCTCCCCTGAAGGGTAGCCGGCCATAGGCGATGGTGAGGCTATTGGGAGGGAGGAACCACCTAATTGCCTGGGGTTATGCCCTTATCTGTGCCCACATGCTTTATTTTCATATGTTGTGCTTTTTACCTCACTTTTATGTCTTTTTTACCTCAGACATTGTTGTTGCTGGCAGCTGTGCATACTCACCTTCCCTCGTTCCCTCACCTCTTCTCCTTCCCCTCCATCTTGTAGCTGTGAGGGGGGGGGCGGGAGCGGCCGTCTTCTAGGCGAGGTCTCGGCATGTGGTGCAGGCACACCGCGCTCTGCGTCCGGGGGGGGGGGGGGCTCCTCCGTGGGCCGCAGCAGGGGGTCCCAAGCCGATTTGGCTTACCGGGTGGCCAGCCTGGAGAGACAGTTATCTCGCACGGCTACTGGGAAGGCCACGAGTAAGAAGCGGCACATCGAGCCAGGTTACTCGGATTTTGCTGCTGATGATGATCTTTTTGGAGGTCGGGACTCCATGGAGGAAGGGGAGCTGTTTAAGGACTCCGCTTCCTCAGGGGATCGGTCGGTTGGCTATGATAGCGAGCCTGGTTCCTCCTTGGACGAGGACATTTGGCTCCCTGACGACACTGAGAAGTTGCTGTCTTCTGTGTTTGAAACTTTGCGTATTGTCCCTCCTAAAGCGGCTAAGCGGAAGCAGGGTGATTTATTCCGGCCTGAGAGACAGAGGATTGTCTTCCCTGAGCAGGCCCATTTTTCCAATATGGTGTTTAAGGAATGGGAAAGACCTAATAAATTGCCATCGGTGCCTAAGGGCCTGGACAGGCGGTATCCCTTCCCTGAGGAGCTGATCCGCCTCTGGTCCCGTCCTCCCGATGTGGATGCCCCTGTCTCGGGGTTATCCAACACTACGGTCACCCGATACTGCTTCCTTGCGCGACCTGTTGACAGGCGCATGGATCAGCTGGCTTGTCATGCGTTTACCTTTGTGGGTGCTGGGCTTTGCCCTGTCTGTGCCTCGGCCATTGTATCTTTGGCCATCAGGAAGAAGGTGCGGCGCCTTGTTGATTTTGCCAAATCTCGCAAGCGGGCGAAGGGGTATAAAGACCTCAAAGCCTGTGTGGATTTTATTGCTTTTGTTGTCTCGGCCATTGACAATAGTGTCCGGCTTGGCGCTAGTGCTTCGGCTCTGCTTGTTGCGCTTCCTCGTTCGCTCTGGCTGCGGCAGTGGTCGCGTGATGCTGCGGCCAAGAAGTCGCTCACTAGTATCCCCTTCCTGGGGCTCAGGTTATTTGGGGAGCATCTGGACCTTCTGGCCAAGGACGTAAGACTCCCCAGATTCCTGGGGACGAGGTAGGTCCCGCGGTCGACCCAATCCCTCCTGGGGAGCTAAATCCAAACCCCCTGCCAAGCCCTCTCAGGCATGAGGAGGCGCCCTCACCCATCCGGGTCCTCCGGGTACAAAATAGAGCTGGCAGTTTGGCCGCCCTCAAGATTTCTTCGGTCGCGGATTTCCCAGAACGCCTTGACGGCGCAGGGTCTAAAGGTGGCCGTTCAGAGCTTCCTGCTATCAGGCATGATTTGTCCCGTGCCTCGCCAGGAACGGGGGCAAGGTTTCTACTCCAATCTGTTCACGGTGCCCAAGAAGGACGGAACGCTGTGACCTATCTTGGATCTGAAGGGTCTCAACAAGTTTGTCAGAGTCAGACATTTCTGCATAGAGACCTTACAGTCCGCGGTGAGCTCGCTTCGGCCCGATGACTTCATGACCACAGTGGACATCAAGGATGCTTATCTGCACATCCCGATTTTTCGGGGGCATCAGAAGTTCCTGAGGTTTGCGCTGGAGGATCAACATTACCAGTTTGTGGCACTACCGTTTGGGATAGCCTCAGCTCCCCGTGTGTTCACCAAGGTGCTGGCAGGCATCATGGCCATCCTGAGGAACCGGGGCATTCGTGTTCTTCCTTATCTGGATGACTTGCTGATTGCGGCTCAGTCCCTTCCGCAGGCCGAGAGCGACACCCAGACGGTGTTATCCACTCTCGAGGATTTCGGATGGGTAATCAATTACCCCAAGTCTTCTATCATTCCCTCAATGGTGAGGTCCTTCCTGGGCATGACGTTGGACACCTCTCAGGTCATAGTATTCCTCCCCCAGCTGAAGGTGGAGGGCCTCCAGACGCAGGTGCAGGCCCTACTGGCTTGTCAGCGACCATCTATCCATCTGGGGATGAAGATGGTGGGCCTCATGGTGTCCTGCTTCGAGGCAGTGCCCTTCGCCCAGTTCCACATGAGACCTCTTCAATGGAATCTGTTGACCGGTTGGGACCGGACGCAGGAGTCCCTGGATCAGGAATTGTCACTGTCCCCCATGGTCAGACAGTCCCTCTTGTGGTGGTTGGACTCCAGCAATCTGTTGGTGGGCAAGTCCTTTCTGACTCCCCGGTGGGAGATAGTTACCACGGATGCCAGTCTGACCGGCTGGGGAGGTTTTTGGCAAACGCTGAAGTTCCAGGGTCAGTGGGGGCCGCAGGAGGGTCACTTACCCATCAATCTTCTGGAGCTGAGAGCGATTCGGTTGGTGCTTACTCAATTGATTCCCCATCTAAGGAGTCGTGCGATTCAGGTCCATTTGGACAATCAGATGGCTGTCGCCTACATCAATCGCCAGGGCGGGACTCGGAGCAAGCGAGTCCTTCAGGAAGTGTCCCAGATTCTTACTTGGGCAGAGAAGAATGTTCCCTGCATCTCGGCAGTTTACATGCCCGGGGTAGAAAACCAGGAGGCAGACTCCCTGAGCAGGGGGACTTCTTGTCTGGGGGAGTGGTCTCTCAGCAACAAGATCTTTCACGCTCTGTGTCTCCGCTGGGGTCAGCCGGACGTGGGCGTCCAGACACAATCACAAGCTTCCAAGGTTCGTCTCCCTGTCACAAGATCCTCTGGCCTTCGCCAAAGACGCTCTGGCGATTCCGTGGACGGAGTTCAGGCTCCTTTATGCATTTCCTCCGTTTACACTCCTGGGTCGAGTGCTTCCCAAGATAGCCCAGAAGGGGGTACCAACCATCCTTGTGACTCCTCGCTGGCCGAGGCGGAGTTGGTTCGCGGACATAGTTCAGATGTCAGTCGATCGTTACATCATGTCCGACGACCCAGGGCTTCTCACTCAGGGATCGCTGCGGCACCCCAAATTCACAGACGCTGGCTTTGACGGCCTGGCTATTGAAACCTCCATCCTAATGGAAAAGGGGCTGATGGGCACGGTTGTTCATACCATGATTCAGGCGCAGAAGTCTTCTTCCATGATTTACTACAGAGTTTGGCACGCCTACATTTCTTGGTGTGAATCCAAGAGTTTCCCTTGTCGCACTTTTTCTATTTCTAGAATTTTGGAATTTTTACAACACTGTGTGTCAGAACTGGCCGCGCTTTGTATGAAGCCTCCCTACTTTGAGCGGCATAAGGATAAGGTGGTTTTTCGCTTTAAACCTGATTTTTTGCCTAAGGTCGTTTCTCCCTTTCATCTTAATGAGGAAGTTGTTTTGCCTCACCTGTGCCCAGAAGCGTCTAATTCTAAAGAACGTGGTCAGAGCCCTTAGGTACTACCTGGTTGCGACTGAACCTTCAGGATTCACTCTTTGTTCTCAATGAAGGATCCAGAAAGGGTTTGCCTCCGGCTAAGTCCACTCTCAGTAAGTGGATTAGACAGGCGGTGGTGCAAGCATATTCTGCCAGGGGAAGGATCCCCCCGTTTAGTGTTACAGCTCATTCTACTAGAGCTGTTGGTGCTTCCTGGGCTTTTCAGCACCAGGCATCTGTTGAACAAGTTTGTAGGGCCGCTACTTGTCTTACAAAGTTTTATAAGGTTGATGTTAGGGCCTCAGCTGATGCTGCTTTTGGCCGAAAGGTGCTTCAGGCGGTGAGATGAACTGCTTGCTGTTCCGCACTGGGGAACCCGCCCTAAAAGGACACTGCTTTTGGATGTCCCAACTGTCATCACTTCTGGGACGACCTGGACTGGATATATAGTGAAAAATACAATTCTGTGAAACTCACCTGTAGAATTGTTTTAGAATATATCCAGTCCAGGTCGTCCCACCCCGCCCTTGTTTCATTATCTCTTGTTTGCCTGTTATGGTGATTACCTTTTTGTATTGGACCATTATCCTTAGTTTTTTGTTGGAGAGAGTTCATGCTGAAGCTATGTGAGTTAACATTGTTTATTGGGTTCCCGGCGTGTCTCATTTACTGCTTTTTGACATTCTTGGAATTCTATGGAGACAGCTCTTTTTATAGGGGGCCGGGAGGAGTTACAGCTCTGGATCTTGCAGTGACTGCGCCACCTGGTGGCGGACTACCAAACTGTCATCACTTCTGGGACGACCTGGACTGGATATATTTAAAAACAATTGTACAGGTGAGTTTCACAGAATTGTATAATTTCACACTCTTTTTGCTCCTCATGCAGATCAGTGTTGAGGATTTTCCTTCCAATGAAAATGATGAGAAGTCTCCTTATCCCAGCAGCAACGAGAACCCAGGTAAGTGCTGCAGAGGATTCTATGTGCATCAACATGTGGCTGTAAAAACACACCTTCCTGTTGTTTTCACGGCGCAGGCACAGCCAAAACCTAACGTTCTGATTGGCTGAGCGACCTGCGGCTCTTCTAGCAGCTGAAGGGAGCTGAGTGCACCACCAGCCGCATCCCATGCTCAGTTTCTAGCTGTGAGCTTACTCACGCCACCCATTCAGAAAGTCCTGGTGCGGGTACGCGCACGGCCAGAGGTAAGCGGGGATGCGGCAGCAGTACCGAGGCACAGCGAGCAGGTTTCACACAGCCGGGCATCTTAATTCGGGATGCCCCAAGGAGTGGCCATGGAATCTTTCAGACCTTTATAAGATCTCTGCATCCCTCTTCAGCAGAATCCACCTTTTCTTGTATTAACTCGTTGTTTTGTTCCTCAGGGGAGGAGGAAGAGGAGGAGCCTGAGATGCCCGTTGGTCCTCGCCCCCGCCCTCTGTCTGAGATGCACATCAAGGAGAAAGCTGCCCCGATGCCCGAAGCCACTGCTTTCTTCATTTTCCGCCCGGACAACAAGTAATTCCAGACTATTCACTCTTCTAAGAGGCCTGACAAGGCTGCCGCCCCATTTCCTCTGGTTCTGGGCTGGCGGTTATTATGGTGGTGACTAAAAACCATGGGCCAGCATTTTGCCTGTTGAAATTACCCGTTCAGGTGCTAAATTTATTTCAACTTCTTTTGGCCTTAAAGCAGACCTTCACCATCATTTAATGAAAAGCCCAAATCCTTAAAAAAACGATTCCCCAACATCTAAAACTAATTTATTTTAAGTTTTTAGTCACTTATGTATTATTCTGTCCCCCACCGGGCTGCAACTCTGTCCAGGACTCTAGGATATGGGCGCGTCTCCTCAGTAATTGTGATACATCTCAGCCATCTTGTGTGTATCACAATTACTGAGGAGAGGAGAGGGTGATAAAGTGCAGGGGGTAGGGTTATAGCTTGTTCTGAGGAAAGATGGCGGCACCCGTATCCTTGAGTCTTGAACAGAGTTGCAGCCCAGTGGGGGAAACAATAATAAGTAAGTGACTAAAAACTTTAAATGTATTATGTAAAATGCTGGGGAATAGTTTTTTAAGGATTTGGGCTTTTCATGAAATCATGCTGAAGGTCTGGTTTAAACAAGAGGGAGACAGCAGCCAGCTCAGCCTGGTTGCCGGTTGCATTTGCCAACCACTGGGTTGAGTACTTCCCTACTACATCATCATTGGGGCGGGGTTTTACATCTAAGCCCCACCCCGTAATCTCTGCAGGATTGTTAATTAGCCTCTTGGGGACTAAGCGGTGCCGGGCACCGGCCGTTCGCCTGTTGAACCGTAACTCCCGCGACCGCCCGGCCCTGTCACTCATAGATAACAGCGTGGAAAGGTGGGGGGCGCTTATGGGCCACTGCGCCAGGTAGGTGTGCTCTGGAACTTACCGCGACCTTGCTCTATCTTCTTCGTGATGATCCTTTTTTCTGCTCCATCAACAGGTTCCGCGTCCACTGCCATCGAATCGTGAACAACAACATCTTCACCAACCTGATCCTCTTCTTCATCCTCCTGAGCAGCATCTCGCTGGCAGCCGAAGACCCTGTCAGACACTACTCCTTCAGGAACCAAGTATGCACAATGTCCTCCTCATGTCTGGGGTATGGGAGATCCAACCTGACCCCCCCCCCCCCACACACACACACACCCCATCACTCCTGCCGAGAGCACGCCATCGCCGCTATTTTATAGGATATCATATAGCAAAGGCATTTCCAGGTGCAGAAACGAGTATGGGGACTGGGTTATATTAAGGGGCACGTTCACCCTGACTATTTTGACTATCCTGGGTTTTGATCTTTGCCCCCCCCCCCGGCACCCCAGTCGGGGATGCCCCCCATGTGTGAAATCCCCCAGGTTGCCCGATCTCACTCACCCTTCCCTGGTCCTATGCGCAGCCTCTCGTCCAGTCAGCGCGCTCCCGTCCCTTCGTCCAAGAGCTTGTCTAAAGCAAGCACATCCGAGCACGCTGGCGCCCGCGTCCCCCGCTACCCTTTAACGGGGAGCATGCCCGCGCCGGCCATTCACAAATGCAGTGCACACGCCCTGCTAAAGGGATAGCGGGGATGTGGCCGCTGCTCATGCATGTGCTGTTGGACCGGGAAAGAATAAAGGGGGGTGGGAGCAGCTCAATCACTATTATTTATACAAAATTATTATTATTATTCAGGGCCTGGGAACTAATTTACCGCCCAGTTTAACCCTCTCATCAACTAAATATCAAGCAACAAACATGTCTAGCTATGTGGAAAGACAGAGATTTGGTTGCATATATCTGCAGATACATGTGGAAGCCACACTGCCCCGGCAAGGCGCTCTGTGTTTAGTGTGGTCCCTACTCTTAATTCTGAGTCCCCAAAGTTGGGACATGCAATGCAGACAAGTATCTGAGAGCTCCTCGGACCGGGAAAGAAGGTGAGTTTTCGTGCGACCTGGGGGGTTTGACACCTGCTGAATCTGGATGCCCCGGGGGGAATGAGTATGTCTGTCCTGGAGTCTCATAGTACACAACCCTAAACTAGACCAGGGCCAGAATCTAATGGTAGCCCTGGTCTTCAATGGAGCCCCCTGCAAGGGAGGATAGCATGAGGTGTGTGGGATGCCCCCAACTGCACTCCAGAGAATCTAGGGACTGGGTCCTTATTACAAGTATTTCCAGTGTGTTTACGGGATGACACAGGCGGGGAGGCCGATTTATTAATAGCAGCAGGTAGCGGCAGATGAGCGCCAGTAGCGTGATTTTCACAGCGCCCGCTAGTATTCGCTGTGCTTGGCCGTTGTTCGGCTGTTGACAGCGACTCAGTCGGTGTGCGGTAATGTTGAATACGGGGTTAGGAGTCGCTGTTTCACAGGTTCCGCGCTGTATGGGAGCGCATGACAGCGAACGGCCATAGCGAACGGCTCCCAGCATATTCATTAACAAATCACGCTCAAAAAAAGCTCGCGCTGTGAAATGCTTGTTTAAACCCCAGAGCGCTGGCGGCAATGGCTTAAAAGTAGTTTTTAACCCCCAAACAACCATATTTTTTGATTTAAAAATTAAGCAAGTTTTTCTAAACATTTTGTAATATGAATACATTAATATCAGACCTGTAATATCAATTCTGCACAATTTTTTTTTAAATTTTTTTTTACCTTAAAAAACAAATCTAACATTGCCGTAGTGGTCACATAATTTTTGACAGTTAAAAAAAAAAAAAAAAAAAAGTCATATCAATTAATTATGAATATTTAAAGATTGCTCCATTGAAATGCATTGGAGAGCGCCAGGTAGCGAGAGGTCATACCTGTCGCTGTGATGGGATTAGCAGCGGCGCTGTTCGTTGCAGTCGGCTACATGATGAATCCCGCGCTAGCTGACGCTCTCGCCTGCGCTAGCCTCATTTAGCGTGATAAATGCGTAATTGTGTCCGCCGCCTGGCGTTCTGGAGTCGGTAGCCGCCGATAGCTGGCGATACCTGGCGCTAGTGAGACACTACCTGGCGCTATCACTTGATAAATAAGGCCGTAAATATCACATTCAGGGGAAGTTCTCATGGCAAGGGGAAGCAGTCTCACTTGGAAATGTTCTTTTTTTCTAAATAGAAATATTGAAGGTCATGCTATATTTTGATCTCCTGAATTGCTCCTCCTATGAAGAGCACTTATTGACCATTTTTACGGCTCCTGCTTCACTCTAATCACAGATAATGACGCTTGTTTTAGCTGTAAAGCTCCGCCTCCTCCATTCACTGCCACTGTTGTGAGTAGCAATGATGTCATTGCCACACCTAAGCAATGACTGATCGCCTGCCATCTCACCATGAGGGACAGCATATAAATCAGTGTTCCAGGACAATTCGATAAGCACAAATATTTCAGTTCTACTTCTAGACTCTTAGAGGAGTGTTGGCAGGGTCTTTGGCCAAATGTATTCGGCACAAGTTCGGTGGGTTTTGGTCCGCTTTAAAGCAGCCCCTGTCTGCATTAGAGCCCCCTGCAAGGGAGGATAGACTGAGCTATGTGGGAAGCCCCAGGCTGTGCCCCGGGGGAATCAAGGGCCTGGTCCAGATGGCTTAGCAGCACAGTGAGATGGACCCGAGGTCGAGCCGAGGCAGCCGGCGAGAGTAGACAAGTCCGTCAGCAACATCTGTATCAAAGGTCGTTGGCAGGTGGCAAATAGGCATAATATGAAATGCAGGCGAATGTCAAAGACCGGCAGGCAGCGAATAGGCAAAGTCCAGGCAAAGGTCAGCAACGAAAAACGCAGATCAAGGGGCCAAGTGAACTCAGGAGCAGATATGGCCTGGCAAGAGTGTTCCTATAAAGATGTCCTGGTGCCATCTTGGGGCTGGGACTTCCTACAGTATTTATAGAGCCCAGCACCTGTGTCATCAGTGGACAAGAGGATTATACTGAGTTTTGCTTCTTGCCCAGGGGCATCCTGATTTGTGATGCCCCCCTATGTCAGACCCCCAAAACTCACCTTTCCTTGGTCCCAAGCTGCATGCACGGGCTCTCATCCAATCAGCACCATATGTCGTGCATGTTAGTGTTCGGCATGCAAGCCTTAAAGTGGACAAAAACCTAACAGGGGCGGAATCTGTAAGACTCCATCCCGATCCGTGGTGCCCTGCTATGTGAAACCCCCAAATCCCTAGTAAAGCCTACCTAGTCCCTGATCCAACGGCGCATGTGCGGGCTGTGGCTGCATTACTCTATACCATTGGCCAGATGCATGCCCGCTGGGGACGCCCTCTGCTAGAGGCTAGTGGGAATGCAGCTGTCAACGCTGTCGTCTCCATACGGAGGGTGAGGACCAAAACCCAGGTTTTGGTCCACACAGAGAGCCCAGCATAAGGGAGATGAAGCGGTCGTACCTCTATTTTCCCTACAGTATGCGCCTCGCTCCCGCACCCAGCCTATCTGCATGGCTGAGTGCAGGGGAGCGCCTCAGCTACAGGTCTGCTGAAGATGACTTTTAGACTTCAGAGGGGCCACAACGGGTGGTTGATCCATTTTAAAGGCAGCACACAGGAGCTCCTACTTAAAGTCACCAATGCTGACAAAGAAGAAGAGGGCCCCGGCCTCCCCTCCGCCAGAGAAGACCGGGATACCGACCGGCTGAGCCCCACAAGGCGCAACAACGAGGGGAAGGGGTAAGTCGATCCCGGGACCGCTGAGGCCATGAGGAGGCTGAAGAATGTGGAGGAGGAGCAGGGGAAACAACCAACTGTCAGACCCACTCCTCTCCCGGTCTCTTGGCCTCCACCCGGAGGGCATCCCAAAGGACGGGCATTCCTGACTGGGACATTTTAGGGGGGGGGGGGGGAACTTTAATGACAGAAGCAGGAGGATACTCACCAAATCCAACACTGAAGCAGGACCTACCTCGTGCACTTTGCCCTTATATAACCCCCCCTACCATATCCCTGCCAGAACCTTTCACCCCCATTTAAAAAACTCTCCAATCCTAGCCAACCTCAGCGTTCCCGAACACGCCCCCTCCAACATGTCCCCCAGCTCTTAAAGAGCCATCGCTCGCTTTTCTGTCCTACGAAGGGGGGGAAAGGCTTCTACGTGGCTCCTGGGCATCTTTTAGAGCTGTATTGTGGTAAGAAAGGTTGGAGAGCCCTGGTTTAAATGAAACTATTAGGGCCTGTGGATTCTTTCTCACTTGGAAATGTTCTTTATTTCTAAATAAAAATATTAAGGTCATGTTATAATTTGATGAAAAGAAATGGATCAAGCATTGTTTTTGTGTGTTAAAGCGGACCAAAACCCACATTTTTAACTAGCATCCCATGAATATCCCATGGCGTCGGTTTTAGCTGTAACGTTCTGCCTCCTCCATTCATTGCCAATGTTGTGTGTGGTAATGATGTCATCGCCACACCTATGCAATGACTGATCGCCGGCCGTCTCACACCGAGGGACAGCAAAAAAAAAAGTCCGAAAAGCAAAAATATCCATTTCTAATTCTACACCCCACACAGGGGGTATCGGCAGCGGCCTTGGCCAAATGAATCTTATAAGGTCAGTGAGTTTTGGTCCGCTTTAAAAAGCTCACTGAGATTCAGGTTGCAGTTCACACCCAAAAGCACACCCAAAGTCAAACTTGCTTCACCAAATTATGTTTAATCTCTTAGTTTAGCTGCGGTGGCGCCTCCTCTCACTCATCATCAACAATTTTTTTTTTAACCACATGTCCCAGCAAACTTATTTATTTATTTTTTATTAAAAAGTGGGGGGTTAGGACACTTAGCCTGTACCTATGGCTGATTTAAACTGGGTACAGATATGCAACAACCATAAAATGGAATAGGAATACAGATAATTTATTAAAGCTGACCCAAACTCTCTAAATCCTGAATCAGCATGCCTTGGGGCAGCGAAATGGCCAGCCCTGGAGTCTTCTGGCCAGCCAGCGCGGGTTTTGATCCGCTTTAACCAACAATTGTTATTCTATACAAAATTCAAATGCACAGCCACAGCCATAGACATTTGTTTTTGAAGTTTTACAGTAAAAACATCCCAAATGAAAGTGAACCAAAACCCATCTTGAGTGACCCTGGAATCTATAAGACTCCAGGGCCGCCTGAGTCCCTCTCCCCGGGGCATCCCGAATGTGTGAAACCCCGAATCCCCAGTAAAATCTTACCCGATCTCCGTTCCAAAAACGCTTGTGCGGGTTCTGTACTCACTACGCTATACCTTTAGCCAGATGCACAACCCACAACAGACATTTGTGAATGGCCGGTGCGGGCACGCCCCCTTTTAGAGGCTGGCAGGGATCGGAGCGCGGCAGCATTCAGCTCGATTCAGCCCTTAGCCGATTCTTAGTCAAAAATCACGAATGGAGCTGAGTGCACTGACTTGCTACGGGTCCGCACATGCGCTGTAGGACCGAGGTAAGGTTAGTTTTTATGGGCGACCTGGCGAGGGGGTTCACCCAGCGAGGCGTCCCAAATTTGAATGCCCCGGGGCGAGGACTATAACCCAGAATAGTCAAAATCCCTGGTTTTGTGGTCCACTTAAAGTGGACCAAAACCCAGGATAGTCAAAAGCCATTCACAAATGCCTGGCACAGGCACGCGCACTGCTAGAGAGAAGCGGAGGATGCGGCCGTTAGAGCCGCTGCTCTTAAGACGAGCCGTGGGACCGGGAAGAGGTGAGTTGCTGCGGCGATCTGGGGGGTTTCACACAGCGGGGCACCCCCAATCAGGGTGCCCCCGGGGAAAGGACCAAAACCCAGGATAGTCAAAATCCTGGGTTTTGGTCCAGTTTAAGTCACCACTTCCTCATTCACTTTGCAGCCGGCACTGGGGGCATCCCAATTGTTAGTTCCCCCCACCCACCACTTTAACGTCCGATAAGAACAATCTTACCTTTCAAAACATTGGCTGCCGTGGTCATGTGATCCACCGGTATCCCCTGGGTAACTTTAATGTGACCCTATACCCAGATAGGAAGTTCATGTTAAAGAGGACCATCTCATTATTGAGTTTTGGTCCACTTTACAGGCCACCGCCAGAATAAAGATAAAGGTTCCCCATAGTCTATGGAGAGGGCATTTAGCTGTGGGGGTAGAGCCTGCGCCAAGGAGCTACTCCTATTAATATGATTTATAAAGCACCATCATCTTCCATGGCACTGTACAATGTAGATATTCCAGAGAGGGTAAAGACATAATATACTTATAATACACAGGTTATAATGGCTCAGCAAATACACGTTGATGCAGGATTACATTAGTCCAGGTCCCTACAATCTAAAGGAGTGCGGTGGCTCTCAGGTCAGCCTCCAAACAATCCAAACAAGTAGTGTCGCTCATGCCATAAATATAAATGAATTGTGATATATTGAGAAGTAAAAAATGCATCAGACAAATCAGACAAAAAAGACACAATGGAAAACACATAAGACAAAAGCAATGATCTGGACAATAGGGGCTCTACAGGGAATAATAATTCATAGTAGTAACATTCCCATAAGCTCTCATTATCAGTGAGAAAAATGTAAACATGAAAATGTGCAAAGCTACAAACAGAGACATCAAATCCTCCAAAGTGCAAACGTCCCGATGATTAAAAATGTAAGAAGCAAAAATATAAAGTGCAAGTGCGCTATTGCAACAAACTAATGTATCAATCAGACAAGCAGCGCAGAGTGAAATGAAGAGCAATAATGATTAGTACAAAGTTACATCACCAATTATTAAGGCCCCCAGTTCAGTCAAAGTGTAACCACAGCGACGCGTTGCGTGGATCACGTCCACTTCCCTTATGGGAATATGTTACTACTGGGGGGAGGGGGGGAATGATGATACAATATATCCTGATTCTGTCTGAAAGACAATATATCGCATTTTTTTTTATTACATTTTTTTATTATTAAAAAAAAAATTGACATAGGGTACCCCTTCCCGGGGGGACCCCATTTTTATTGGAATTTTAAGGGTTAAAAACCCTTAAAAATCCTCCAAAAAATGACATGGGGTCCCCCCTACCCAGCATAACCAGTTCGGGATCAGCTATGCAGGGCTTGTAGAACAGGGCGCAGGGGCCAGCTTTGGTGGCCCTCCGCCCTGCCAGCAACAAGCCTGCATAGCCTCTGTGGGCCCGGACCCTTCTGCCCCCCCCCCCGGACTTTGGGGAGCCAGGGGGTTAATGGCAAGTCACCTGCTAGCCGTAGGTGACTTGCCAGCCCTCAGCCCTGTGAATTTTTCTGACACCCCTAAGTTAGTACCATACCCTATAGAGCCCCCTATAGATCATTGCTTTTGCCTTACGTGTGTTTTAATTGTGTCTTTTTTGTCTGATTAGCATTTTTTACTTCTCATTAAATATCAATTCATTTATATTTATGGCGCGAGCGGCACTACTTGTTAAGGATTGTTTGGAGGCTGACCTGAGAGCCACCACACTCTAGTACTTTATTCTACCCACACATCCCTGGTGCCAGCACCGCACTTAGCATTAGTACTTTATCTGTGGTGCATACCCAAACCCATTTTAATATAATCTAAACGAGGCTGTAGGTTTACTTTAACATTAAAGCTGCCATAGTTAGGCAGTGATGCTTACAGGAGCCAGGACCAGCTTCACAAACGCAGCCAGTGGCTATTTGATCTCTAATCGTGCTGTATTTGTGGAGTTCCGCCATGTGGATCCCGGCAGCCCCAATTCATATTCTGCTGTTATCACATCGCCCCGCGCTCACCCTGTTTGTGTCTTACAGGTCCTCTTTTATTTTGACATACTTTTCACCGTCATTTTCACCGTAGAGATAGCCCTGAAGGTAACCGGCCCGGACGGTCTCTCCATCATCTCCTCATCTGTTTTTCGAGACTAACACTCTCCCCTCTACCTATTTGTGTCGGTACTGCAACTAACCCCTCTCTGCTTGTCTTGCAGATCCTAGGGAATGCTGATTACGTGTTCACTAGCATTTTCACTTTAGAAATCATCCTGAAGGTAAACTCGCAACTGTTGTCCGATATTACCATGAAACGCAGCATGCATTTAAGATAAAAAGGGAGCAAGGCTGAAGAAAGAACTGCTCAATAAAGGGTCTGTCCAGGCAGAAAAAAAACATACTCAGCTTTTGTCCTCCATAGCATAGCATAGCATCTCTAGTTTTCGGGTGCCAAGGTCGGGTCCTGCTGCATCCACTGTCATCCATGCAATTAGCCTCTCTATTGCACTGAAGGAGGCACATCAGGCCTTGGCACGGCCCCTCCATTGGAGTCAATTGAGAGGGCGTGCTTATAGTGGACCAATCAGCCCCAGGGGCTGGCCTGGAATTCAAAAGATTCCATGACTGGCTGCTAGCTTGCCCCCTCGGGCATCCTATACCACAAGGGTGCTCAACTTGTGGACCGTGGTCCGAATCCGGACCTCGGATTCTAGTTGTCCAGACCCCAGCCCAGGTCCGACAGCCATTGCCCTACATCTAAGCCCCCTTTCCCAGCCACTGACCTGCACTCTCACCTAACCCCCCGAACTCCCTGACCCAAATTCCCCACTTGACCCCCAAATTGGGTTAATTTCTGGGGAGCAGGTTTTTTTTTTTTTTTACTGTTGGTGTTCAGCTCGGACCTCAATCCCATGACAGACCCCAGTAATTGGACCTATGCAAGTAGTTGCATACCTCTGATATTCCAGATGCCCCGCCGTGTGAACCCTCCCCGGTGTGAATTGAGAGGGCATGCTTAAAGTGGAGCAATCGGCGGCCGGCCTGGAATTTTAAAGATTCCAGGACTGGTCACTAGCCTGCACCATGGAGCATCCTATATCACAAGGGTGCTCAACTGGCGGACCGTGGTCCAAATCCGGACCTCGGATGCCAGTTGTCCAGACCCCAGGCCAGAGCCAACAGTCATTGACCTTCACCTAAACCCCCCTACCCAGCCACTGACCTACACCTGAATTCCCCACTTGACCCCAAAATTGGGATGATTGCTGGGGAGCAGGTTTTTTTTTTACTGCTGTGTTCAGTTTGGACCTTAATCCTATGAGAGACCCCAGTAATTGGACCTATGCAAGTAGTTGCATACCTCTGCTATACTGGATGCCCTGCCGTGTGAACCCTCCCCGGTGTGAATTGAGTTGGTGTGTTTAAAGTGGACCAATCATCGTCCGGCCTAGAATTTAAAAGATTCCATGACCGGCTGCTAGCTTGCCCTCTCAGGCATCCTATAACACTAGGGTGCTCAACTGGCGGAATGCGGTCTAAACCTGGACCACGGATGCCAGTTGTCCAGACCTCAGCCCAGAGCCGACAGCCATTGACCTACACCTAAACCCCCCTTCCCAGCCACTGACCTGCACTCTCAGCCAACCCCCTAACTCCCTGGTCTGAAGCCCCCACTTGACCCCCAAATTGGGCTGATTGCAGGTTCATTTTACTGTCGGAGTGACCTTAATCCCATGACAGACCCCAGTAATTGGACTTCCGTTAGATGTTGTTGCGTACCCCTGCTATACCAAATTGTCCCCCTGTGTGAACCCGATCCCCCCGCCCTGGGGCACCGGTAATATTACCTTACCCAGCGGCTCCCCCGACACTATCTTCGCCAGCGGCTGCATCCCCGGCTTCTCTGCATGTGTGCACCCAGCCATTCATATGGGCCTCCACAGGGGAGCCGGCGTGCAGTTCAAATCAGGGACTTTATGTCATGCATTAGTATGCATCCGCATTAAATGATGATTGGACAAGCGCCTGGGCCATGGGAATGGGAAAAGGTAAGTGAAACTGGGCAATCTGGGGGGCTTTCTCATAGGGGGCATCCTACGGGACCAGTCACCACCATAGTCGAAATCCTGGTGTTTGGTCCACTTTAAGTCACTTTGACTGACGCAGAAGGGCAGCCTCTGGTCCCATTTGCCGCGGGTGACCATGATAATCTTCAACTTGCCATCCGAACCAAAGGAAGCGCTGCGGGGGACAAAAGGTGCATAGGACTGTTTTTTTTTTGCCTAGATAGACCCTGTAAATGAAGCAGTAGTGTTCAATGCCGAGCAGTAGCTGCAAACCCTGCCAAAATGCCAAGATGTAAATAGTCAGAGATGAAGACCTATAGACAAATACTATTTCACCTCTCTAGAAATTGGTGATTGACAATAGAGTACCAGTAAAATTAAGTATTTTATACTAAAATAAGTTAAGTGAGCTAAAAAAAAAAAGCCTTTAAAGGGAAATTCCAGGCCAAGAGTTAACAGGGTGCTATTCTGTTATCTCATGTCTATGTCAGGGGCTGTCTTTATAATCCTTGTCCGCCGTTTTCCTTTATAAGGCCCAGAAGTTCTGCTCCTGAGTCCTTTACTGAAATGCCTTTGTCTTAATGCTTTGCAATGATTGTCGTTCAGCTTGGTCAGGAAGATATCGCTGATTAAAAGGGAACTGCAAACAATGGTAAACACAGCCCCTAACACAAACGTGAGATAATACATTAACACACTTAGTTAATCCTTTGCCTGGACCATCCCTTTAACTCTAATGTGTCTCTAGACTTAACTCTAGACCAGGTATATTGCTAGCTAGAGTTCCACCTTGATGAAATAATGAAAGAAGAATGTCCCTTTAAAGTGGACCAAAACCTAGAATTTTGACTATCCTGGGTTTTGGTCCTTTCCCCGGGGGCACCCCGATCGGAGGTGCCCCGCTGTGTGAAACCCCCCAGATCGCCAAAGCCAAGTCACCTCTTTCTGGTCCCACGTCGCATCCTCCGCTTCCCTCTAACAGTGCAGGTGCCTAGCCAGGCATTTGTGAATAGCCAACGCGGGACGGCGGCTCGTCCAATCAGCGTGCTCGCCATCTAAGCCTTCGTCTAAGGCCAGCAGCTCTGAGCGAACTGGTGAACGCATCCCCCGCTTCCCTCTAACAGGGAGCGTGCCAATGGCAGCCATTCAGAAATGCCTGTCATGGGGAGACCTGGGTTGTTTCACACAGCAGGGCATCCCGATTTTGGATGCCCCGGGGGGAGGGAATCGATCGTGCTGGGTTTTGGTCCACTTTAAGGAAAGAAGAATAATAAGAGAGAGTCCGCATTTTATTGGCAGTCCAGCATTTAAATCAGAGCCATAGACGTAGAGACGCAGTATTTCCACCCTATGTTTAAGGCCTCTCCTCTTTGTCACGTCCTCTCTGCTCTCCTGTGATGTCACTTCTCACCTCGGGGGCGGCACCGTTTCTCACCCGCGTCTCATGTTTCCAGATGACGGCTTACGGCGCCTTCCTGCACAAGGGTTCATTCTGCAGGAATTACTTCAACATCCTGGACCTGCTGGTGGTCAGCGTGTCCCTCATATCGTTTGGAATACAGTGAGTATCCGTGCGAGGAAACAGCTTCGCTCCATCTTCCCTTCATCTGCTCACCTCCCCGTCTCCTGTTTAGGTCCAGCGCCATCAACGTGGTGAAGATTTTGAGAGTTCTCCGAGTTTTGCGGCCACTCAGAGCCATCAACAGGGCTAAAGGCCTCAAGGTGAGTGACCTGGATGCATACCTCCCAACTTTTCAGGTTGGGAAAGGGGGACATGACATGTTAAATGAAGCCACGCCCCCTCGTTAAGGGATGGATGAAGCCACGCCTCCTCATTGATTGATGGATAGGAGATAGGGTGTAACAGTTACAACAATATAAACACCTTGAATAGGCAAATGAATCATTTATTGATGCAGATCTGCATGTTACACCATAAAGAGGGGCAATATGTAAATGAAGCCACACCCCCTCATTGAGGGATGATAAAGCCACGCCCCCTCATTGAGGGATGGATATGAGATACATTGTAACAGTTACAACAATAGAAACACTTTGAACAGGCAAATTAATAATTTATTGCTGCAGATCTGCATGTTACACCTCAAAGAGGGACAAATGAGAACAACGAGGGACAGGGGGACATGAACTCAAAAGAGGGACAGTCCCTCCAAATCAGGGACACTTGGGAGGTATGTAGATGATCCAACCCTCCGCCCAGCTATCTGCCAACACTGAAACTACATTTAGAGCGAGCGTTTTTAGTGACACGTCATATTACATAAGCGCAGCGTGCAGGAACCATCACCCGTCATCTGATATGACTTGTGCGATGTGATTTATTGCTGCGGGTGACAGCTGTCCAAACATCATCATTACTATCTCACTGTACAACTCACTGAGCTCCAAATAGCTGCACGTTACAGCAAGCCTGCAGCTCCATTGATAAGTAGTGTACAGCGGATCGCTGCTATTTTAAATCTAGATTCAGCTGCATTGGTTTGGTTTCGGTAGTTAAAGTCGGCCGGAGAATTTATAAGATATATATATATATATATATATATATATATATATATACTTTTTATTTTTTTTTTATTTGTTTTTTAATTAAAAAAAAGTTTTATTTTTGAATTTTCAGTTAACAACACAAGTATGTAACAACTTAATACATCCTAACTGACGAAGGACAGCCATTCACAAACACACATCCACAGGACCAACCATAGGATATAACGTACTATAGCTGGCGGAGGAGAGAGAGACTGGCCAATGCTGATGGAGCACAGAGTCCGCCTATCCTTGGTCTAACCTTTTTAAAAAGTTTTATTTTGAATTTAAAGAACAAAGCAACAACTATTCATTAACACAGTACCAAGGCACCAACACACAATAGACAAATACCTTAATGCGCAAGACGTCATTCGCGCACCCATTCTTCCTTTCAGAGGCCCAGGAGGTACGGGACAAGTATCTATCCAGAAACTTTTGCACACAAGTCCTACAAAGGGGGGGGGGGGGGGAACCAACTACCTAGGGCAGATATTACGCCCCAAATATCAGCCCAACCGCATCAAACCCCAGGCCAACCCAGTCGCACATCCACAGGACTCAGTCAACACCTTGTTAACCATAGGATATAACGTACTATAGCTGGCGGAGGAGAGAGAGACTGGCCAATGCTGATGGAGCACAGAGTCCGCCTATCCTTGGTCTAACCTTTTTTAAAAGTTTTATTTTGAATTTAAAGAACAAAGCAACAACTATTCATTAACACAGTACCAAGGCACCAACACACAATAGACAAATACCTTAATGCGCAAGACGTCATTCGCACACCCATTCTTCCTTTCAGAGGCCCAGGAGGTACGGGACATGTATCTATCCAGAAACTTTTGCACACAAGTCCAACAAAGGGGGGGGGGACCAACTACCTAGGGCAGATATTACGCCCCAAATATCAGCCCAACCGCATCAAACCCCAGGCCAGCCAGGCCCAGGCCAACCCAGTCGCACACACCACACCTTAGGGCCTTCGCAAGAGGCACTGCACTCCAACGCACCTGCACCTCCGCTCCAGCCCCCCCTTAATCATCACCTATCGCGGCCTCCACGCATTGCTGCCATGCTTGACAGACTTTACTAAATTTATGGGGAACCCCCCAGGCGGTATAGGTCAATTTGTAGAGGGCTAATTTTTGATTAACCAGTTTCTTCCATGCTTGTACTGTCGGGACCGCTGGATGCTTCCAGTTCAGAAGTATACACTGGCATAAAACAACAGCCTCATCAGCTCCTTCAGAGCCCTAGCCTCTAAGTTTGGATCCACTACCCCCATTAGGCCCCAGAGTGCTATTGACCCCTGACACGAAACCCCACCACTTTACCTACTGTATCCATCACTTCTATAAGATATATATATAACCTGGGGGGTTTCACACAGCAGGGCAGCCCTGATTGGGGTGCCCCGGGGGCAAGGACCA
This sequence comes from Gastrophryne carolinensis, assembly GCA_027917425.1. NCBI lineage: Eukaryota > Metazoa > Chordata > Amphibia > Anura > Microhylidae > Gastrophryne > Gastrophryne carolinensis. Next base: position 9,727,888 of record CM051238.1, on the reverse strand, counting down.
AAGCCCAGGATAGTCTAAATCCTGGGTTTTGGTACACTTTAAAGTAGACCAAAACCCATCATTGGCGACATAAGATTCCAGGGCTGCCGGATTCAGGGTAAGCCGCTGTGTGAAATCCCTGCCCCCTGAGTCCCTGGAAAAATCTACCTTCTTCCCATTCCAATGGCACATACACAAGCCGCGGCCACTATAAGCTGTACCTAAGCATTTGTGATTGGTCGACGCGGGCATGCATCCTGTTAGATTCTAGTGAGGATGTAGCCGCCAGCGCACTCTGCCATTCTCTGCTTTTTTCTGCTACAATCAGAGGACCGGGAAAGGTTTTTCTGGGTGACCCTGGAGGGTTTTCACAAGGTGGTCATCCCAAATTGGGGTGCCCCAGAGCAAGGACCAAAACCCGAGATAGTCAAAATGCAGGGTTTTGGTCCACTTTAAAGCAGCCCCAGTCAAAAATGACTTTACAGTAGGTCCCTTTTACCAGTCACCCCCAGATTTGAGATGCCTCTACAGTCAAAGGGGAACAATACCCCCCAGTGATGCAAAACCATATTAGCTATTTTCCCCGTTGATGGTCCCCTCCCTGGGCATCCTGGGGGATGGGCCATGATGAAGTAGCTGCTCCTGCCGTTCAAAGCTCCAGCAATCTGGGATGTTGAGACACTGACAGAAAGATTGCTGGGAATAGAAGAGAAGACAGGCTTGGAAAACCATGGCTGGACAAGTGGCCAACCTGCTTATTCTCCTACTTACCCATAACCCATAAAACACACATACATCAGGTCTAAATGGTTTGACTTATAGCATCGGCCGCAGCTCGACCAACATAAATCAACATAGATCCAGCTACAGTAATGTAATTGTAACATGTTCTTATTGTGTTCATATTGAGGGGCAAAGAAATCATGGCCCAAAGTGGACCTATACCCAGAAAGGAAGTTTCATCACCTTCTATCCCCAGCCCAGTGCTACAAAACAGCTTGTGTTTCTTTTTTTACTAAAGCCTTTGCCCAATATTCATAACAACACAAACCAGATGTAGTATGATTTTCAAATGGTGGCTCCCTGACATTACCCCCTGGTGCGCTCCAGCGATTATTCGGTAAAGTGGACCAAAAGCCAGGTTTTTGGGCATATTGAGCCCGTTTATTCGGATAATGATGGCGATGATGATGATCTTTTTGGAGGTCTAGGCTCTGTGGAGGAGGGCGAGTTGCATCAGGACTCCATCTCCACTGTGGATTATTCTGCCGGCTATGGCAGCGGGCCTGGTTCTTGCTCGGACAAGGATACATGGCTCCCTGATGATACAGAGAAGTTGCTGGCTACAGTCTTTGAGACGCTGCACATTGTCCCTCCTAGAGTGGCTAAGCGGAAGCAGGGTGATTTGTTTAAGCCTGAGAGACAGAGACGAGTCTTTCCTGAGCAGGCCCATTTTTCTAACATGATTTTCAAGGGGTGGGAAAGGCCTAACAAGTTACCCTCAGTGCCCAAGGGCCTGGACAGACGGTATCCCTTTCCCGAGGAGCTGGTCTGGCTATGGTCCCGTCCTCCTGAGGTGGATGCCCCCGTGTCGGGTTTGTCCAACACTACGGTTATGCCTTCACCCGATACTGCTTCCCTATGTGATCCAGCTGACAAGCGCATGGATCAGTTGGTCTGTCATGCCTTCACCTTTGCCGGTGCTTGGTTCCGCCCTGTGTGTGCTGCGGCTATTGTCTCCCTGGCCATCAGGAAGAAGGTGAGACGTCTTGTGGATATTGCTAAGTCTCGCAAGCAGGCGGAGGAGTATAAGGACCTCAAGGCTCGCGTGGAGTTTATTGTCTTAGTTGTTTCTGCAATGGATGATGGTGTCCGGCTCGGTGCCAGGGTCTCGGCCCTGCTTGTTGCGATTCATCGCTTGCTCAGGTTGCGGCAATGGTCGGCTGATGCCGCGGCCAAAAAGGTCGCTCACTAGTATCACCTTCGTGGGCCACACATTGTTCTGGGAGCGTCTGGACCTCCTGGTCAAGGACGGAAGACTCCCTCAGCGACAGAAGCCTGCGCGGCCCTTTTCGGGGCTCATCTGCCTATCGCTCCTTTCAAGGAGGAAGAGGCTCTTCATTTTTAGGTACTCGCAGAGATTCCTGGGGATGAGGTAGGTCCCACGGCCGACCCAATCCCTCCCCTGCCAAGGCCCCTCAGGCATGAGGAGGCGCCCTCACCCATCCGGGTGGGGGGACAGCTTCTGCAATTTGCTATCTGAAGACAGCACGTCTTGGATCGGTGGATTCAGTAGGTGGTGTCCTCCAGTTACAAAATAGAGCTGGCAGTTTGGCCGCCCTCAAGATTTCTTTCCCAGAACCCATTGCAGGCACAGGGCCTACGAATGGCCGTCCAATACCTTAGGTGTAATTTGTCCTGTGCCTCGTCAGGAACAGGGTCAAGGCTTTTACTCCAATCTGTTTACGGTGCCCAAGAAGGATAGAACGCTGAGACCTATCCTGGACCTGAAGGGTCTCAACAGGTGTGTCAGAGTCAGACATTTCCGCATGGAGACCTTACGGTCCGCAGTGAGCTCGCTTTGACCCGGCGACTTTGTGACCACAGTGGATATTAGGGATGCTTATCTGCACATTCCGATATACCAGGGGCATCAGAAGTTTCTGAGGTTTGCGCTGGAGGATCAGCATTACCAGTTTGTGGCGCTGCCGTTTGGGATATCTTCAGCCCCCCGTGTGTTCGCCAAGGTGCTGGCAGGCGTCATGGCTATCCTGAGGAACCAGGGCAGCTTAGTCCCTTCGGCAGGCCAAGAGCGACACCCGGATGATGTTATCCATTCTCGAGGATTTCGGATGGGTAGTCAATTACCCCAAGTCTTCTATCACTCCCTCAATGGTGAGGTCCTTTCTGGGCATGACGTTGGACACCTCTCAGGTCAAGGTACTCCTGTCACAGCAGAAGGTGGTGGGCCTCCAGACGCAGGTGCAGGTCTTGCTGTCTTGTCAGCGACCATCGATCCGTCTGGGGATGAAACTGGTGGGCCTTATGGTGTCATGCTTCGAGGCAGTGCCCTTTGCCCAGTTCCACATGAGACCTCTTCAATTGAATCTGTTGACCGGTTGGGACCGGACGCAGGAAGCACTGGAACAGGAGTTTTCACTGTCTCCCCTGGCCAGACAGTCCCTCTTGTGGTGGCTGGACTCCAGAAACCTACTGGTAGGCAAGTCCTTTCCGACTCCCCGGTGGGAGATTGTTACCACGGAGTTGAGAGCGATCCAGTTGGTGCTTCTTCGCTTGACTCCCCACATACGGGGCCGCACGATCCAGGTTCGCTCGGACAATCAGATGGCTGTCGCCTACATCAATCACCAGGGCGGGACTCGAAGCAAGCGAGCCCTCAAGGAGGTGACCCAGATTCTGACTTGGGCAGAGGAGAATGTTCCCTGCATCTCGGTGGTTTACATCCCTGGGATAGAGAACCAGGAGGCAGATTCCCTGAGCAGGGGTGCCTCTCGCCTGGGGGAATGGTCTCTCAGCAACAAGATCTTTCGCGCCCTGTGTCTCCGCTGGGGTCAACTGGATGTGGACCTGTTTGCGTCCAGACACAATCACAAGCTCCCGAGGTACGTCTCCCTGTCAAGAGATCCTCTGGCATTTGCCACAGACAAGGCAATTCCTTGGACGGAGTTCAGGCTCCTTTATGCATTCCCTCTGTTTTCACTTCTGGGCGGAGTGCTGCGCAAGATAGCCCAGGAGGGGGTACCAACCATCCTGGTGGCTCCTCGCTGGCTGAGGCGGAATTGGTTCGCGGACATAGTTCAGATGTCAGTCGATCGCTACATCATGCCCGACGACCCAGGGCTTCTCACTCAGAGGTCCCTGCGGCACCCCAATTTACAGATGCTGGCTTTGACGGCCCGGCTATTGAAACCTCAATCCTGATGGAGAAGGGGCTGTCAGCCACGGTTGTTCAGACCATGATTCAGGCGCGGAAGAAGTCTTCTTCCATGATATACTACAGAGTTTGGCATGCTTACATTGCTTGGTCTGAATCCAAGAGTTTCCCTTGTCGCACATTCTCTATCTCTAGGATATTGGAGTTTTTACAAGACGGCTTAGACTTGGGTCTACAGCTGAGCACCCTCAAGGGCCAGGTCTCGGCCTTGCCCGTCTTTTTCCAAAGATCCTTTGCCAATTATAGACTGATCAGGACCTTTTTCCAAGGAGTTACCCATGTACATCCACCGCGTAAGCCTGTATTACCGGTGTGGGATTTGAATTTGGTGCTTTCTGCTCTCCAGGGGCCCCCCTTTGAGCCTTTGTGTGATGCTGTTTTGTCTATTTTGACCCTAAAGGTGGTCTTTGTGGTAGCGATCACCTCGTTGCGTCACGTGTCAGAGCTGGCCGCGGTTTGTGTTAAGCCTCCTTACTTTGAGCGGCATAAGGATAAGGTGGTGTTTCCTTTGAAACCTGCTTTTTTGCCTAAGGTCGTTTCTCCCTTTCACCTTAATGAGGAAGTTGTCTTGCCTTCCCTGTGTCCAGCACCAGCTAATTCTAAGGAAAGGACCCTCCATGCCTTGGATGTGTTCAGAGCCATTAAGTATTACCTGGCTGCGACTGAATCCATCAGCAAATCAGATTCGCTCTTTGTCCTCACAGAGGGTTCTAGGAAGGACTTACCTTCAGCCAAGTCCACTCTCAGTAAGTGGATCAGACAGGCGGTGTTGCAAGCATTTTCTGCCAAGGGGAAGGAACCCCCTTTTCGTATTACAGCTCATTCTACTAGAGCTATTGGTGCTTCCTGGGCTTTTCAGCACCAGGCATCCGTTGAACAAGTTTGTAAGGCCGCCACCTGGTCTTCTGTTCATACCTTTACAAAATTTTACAAGGTTGATGTTAGGGCCTCAGCTGACGCTACCTTTGGCCGAAAGGTGCTTCAGGCGGTAGTGAAATGAACTACATGCTGTTCCGCACTGGGGATCCCGCCCTAATGGACATTGCTTTTGGATGTCCCAAATGTCATCACTTCTGGGACGACCTGGAGTGGATATAGTGAAAATTACAATTCTGTGAAACTCACCTGTAGAATTGTTTTTGAATATATCCAGTCCAGGTCGTCCCACCCCGCCCTTTTTCATTATCTCTTGTTTGCCAGTTATGGTGATTACCATTTTTATATTGGACCGTTGTCCTTAAGTTTTTGTTGGAGAGAGTACATGCTGAAGCTATGTGAAGTAACATGGTTTCTTGGCCTCCTGGCCTGTCTCTTTTCTCACTGCTGTTTAACCACTGGGGAATCATAGTCAGCTTTTATAGGGGGCCGGTAGGAGCGACAGCTTTTGATCTTGCAGTCGAGCGCCACCTGGCGGTGGATTACCCAATTGTCATCACTTCTGGGACGACTTGGACTGGATATATTTAAAAACAATTCTACAGGTGAGTTTCACAGAATTGTATTTTTGCCTATTTTTACTGCTTTTGTTTCATTCCAATCCCATATAATGGCGCCTGTTTTAGCTCCTCCATTCATTGCCATTGTTGTGTGTGGCAATGATGTCATCACCACACTTATGCAATGACTAATCACCTGCCATCTTACAGAGAGGGGCAGCAAAAAAGTTCAGGGCGATTTGATAAGCGTAAATATCCATTTCTAGTTCTACACCCTAAGAAGAGAGTATCGGCAGGGGCTGTGGTCAAATGTATTTCACAAGTTCAGTGCGTTTTGGTCCGCTTTAACCCTTCCTCTTTCTCTCTCTGCGGCCAGCACGTCGTCCAGTGCGTCTTCGTAGCCATCCGAACCATCGGGAACATCGTCATCGTCACCACTCTGCTGCAGTTCATGTTTGCGTGCATCGGGGTGCAGCTCTTCAAGGTGAGGTGTGGGGTATGCTGGGTAACCGGACCGCAGAGGAGGGCCGTGAATGAGATTTACATTTAAAGTGACATTACAATCTTTTTTTTGAATGGCATGTGACAGGGTTTAGTGGGTTAACATCAGCTTATTGTTTTTGCTTTGACCTCAATGAGAAGATTTAGCCTCACTTTCTATCTGTGATGGACAGTCCAGGTAATGGCAATAAAGTGGACCAAAACCCAGGATTTTTACTACGCCCTTGTCCTTCTCTCCTGTGTAATACCCCCCAGACCGCCTAAGGCAACTCACCTCTTCCCAGTCCTACGGCGCATGCGCAGCCACTCATCCAATCAGTGTGCTCGGTGCGGCTGACGTCATGCAGTCTAAGCCTTCGTCTAAGGCCAGCGGCTCAGAGCGCATGTCGGCCACATCCCCCGCTTCCCTCTAACAGGGAGCGTGCCCGTGTCGGGCATCCACAAATGCCTGGTGCGGGCACGCGCCCTGCTAGAGGGATAGCGGGGATGCAGCTCGCAAATGCGCTGTTGGACCGGGACGCAAGGTAAGTGTATGAGGCGACCTGGGGGGTTTCACACAGCGGGGAATCCCGATTTTGGATGCCCCAGGGGGGAGGGGCCGATCGGCGTGGGTTTTGGTCCATTTTAATAAGGCAGTAGGCAGCTCACCTGAAGCGTGTCGCATGTGCTTTCCTCCATTGTATGCAGTGCATTGTAGATGCTTTAGCAGGTTGTTAAAGTTTTCTCCTCTGTAACTTTTTTATTTTCCGACCACACTCCAAATGTGGTCGCACGGCCACCCCTGTATCTCGGCAGCCGTCAAACCACATTTAGTGTGTGGTCTTGAAAAAAATAAAAAGGAAAGAAGAGGCAAATTTAGGAGGCCTGCTACAGCATCTATAGCGCGCTGCTGGAAATGGAGGAGAGACCCTTGGGACAGGCTTCAGGTGAGCTGCTTGCTGCTTTATTATTGCCATTGCCTGGGCTGTGCCTTTAATCTAACAGAAGATCAAAGATTTTCACAGGGACTAGAGGGTTGTCAGTGGCACAGGAACCTCATTTCACACCCACGTTAACCTAGTAATGGTAATTTCATACAGATTGCCCACATTAATCCGGACCCTCACCCTGAATAAGAGCCTATCTTGTATGTTTCCCCCCCCCTGTACATACAGATTGCCCCCCTGGAGGTTTCCCCCCATCCTCCTCTCCTCAGTATGTGATGTCTCTGAGGCAAGATGGCGGCCTCTGTATCCTAGAGTCCTGAACAGAGTTGCAGCCCAGTGGGGGGAAGATTAATAAATAAGTGGCTGTAATTGATTAATTTAATTTTAGATGCTGGGGAATAGTTTTGGGCTTTTCACTAAATTATGCTGAAGGTCCGGTTTAAAGTGTCAGTCTAGGCATTGTCATCAAAGAGACAGTCCAGTCTAGATAACCTTTGTGGTTCATGGGAGCAGCCATGATGACATAACTGTGATATGCTGCCCCATTGACATCTATTGAGAGGGGGGGGGGTGCTTTGTCCCATACATCTCAATAGAAGCCGCAGGTAATCCCATCATGGCCGCTCCCATTAACCACAAGAGTTATTTAGAAAGGCCCGGCAGCCACGGCCTTGAGTGCCAGTTGGAGTTGAATGACAGACCAGTCCAGCCACACTACTGCACATAATTGGGTGACTGACCTGTCACTCAAGGCCCCAGCTTTAGCTTCTGTGCACATTGCCCGCCCCCCAGTGAGTTGGCTTTTATGTTATTTCCCATATTAGGCTTAGCACAGCAGGTGGGTGGAGTGTTACAAAATGCTTGGACTTCTATTACTGATTTTGATCTAGTGCCGCTGTTGATGCCCACATGACTACTGGTGGGCAATCAGTTTTCATTGGCAAAACTGGTTGGTCCCTGGCTGTTGTAGCAGATGCTGATTGGATAGGACAGCACAGTGCATAGTCATATCTGTCTGTTGTTCTTTCAGGGAAAGCTGTACAGCTGCACGGACGGCTCCAAGATCACAGAAGCAGAATGCAAGTACGTTCATAGCAATGCAACTGGCCGCATGTTCTATTTAAAGCGGAACAAAACCCTGTGCGAGTCTAAAAGTTCCCAGGGCCTCTGGCCTTCCCAGGGGCATTCTAAATCAAGAGAGATTCTCCTTTGTGTGTAACCCCCGGGTCGCCACAATACGTACCTATGCCCCGGCTCCCATGGCGATGTAAACAACAGCACCCAGCTATTCAGATAGCCTGGGGGAAGGAGCACGCCCCAAATTAAAAGGAAACCGGGGATACTGTCGTTCTCACTCTTGAATGCCAAGCTCTGTGTGTAAACAGACCCATGTAACCACGTTTTGGTATATAGCCACAGCCGGTTATATATCGGTCACTCCGCGGGACATACAACTTCAAAGTTCAACACCAAAAGTGTTATATTTCCATTGAGGTGTGTTTAGTCCACCACCTTATAAGTATAAGTCACTAGTATTGTTAAAGCTAAATGGCACCAACTAATTGTTAAATAAATGTGGTGCAGTGCCCTGGATACCACTCTAGAAGCCAAACTACTATTTAAAGGTGGAGGTGCCCAAACCCCCAAGGAGTAAGGACCAGAGACTTAGGCCCTTATTTAACAAGGGATAGCGACAGGTAGCGCCTGGTGAGCGACCGGTAATGACGGGCACCGCCACGAGAACGCCGGCTCCCCACCACAATCACACATTTATCAAGCCGATCCTGCTTAGCGACTGAGATAGCGCCATATAGCGACTCATTCATCATTATTCCAGCCTCAGCCCACAGCGCCAGCGTCCGACCTTGAACAGCGACAGGTATGACCTCTCGCCACCTGGCGCTCTCCAATGCATTTCAATGGAGCAATCTTTAAATATTCATAATTAATTCATATTAATGTTTTTTTTTTTTAAATGTGATAAATTCTGTGACCACTTCTGCCATGTTATTTTTTTTTTTTTAAGCTAAAAAAAACAAAAAACAAAACTTTGTGCAGAATTAATATTACAGGTCTGATATTAATGTATTAATATTACAAAATTATTTGTAAAACTTGTTTTTTTTTGTTTCCAAAAATATGGTTGTTTGGGGGTTAAAAAACTACTTTTAACCCATCGCCGCCAGCGCTCTGGGGTTTAAACATGCATTTCACAGCGCGAGAATTTTTTGAGCGTGATTTGTTAATGAATATGGTGGAAGCCGGTCGCTATGGCCAGTCGTTATCATGCGCTCCCATACAGCGCGGAACCTGTCAAATAGCGACTCCTCACCCAATATTCAACATTACTGCACACCGACTGAGTCGCTATCAACAACCGAACAACGGCCAAGCACAGCGACTACTAGCGGGCGCTGTGAAAATACTGCTACAGTCGCTCAACTGTCGCTACCTGCCGCTGTTAATGAATCGGCCTCTTAATATTTCACACACTAAAATAATATCAAAGGCATTTATTTATTCAATCCGCAGGATACAAAAGAGACTAAAGAGACAATTTAAAAAACATAAAAGACATACACAATTTCATTATCTGCCTTGGGGGGCGCTGTTATTCAGGGCTGCCATTAAAACTAGTAATCATTAATAAATACTAAATAAAGCTCAATGCCCACAGCCTTTCTGAGGCCAAACAATCATCAATAAAAACTAAAGTGCTATGTGCTTCCCAAACAAGTGCATCAAAAACTAATGAACAATCAGAACAATTCAGTGCAATAATCTACAATAAACTATATGAGGTAGGTACAAATGCATAAAGAAAAAACACCTATCTTACATATATACAGTGTCCGTGTTCAGGCCAGCCACTCGACCCCCCTGGAGAAAGCCCACGCCAATCACGTACCAGATTTCTCTACTTAATGGCAATAAAAACGGGTCTTGTGATATTTTTACATCAAGCATTCGCTCCAAATTTAATGTTAAACAAAAAAGCCAACATAGTGTAAAATTGCACAGATTCACGGATTCAATTGACCTCACTATGCAATGCTCACTAAATATATCAATAAAATCCAGCATAAAGTATTTTTGAGAAGGCAAAGCTGCGTGTTACCACCAGCAGTCTCGCCACCGCAATCAGCTCAGGCTCCTACCGCTCTGCATATGTGTTTACCCGACGCCTCGGTCGCAGTCTCGGTAATCTCCGTCTTCCTTCGAAAGTCACGTGGTCACTAGGCTCCGCCGGCGCGTTTCGTGCCATCTACTTACTCTTTGGTCTTTTAATTGCCATTAAGAAGTGAAAAAGTGGATGAATTTGAGAGTAGCAGATCCCGAACCCTAAGGAGGAACTAAATTATTTGCTATTGATTACAAGGCGTTTTTTTCTAAAGAAATCTGGTACGTGATTTATACTTATAAGATGGTGGGATAAACACACCTCAATAGAAATATAACACTTTTGGCGTTGAACTTTGAAGTTATATGCCCCGCGGAGTGACCGATATATAACCGGCTGTGGCTATATACCAAAACTTGCTTGCATCTTCTTGGGACTGCTGTGGCTTCAGTTCTGATATTACTTCTAGCGAATAGACATTTAATCTCTAGATTCTAAATTGTTATATTGTTAACTACTAGCGCAACCTTGAATATATTACTTTATATAGACCCATATAACCAATCATCAATGCGCGTGACATACAACGCTGATTGAACAAGAGTCTGCGCATGCGCCCTAGGCTGCAGGGCATGCTAAATCAGGATGCTCCTGGGGCAAGGAACAAAACATTGGATGGCGAAAATCTTGTATTTTGTTCTGCTTTAAGTCCTAAATCCCTTCACCATTTTTGTTGCCCAGCCTTGGACCCGTTCCATTTGATTAATGCCTTTTTGTAGGGGAGGTCTCCAGAACTGCACACAGTACTTCAGCTGTAGCCTCACCAGAGCTCTTTACAGAGGCACCATGACTTCCCTTTCCCTACTGGTGATGTCTCGAGCTATGCAGATGACTGCCCCTATTAGAGCTGTTTTTTAGTTTGGTAGAGTATCGAGGAAGAGGGGTGAACATAACAGGAAGGGCAGGAATGGATTAGGAAGAGAGACAGGGATGGATGGGGCAGAGATGAGGGGACAGGGATGAGTGGGGCAGAGATGGGACAGTGATGGATGGGGCAGAGATGAAGGGGCAGGGATGGATGGGGCAGAGATGAGGGGACAGGGATGGATGGGGCAGAGAGAGAGGGATGGATGGGGCAGAGAGACAGGGATGGATGGGGCAGAGAGACAGGGATGAGTGGGGCAGAGATGAGGGGACAGGGATGGATGGGGCAGAGATGAGGGGACAGGGATGGATGGGGCAGAGATGAGGGGACAGGGATGGATGGGGCAGAGAGACAGGGATGGATGGGGCAGAGAGACAGGGATGGATGGGGCAGAGAGACAGGGATGGATGGGGCAGAGATGAGGGGACAGGGATGGATGGGGCAGAGATGAGGAGACAGGGATGGATGGGGCAGAGAGACAGGGATGAGTGGGGCAGAGATGAAGGGGCAGTGATGGATGGGGCAGAGAGACAGGGATGGATGGGGCAGCGATGAAGGGGCAGGGATGGATGGGGCAGAGAGACAGGGATGGATGGGGCAGCGATGAAGGGGCAGGGATGGATGGGGCAGAGAGACAGGGATGGATGGGACAGAGAGACAGGGATGGATGGGGCAGAGATGAGGGGACAGGGATGGATGGGGCAGAGTTGAGGGGACAGGGATGGATGGGGCAGAGATGAGGGGACAGGGATGGATGGGGCAGAGAGACAGGGATGGATGGGACAGAGAGACAGGGATGGATGGGGCAGAGATGAGGGGACAGGGATGGATGGGGCAGAGATGAGGGGACAGGGATGGATGGGGCAGAGTTGAGGGGACAGGGATGGATGGGGCAGAGATGAGGGGACAGGGATGGATGGGGCAGAGAGACAGGGATGGATGGGGCAGAGAGACAGGGATGGATGGGGCAGAGATGAGGGGACAGGGATGAATGGGGCAGAGATGATGGGACAGGGATGGATGGGGCAGAGATGAGGAGACAGGGATGGATGGGGCAGAGATGAGGGGACAGGGATGGATGGGGCAGAGATGAGGAGACAGGGATGGATGGGGCAGAGAGACAGGGATGAGTGGGGCATAGATGAAGGGGCAGGGATGGATGGGGCAGAGATGAGGGGACAGGGATGAGTGGGGCAGAGAGACAGGGATGGATGGGACAGAGAGACAGGGATGGATGGGGCAGAGATGAGGGGACAGGGATGGATGGGGCAGAGATGAGGGGACAGGGATGGATGGGGCAGAGATGAGGGGACAGGGATGGATGGGGCAGAGTTGAGGGGACAGGGATGGATGGGGCAGAGATGAGGGGACAGGGATGGATGGGGCAGAGAGACAGGGATGGATGGGGCAGAGAGACAGGGATGAGTGGGGCAGAGATGAGGGGACAGTGATGGATGGGGCAGAGATGAGGAGACAGGGATGGATGGGGCAGAGAGACAGGGATGAGTAGGGCAGAGATGAAGGGGCAGTGATGGATGGGGCAGAGATGAGGGGACAGGGATGAGTGGGGCAGATAGACAGGGATGGATGGGGCAGAGATGAAGGGGCAGTGATGGATGGGGCAGAGATGAGGAGACAGGGATGGATGGGGCAGAGAGACAGGGATGAGTGGGGCAGTGATGGATGGGGCAGAGATGAGGGGACAGGGATGAGTGGGGCAGAGAGACAGGGATGGATGGGGCAGGGATGGATGGGACAGAGAGACAGGGATGGATGGGGCAGAGATGAGGGGACAGGGATGGATGGGGCAGAGATGAGGGGACAGGGATGGATGGGGCAGAGATGAGGGGACAGGGATGGATGGGGCAGAGAGACAGGGATGAGTGGGGCAGAGATGAGGGGACAGTGATGGATGGGGCAGAGATGAGGGGACAGGGATGGATGGGGCAGAGAGACAGGGATGGATGGAGCAGAGAGACAGGGATGGATGGGGCAGAGAGACAGGGATGGATGGGGCAGAGAGACAGGGATGGATGGAGCAGAGAGACAGGGATGAGTGGGGCAGAGATGAAGGGACAGGGATGGATGGGGCAGAGAGACAGGGATGGATGGGGCAGAGAGACAGGGATGAGTGGGGCAGAGATGAAGGGACAGGGATGGATGGGGCAGAGAGACAGGGATGAGTGGGGCAGAGATGAAGGGACAGGGATGGATGGAGCAGAGAGACAGGGATGAGTGGGGCAGAGATGAAGGGACAGGGATGGATGGGGCAGAGAGACAGGGATGGATGGGGCAGAGAGACAGGGATGAGTGGGGCAGAGATGAAGGGACAGGGATGGATGGGGCAGAGAGACAGGGATGAGTGGGGCAGAGATGAAGGGACAGTGATGGATGGGGCAGAGATGAGGGGACAGGGATGGATGGGGCAGAGAGACAGGGATGGATGGGGCAGAGAGACAGGGATGGATGGGGCAGAGATGAGGGGACAGGGATGGATGGGGCAGAGATGAGGGGACAGGGATGGATGGGGCAGAGATGAGGAGACAGGGATGGATGGGGCAGAGATGAGGGGACAGGGATGGATGGGGCAGAGATGAGGAGACAGGGATGGATGGGGCAGAGAGACAGGGATGAGTGGGGCATAGATGAAGGGGCAGGGATGGATGGGGCAGAGATGAGGGGACAGGGATGAGTGGGGCAGAGAGACAGGGATGGATGGGGCAGCGATGAAGGGGCAGGGATGGATGGGGCAGAGAGACAGGGATGGATGGGACAGAGAGACAGGGATGGATGGGGCAGAGATGAGGGGACAGGGATGGATGGGGCAGAGATGAGGGGACAGGGATGGATGGGGCAGAGATGAGGGGACAGGGATGGATGGGGCAGAGATGAGGGGACAGGGATGGATGGGGCAGAGTTGAGGGGACAGGGATGGATGGGGCAGAGAGACAGGGATGGATGGGGCAGAGAGACAGGGATGAGTGGGGCAGAGATGAGGGGACAGTGATGGATGGGGCAGAGATGAGGGGACAGGGATGGATGGGGCAGAGATGAGGGGACAGGGATGGATGGGGCAGAGATGAGGAGACAGGGATGGATGGGGCAGAGAGACAGGGATGAGTAGGGCAGAGATGAAGGGGCAGTGATGGATGGGGCAGAGATGAGGGGACAGGGATGAGTGGGGCAGATAGACAGGGATGGATGGGGCAGAGATGAAGGGGCAGTGATGGATGGGGCAGAGATGAGGAGACAGGGATGGATGGGGCAGAGAGACAGGGATGAGTGGGGCAGTGATGGATGGGGCAGAGATGAGGGGACAGGGATGGATGGGGCAGAGAGACAGGGATGGATGGGGCAGCGATGAAGGGGCAGGGATGGATGGGGCAGAGAGACAGGGATGGATGGGACAGAGAGACAGGGATGGATGGGGCAGAGATGAGGGGACAGGGATGGATGGGGCAAAGATGAGGGGGCAGGGATGGATGGGGCAGAGAGACAGGGATGGATGGGGCAGCGATGAAGGGGCAGAGAGACAGGGATGGATGGAGCAGAGAGACAGGGATGGATGGGGCAGAGAGACAGGGATGGATGGGGCAGAGAGACAGGGATGAGTGGGGCAGAGATGAAGGGACAGGGATGGATGGGGCAGAGAGACAGGGATGGATGGGGCAGAGAGACAGGGATGGATGGGGCAGAGAGACAGGGATGGATGGGGCAGAGAGACAGGGATGGATGGAGCAGAGAGACAGGGATGGATGGGGCAGAGAGACAGGGATGGATGGGGCAGAGATGAGGGGACAGGGATGGATGGGGCAGAGAGACAGGGATGGATGGGGCAGAGAGACAGGGATGGATGGAGCAGAGAGACAGGGATGGATGGGGCAGAGAGACAGGGATGAGTGGGGCAGAGATGAAGGGACAGGGATGGATGGGGCAGAGAGACAGGGATGGATGGGGCAGAGAGACAGGGATGGATGGGGCAGAGATGAGGGGACAGAGATGGATGGGGCAGAGAGACAGGAATGGATGGGGCAGAGAGACAGGCATGGATGGGACAGAGCTGAGGGGACAGGGATGGATGGGGCCGAGATGAGGGGAGAGGGATGGATGGGGCACAGCTGAGGGGACAGGGGTGGATGGGGCAGAGATGAGGGGACAGGGATGGATGGGGCAGAGCTGAGGGGACAGGAATGGATGGGGCAGAAATGAGGGGACAGGGATGGATGGGGCAGAGAGACAGGGATGGATGGGGCAGAGAGACAGGGGTGGATGGGGCAGAGAAACAGGGATGAGTGGGGCAGTGATGGATGGGGCAGAGAGACAGGGATGAGTGGGGCAGAGATGAAGGGGCAGGGATGGATGGGGCAGAGAGACAGGGATGGATGGGACAGAGAGACAGGGATGGATGGGGCAGAGATGAGGGGACAGGGATGAGTGGGGCAGAGAGACAGGGATGGATGGGGCAGCGATGAAGGGGCAGGGATGGGGCAGAGAGACAGGGATGGATGGGACAGAGAGACAGGGATGGATGGGGCAGAGATGAGGGGACAGGGATGGATGGGGCAGAGATGAGGGGACAGGGATGGATGGGGCAGAGTTGAGGGGACAGGGATGGATGGGGCAGAGATGAGGGGACAGGGATGGATGGGGCAGAGAGACAGGGATGGATGGGGCAGAGAGACAGGGATGGATGGGGCAGAGATGAGGGGACAGGGATGGATGGGGCAGAGATGAGGGGACAGGGATGGATGGGGCAGAGATGAGGAGACAGGGATGGATGGGGCAGAGATGAGGGGACAGGGATGGATGGGGCAGAGATGAGGAGACAGGGATGGATGGGGCAGAGAGACAGGGATGAGTGGGGCATAGATGAAGGGGCAGGGATGGATGGGGCAGAGATGAGGGGACAGGGATGAGTGGGGCAGAGAGACAGGGATGGATGGGGCAGCGATGAAGGGGCAGGGATGGATGGGGCAGAGAGACAGGGATGGATGGGACAGAGAGACAGGGATGGATGGGGCAGAGATGAGGGGACAGGGATGGATGGGGCAGAGATGAGGGGACAGGGATGGATGGGGCAGAGATGAGGGGACAGGGATGGATGGGGCAGAGTTGAGGGGACAGGGATGGATGGGGCAGAGATGAGGGGACAGGGATGGATGGGGCAGAGAGACAGGGATGGATGGGGCAGAGAGACAGGGATGAGTGGGGCAGAGATGAGGGGACAGTGATGGATGGGGCAGAGATGAGGGGACAGGGATGGATGGGGCAGAGATGAGGGGACAGGGATGGATGGGGCAGAGATGAGGAGACAGGGATGGATGGGGCAGAGATGAGGGGACAGGGATGGATGGGGCAGAGATGAGGAGACAGGGATGAGTAGGGCAGAGATGAAGGGGCAGTGATGGATGGGGCAGAGATGAGGAGACAGGGATGGATGGGGCAGAGAGACAGGGATGAGTGGGGCAGTGATGGATGGGGCAGAGATGAGGAGACAGGGATGAGTGGGGCAGATAGACAGGGATGGATGGGGCAGAGATGAAGGGGCAATGATGGATGGGGCAGAGATGAGGAGACAGGGATGGATGGGGCAGAGAGACAGGGATGAGTGGGGCAGTGATGGATGGGGCAGAGATGAGGGGACAGGGATGAGTGGGGCAGAGAGACAGGGATGGATGGGGCAGCGATGAAGGGGCAGGGATGGATGGGGCAGAGAGACAGGGATGGATGGGACAGAGAGACAGGGATGGATGGGGCAGAGATGAGGGGACAGGGATGGATGGGGCAAAGATGAGGGGACAGGGATGGATGGGGCAGAGAGACAGGGATGGATGGGGCAGAGAGACAGGGATGAGTGGGGCAGAGATGAGGGGACAGTGATGGATGGGGCAGAGATGAGGGGGCAGGGATGGATGGGGCAGAGAGACAGGGATGGATGGGGCAGCGATGAAGGGGCAGGGATGGATGGGGCAGAGAGACAGGGATGGATGGAGCAGAGAGACAGGGATGGATGGAGCAGAGAGACAGGGATGGATGGGGCAGAGAGACAGGGATGAGTGGGGCAGAGATGAAGGGACAGGGATGGATGGGGCAGAGAGACAGGGATGGATGGGGCAGAGAGACAGGGATGGATGGGGCAGAGAGACAGGGATGGATGGAGCAGAGAGACAGGGATGGATGGGGCAGAGAGACAGGGATGAGTGGGGCAGAGATGAAGGGACAGGGATGGATGGGGCAGAGAGACAGGGATGGATGGGGCAGAGAGACAGGGATGGATGGGGCAGAGAGACAGGGATGGATGGGGCAGAGAGACAGGGATGGATGGAGCAGAGAGACAGGGATGGATGGGGCAGAGAGACAGGGATGGATGGGGCAGAGAGACAGGGATGGATGGAGCAGAGAGACAGGGATGGATGGGGCAGAGAGACAGGGATGGATGGAGCAGAGAGACAGGGATGGATGGGGCAGAGAGACAGGGATGAGTGGGGCAGAGATGAAGGGACAGGGATGGATGGGGCAGAGAGACAGGGATGGATGGGGCAGAGAGACAGGGATGAGTGGGGCAGAGATGAAGGGACAGTGATGGATGGGGCAGAGATGAGGGGACAGAGATGGATGGGGCAGAGAGACAGGAATGGATGGGACAGAGCTGAGGGGACAGGGATGGATGGGGCCGAGATGAGGGGAGAGGGATGGATGGGGCACAGCTGAGGGGACAGGGGTGGATGGGGCAGAGATGAGGGGACAGGGATGGATGGGGCAGAGCTGAGGGGACAGGAATGGATGGGGCAGAAATGAGGGGACAGGGATGGATGGGGCAGAGCTGAGGGGACAGGGATGGATGGGGCAGAGCTGAGGGGACAGGGATGGATGGGGCAGAGCTGAGGGAACAGGGGTGGATGGGGAAGAGCTGAGGGGACAGGGATGGATGGGGCAGAGAGACAGGGATGGATGGGGCAGAGAGACAGGGGTGGATGGGGCAGAGAAACAGGGATGGATGAGGCAGAGAGACAGGGATGGATGGGGAAGAAAGACAGGGATGGATGGGGCAGAAAGACAGAGAAAGGAAGTGTGTGCACAGTGAACCTTGCGTTACTTTCTTCCAGCGTGTGCAGTACTATTCTAAGTATGTCACACACCCCGCTTCAGAATATCCATAACATGTGGGTAATACCGACCTGAAGGGGCGTTCCTGCAGAGATGATAGCAAAAAAGAAAGCCCCTCCCTGATCCATAAATACCTGGGACCTCCCACTCATCACCCAGTTTTCCATCTCTGCAGACGGCGAGCAAGTCAGAAGATGATGGCTCCTCCTTGCACAGGGGGATTTCAGGTAGCCGGGATGACTCCCGGCCCGCTATTTATTTATTTCCGTTTGGACCTTTTTCCCCAGATATCCATATGCCTCCCAGCCTCGGCTGAGGGTCCAGGCGAGGGTATTTCAGCACCTTAGGTGCTCAGGAGCTATGCTCTACCGTGAGACCCTATATGAGAGAGTAGGCGGTATTACCGGGTTGGTGACCCCGGTTTGGGATGCCCTGTGCCTTACTTTCATACAATGGCCCTCCCAGGATCCCCTACCATAGGTGGGGTGGGGGAGTGTTCGTCTTTTCATTAATCTATTAGTTTATTATTTTTCAGGACAGCATACTTGAGTGTGTGTGTGTGGGTGTTGTCACTTTAAATTGAAAGCGCTGCAGCCTGTGCGGTGCTGGCTGCCTTCTTTCCCCCTTCTTCCCTTCATCTCTGTTAATGGCGGAGGGGGGGGGGGGGGGCGGCGGGTGCCGGACCGTTGGCGGGGCCGGGACTTGTCCCTCCCGTTTTTCTCCCTTGTGTGTGTGTAATGTTCTTTACTTTTGGCCGGGCCGGCGACCGCTTCTTACTATTGCGGCGCCGGCTCTGAGCACATTTCTCTGAGGTGATTTTTACAGTTGCCATGTTCCCCTCACGCAGGCTGGGGGGGGCGGGGCCGGAGTGACGACGCGTCACCGCTCCCCGCCTCCTGCCCTCGCTGGTGCCACTGCGGAGCTCTTGGAGGGGAGAGGGGGGGGCGTGGCCTGGCCTCGTGCGCGTCCCGCGCTGGCCACGCCCCCTTCTCCCTCTCTGACTGCAGCCCTGCCCGTTGCTGTGGAGCGTCTGGATCTTCCCTCACGGTCGCCATTTTAGTCGATGGTTCTGCAAGTGGCCTCTGGCCATTCTTCCTTTTCCTGTATGCTTGATGTTTCTTCATTAGCCTTATCTAAAACAGTCCCTCTGTTCTGTTTTTCAGATGGTGGTTCAGGAGGTTCGCCAGTAGCATTTAGGGGGTCACTCCTGATCCTTATCACTGGGTTAATTGTTTGCCATAAATCCTCCCACTCGGGACATTAAAGGGGCATCCCGGGTTGTCTAACGGCGTAATTCCCTGGGTCTTAGCGACTATTCCTAAACAAAATTTCACCTTATGGAGGCATCCCCGGATACTGGGCTCGGGGCCCCTGCGGGGCATCCCCGAAAGTGTATGTTATGTGGGGTATCCATTTCTGGGGACGATGTACTTCTGTGTATACCATGTGCACAGCAGACCATCACGCGGCAGTCCGAACCACAGGCGTCTGGGTCAGCACCGCCGGTCGCTTCATCTCCACCTCCCGCTTTGACACGCGCCCCGTGCGACGTCGTCATGGGCAGGGAGCTGCAATCTGAGATGTGCGCCAGATTGGCTAACCTTGAAAAAATTATCTCTGGCTCGGTTGCCCGTAAGGCTCCGACTAAGAGAAAGCATTTGTCGCCGGCTCCGCTGGCGGAGGACCTGGAGGATGTTAATAATCTGGATTGGTCTGACTATTCCCAGCTAGAAGAAGGGGAAGTTTATGAGGATTCTGATTTTTCGGACGATGAGCAGTCCTTTGGCGCTGATGCTGAGCTGGGGGATTTGGGGAGATCCTCTGATACTCCCCACGCTCTGGCTCTGATGTTGGAGGTGTTGAATATTTCCCCTCCTGAGGAGGTGTCACAGCAGAAGGGTGAATTGTTTGAGGAATCCAAGCCGCGCTTGGAATTCCCTACACAAAGGCATTTTGACAAAATTATTGCCAAAGAATGGGACAGGCCGGCTCGGCTCCCTGGCATCCCTCAGGGATGGGATAGGAAATATCCCTTCCCTTCGGAGGCAGTTAAGCGCTGGGCATCTCCCCCCGAGGTGGATGCGCCGGTTTTGGGGTTGTCCAATTCCTCGGTTTTAAATAGACCTGATTGTTCTATTCTCAAGGATGGAGAGGATAAACGGATTGACCAGATGGCTTGTCATGGTTTTGCTAGCGTTGGGTCAGCCATGCGGCCTGTTTGCGCATCGGCGCTAATGGTGTTGGCTGCCAGGTCCGTGGTTAGGGATCTGTTGACCTCTTCCGGGCTGCGTCCCGGTAGTGCTGAGTTCCTTAGCCTCAAACGGTGTGAGCTGTTTTTATCTTTTGTGTTGACAGCCTTGGATGACACTTTGATGATGTGTGGTAGAACGTCGGCGCTGCTGGTCACTATTCGGCGTTCGGTGTGGCTGCGCCAGTGGGCGGCAGTTTTTATGTCCAAAAAGTCACTAACGGCTCTACCCTTTGTTGGGTTGCGGCTTTTTGGAGAGACATTGGACTCTGTCACCAAGGGTGGTAGGTTACCTCAACGCAAGAAACAACGCCGCCCCTTTCGGGGGGCCCCTTCCTTTACCACCTCCTTTCGTGGGGCCAGATCTGGCAGGGGATTTGCATTCCCTTCTTCCAGAGGAGATTCTGGGAGCAGGGGTAGAGGTCGTGCCCGTCCAGGATTCAGTTGGGGCTCTAAGCCCAAGCCGGCTGCCAAGCCGGCTCAGCAATGAGGGGGCGCCCTCACCCTTGCGGGTGGGGGGACGGCTGTGACTCTTTTCCCAGGTTTGGGATCAAGAGGTCTCGGACCGATGGATCCGGGAAGTGGTGTCTTCCGGTTACAAGCTGGAGTTCGAGCTCCGCCCCCCTTCCAGATTTTTCAGGTCTCGGATGCCTTCAGAACCTCTGGCGGCGCAGGGGCTTCTGTCGGCAGTGCAGAACCTTCTGGACATGGCTGTCATTTGCCCAGTGCCTCCTTCGGATCAGGGCAGGGGTTTTTATTCCAATCTGTTCACGGTACCCAAGAAGGACGGATCGGTCCGACCCATCTTGGATCTGAAGTTTCTCAACAGGTTCATCCGGCCACGGAAATTCCGCATGGAAACACTACGTTCGGCCATTCACTCTTTTCGTCAGGGAGACTTTCTGACGTCCATAGACATCAAGGATGCTTATCTACACGTTCCAATTTTTCCAGCACACCAGAGGTTTCTCAGGTTCGTGGTGGAGGATCGGCATTTTCAGTTTGTAGCACTCCCTTTCGGCCTCACCTCGGCCCCTCGGGTGTTCACCAAGGTGCTAGCGGGGGTGATGGCTCTGCTAAGGGTTCAGGGCATCCGCATTGTGCCCTATTTGGACGATCTTCTGATCATGGCCTCCTCCTTCAACCAAGCGGAGTTGGACACCAGAATGGTGGTGTCCACCCTGGAGAGGTTTGGTTGGGTGGTCAACCACCCCAAGTCTTCTCTCTCTCCGTCCAGAGTAGTGACCTTTCTGGGAATGTCTCTGGACACTTCGCAGGCCAGGGTGTTTCTGCCTCAGGCCAAGATTCTTTTGATTCAGGAATTAGCTCGGCTTCTCTTGTCGGCCCCTCGTCCGTCCATCCGGCTAGGGATGAGGCTGGTGGGGTTAATGGTGGCCTCATTCGAGGCAGTTCCCTTTGCGCAGTTTCATACAAGGACGCTTCAGCTTCATCTGTTGAAGGTTTGGGACAAGTCCCCTCTATCGTTGGATCAGTCCTTCCTGATGACTCCCCGAGTTCGTCGATCCCTGCAATGGTGGCTGGGGTCGGCCAATCTGTCGCAGGGCAGATCCTTTCTGGCCCCGTGCTGGGAAACAGTCACCACGGATGCCAGTCTGTCAGGTTGGGGGGGTGTTTGGAAGGACCTCCAGTTTCAGGGTCTGTGGAGTCCGCAGGAGGCTCACGAGCCCATCAATGTTCTGGAGTTGAGGGCCATCAGGTTGGTTCTGTTTCGCTTGACTCATCAGTTGAGAGGCCTGCCAGTTCAGGTCCGGTCGGACAACAGGACGGCGGTTGCTTACATCAATCACCAAGGGGGGACTCGCAGCAGGAGTGCCCTCAGGGAAGTGTCTTTGATTCTGGACTGGGCGGAGAGTCACGTCCCGTGTATCTCAGCAGTCTACATTCCGGGAGTGGAGAACACGGAGGCGGACTTGCTGAGCAGAGCCTCCTCTCGTCAGGGGGAGTGGTCTCTCAGTCCCACGGTGTTTCGTTCGATATGTCTCAGGTGGGGGTTCCCAGCGGTGGACCTCTTTGCCTCTCGTCACAATCACAAGCTTCCAGTCTTTGTGTCTCTCTTGCAGGATCCTCTGGCTCTGGCAGTGGATGCCATGTCTCTGAACTGGAGGGATCTGGGGTTCCTTTACCTGTTCCCTCTGTTTCCAATGGTAGCCAGAGTGGTGCGCAAGCTGACTCTGGAGGGCGTGTCGGCGATTCTAGTGGCACCAAGGTGGCCAAGGCAGGTTTGGTTCACAGACCTTGTAAGACTGGCAGAGGATCAGTTTGTTCTGCCTCTTCTGCCGGACCTGCTCACCCAGGGTCGGCTGCGCTATCCCAATTTACCTTCGCTGGCTTTGACGGCGTGGCTGCTGAAACCGCCATCTTAAAGGAAGAAGGTCTTTCTGACGCGGTGGTTCAGACTCTCATTAGCGCCAGGAAGCGCTCTTCCTCTACTATTTACTATAGGACTTGGAGGTCCTATATTGACTGGTGTGAAAGTAGGTCTTTCTCTTGTCGGGAGTTTTCCATTTCCAGAATCCTGGAGTTTCTTCAACATGGTCTGGATTTGGGGCTTCAACTTAGTAACTTGAAGGGGCAGGTTTCTGCCCTGGCGGTGTTTTTTCAAAGGTCATTTGCTCTTCATCCCTTAGTCAAGACCTTTTTCCAAGGAGTTATGCATGTACGGCCTCCTAGGAAGCCCTTTGTTCCAGTTTGGGATTTGAACCTGGTTCTTTCTGCTCTTCAGGGTCCCCCGTTTGAGCCCTTGAATGAGATTGCTTTGTCTTCACTTACCCAAAAGGTGGCCTTTTTGGTGGCCATCACTTCGGTTAGGCATGTTTCTGAGTTGGCAGCTTTATCCATTAAAGCTCCGTACTTCGAAAGGCATCAGGACAAGGTTGTCTTTCGTTTCAAGCCGGATTTTCTTCCTAAGGTGGTCTCTGCCTTTCATCTGAATCAGGACATTGTTCTGCCTTCTCTATGTCCTCATCCCAGCAACGACAAGGAAAGGGCGCTGCATTCCTTGGATGTAGTCCGTGTTGTGAAATATTATCTGGTGGTTACGTCTTCCTTTCGTAAGACTGATGCTTTTTTTGTGGTGCCCTTTGGGCCTAGGAAAGGTTTGGCTCCTGCCAAATCTTCCATTAGTAAATGGATTCGTCAGGCCATCATTGGGGCCTATTCTGCCAAGGGGAGGAGTCCCCCTTTTCGTGTTACTGCTCATTCTACTCGTGCGGTTGGAGCGTCCTGGGCTTTCCAGCACCAGGCCTCTGTTGAGCAAGTTTGTAAGGCCGCTACTTGGTCCTCCTGTTCACACTTTTTCCAAGTTTTACAAGGTTGATGTTCGGGCCTCAGCGGATGCTGTTTTGGGCCGAAAAGTTCTGCAAGCTGTTGTGGTTTAAGTTGTGCATTGTGTCTTGTTTTGGATCCCCGCCCTTTTTATGGACACTGCTATTGGATGTCCCACATGTTATGGATATTCTGAAGCGGGGTGTGTGACATACTTAGAATAATACCATTTTGTGAAATACTCACCTGTAAAATGGGTATTATAAGTATGTCACACACCCCGCTTCACCCGCCCTTCTTGTATTCGGGATCCTTTATATTGTGAACTTTGCGTTATTTTGATTTATATTTGCCTCTTCCTGGTCCCTTACCTTACTGCTTCTATATACTGGGTGATGAGTGGGAGGTCCCAGGTATTTATGGATCAGGGAGGGGCTTTCTTTTTTGCTATCATCTCTGCAGGAACGCCCCTTCAGGTCGGTATTACCCACATGTTATGGATATTCTGAAGCGGGGTGTGTGACATACTTACAATACCCATTTTACAGGTGAGTATTTCACAAAATGGTATTTTCTGTTGCAATGCTGGGGCCAGGGAGCAGGGTGATGACACTTGCAGGGAGACTCAGCTGTATGGGGCAGCACTGATCATATATCAACACACAAGCCTCGATACGAGGGCCTGATGCAGGTTTAGTGGCAAAATGTTTAGGTTCTTTAACCACATTGTGCCAGCTGTCAGTGGGCCCCGGCAGCTGACCAGCCTTGCCGGGTGCTGACGTTGGCCCTGTCCACTCATCTTCCATCTTTCAGTAATCATTATCCCTAAATCTCTCTCTTCCGATGTCCTGGCTTACATAGCACTGCCCATACATTGCTCCGATAGGGGATTCTTTCACCCCAATACAGTAATGCTGGATATAATAGGAGCCTCCATTCATGCAGATGAGTTGGCTCCCTGACTCTTTTTCCAGACAACTGATGGAAAGCATAGAGAGGCAGGAGCTCGCTCGGTTAAGCCTGAGCATAAACAAGGAATATTCTGCCTTCCATCTCGATGTTAGCAGAGATTCAATATTCATATTTAGGAAAAGATAGCTTTTCCTTTTTGCAGTAGGCAAGTCATTATAGTGCCCAGGTTAGGTGATATACTAAATAGTAGTGATTAGTAAGCCACTATAGTGTCCAGGATAGGTGATTTAGTAAATAGTAGTGATTAGTAAGCCACTATAGTGTCCAGGATAGGTGATTTAGTAAATAGTAGTGATTAGTAAGCCACTATAGTGTCCAGGATAGGTGATTTAGTAAATAGTAGTGATTAGTAAGCCACTATAGTGTCCAGGATAGGTGATTTAGTAAATAGTAGTGATTAGTAGGTCCTTATAGTGTCCAGGATAGCGGGTTTACTAAGGAGTAGTGATTAGTAGACCGCTATAGTGTGCAGACAATTTACTAAAGAGTGGTGATTAGTAAGTCACTACAGTGTCCAGGCTTGGTGATTTACTAAGGAGTAGTGATTTGTATACCAATATAGTTTCGAGGTTAGGTGATTTACTAAGAAGTAGTTATTAGTAAGTCACTATAGTGTCCAGGATAGGGGATTTACTGAGCAATAATGAATTGTAAGCCACTATAGATTCCAGGCTAGGTGATTTGCTAATGATTAGTGATTAATAAGCCACTTTAGTATCCAGGCTTGGTGATTTACTAAGGAGTAGTGATCTGTAAGACAGTATAGTGTCCAGACTAGGTGATTTACTAAGGAATAGTGATCAGTAAGCCACTATAGTGTCCAGACTAGGTGATTTACTAAGGAATAATGATTAATAAGTTACTATAAGGTCCAGGCTAGATGATTTACTAAGGAATAGTGATTAATAAGTTACTATAAGGTCCAGGCTAGATGATTTACTAAGGAATAGTGATTAATAAGTTACTATAAGGTCCAGGCTAGATGATTTACTAAGGAATAGTGATTAATAAGGTACTATAAGGTCCAGGCTAGGTGATTTACTAAGGAATAGTGATTAATAAGTTACTATAAGGTCCAGGCTAGGTGATTTACTAAGGAATAGTGATTAATAAGTTAATATAAGGTCCAGACTAGGTGATTTACTAAGGAATAGTGTTTAATAAGTTACTATAAGGTCCAGACTAAGTGATTTACTAAGGAATAGTGATTAATAAGTTACTATAAGGTCCAGACTAGATGATTTACTAAGGAATAGTGATTAATAAGTTACTATAAGGTCCAGGCTAGGTGATTTACTAAGGAATAGTGATTAGTAAGTTACTATAAGGTCCAGGCTAGATGATTTACTAAGAAATAGTGATTAGTAAGCCACCATAGATTCCCAGGGAACCCCCCTCCAGTGACATCATTAGTGACACAGAGGCACGGGTGTTGGTCCACTTTAAAAGTAAAATAAAGCTCACTCAGATGTAAATTTCATCTCACACCCTAAGTTTCCTCACCAAATAATTTGCACGACCCCCAGTGCTTTGTACTGCATTATGTTCTAATACATTATAGGTCAACATTATCAATTCTAACCTATAGAAAGGCACTGAGGAGGACCCAAACTCAAAGCTGACCTGTGAAGTGGCTCCTTAGCCGCTAAAAATTCCATTCCCTGTATATTATATGTCACGTTGGTGTGTTTTGTCCCGCAGAGGAAAGTACATCACCTACAAGGACGGGGACGTGTCGCAGCCGATGATTCAGGAGCGGAGCTGGGAGAACAGCAAGTTTGATTTTGATAACGTCCTGGCGGCAATGATGGCGCTCTTCACTGTCTCCACCTTTGAAGGCTGGCCGGAGTAAGTCCTGGGGAGCGGGGGGAATTCATGGGGTTTCGTCAAAAAGTTGCTACGGTTGCTCTGGAGCCATCCTTATTCTCCTGGATATATAGAATTCTATATGTCACTCTGCAGCCATCCTTATTCTCCCGAATGTATAGAATTCTATATGTCACTCTGCAGCCATCCTTATTCTCCCGAATGTATAGAATTCTATATGTCACTCTGCAGCCATCCTTATTCTCCCGAATGTATAGAATTTTTATGTCACTCTGCAGCCATCCTTATTCTCCCGAATGTATAGAATTCTATATGTCACTCTGCAGCCATCCTTATTCTCCCGAATGTATAGAATTCTATATGTCACTCTGCAGACATCCTTATTCTCCCGAATGTATAGAATTCTATATGTCACTCTGCAGCCATCCTTATTCTCCCGAATGTATAGAATTCTATATGTCACTCTGCAGCCATCCTTATTCTCCTGGATATATAGAATTCTATATGTCACTCTGCAGCCATCCTTATTCTCCCGAATGTATAGAATTCTATATGTCACTCTGCAGCCATCCTTATTCTCCCGAATGTATAGAATTCTATATGTCACTCTGCAGCCATCCTTATTCTCCTGGATATATAGAATTTTATATGTCACTCTGCAGCCATCCTTATTCTCCCGAATGTATAGAATTCTATATGTCACTCTGCAGCCATCCTTATTCTTCTGGGTGTATAGAATTGTATATGTCACTCTGCTGCCATCCTTATACATCCAGGAGAATATGGATACCAGAGTATAGAATTCTATACATCCAGGAGAATAAATGTCAACATACTGCATAATAAAGTCATTCCTGACCATAGTTCCTCTTTAAAGCTAAAGGAGGGGTATAGAATTCTATATGTCACTCTGCAGCCATCCATATTCTTCCGGATGTATAGAATTCTATATGTCACTCTGCAGCCATCCTTATTCTCCAGGATGTATAGAATCCCATATATCATTTTGCAGCCTTCCTTATTCTCCTGGATGTATAGAATTTTATGTGTCACTGTGAAGCCACCCTTATTCACCTGAATATATTTAAAATTCTATATGTCACTCTGCAGCCAACCTTATACATCCGGGAGAATAAGGATGCCTGCAAAGTGACATATAGAATTCTATACATCCAGGAGAATAAGGAAGGCTGCAGAATGATATTTGGGATTCTATACATCCTGGAGACTAAGGATGGCTGCAGAGTGACATGTGGAATTCTATACATCCAGGAGAATACGGATGGCTGCAGAATGATATATGGGATTCTATACCCGTCCTTTTGGAACTATGGTCAGGAATGACTTTATTATGCAGTATGCTGGCATTTATTATTCATTCTCCTGGATGTATAGAATTCTATATGTCACCCTGCAGCCATCCTTATTCACCTGAATTTATATAAAATTATATATGTCACTCCACATTTGATTGACGCGCGGCAACACGTATTATTAGCAGGCGTGTGGGCCGCGCTTTTTCGACAAGCGTTAATAAAATTCGGCAATTATCTCATAAAAAAGCCGATCGTTACTGCGAAGGATTTGATTATCGGAATTACAAATCCTGATGTTATTTTTAATGACTCGCCTTCCGCGCAGTAGCGTTGTTTAATTGGGATTCAGAATGAAAAAGACGGGGCTTGCGCGGCAGCTTTATTATTTATTTTTTGGGCACAGCCGCGTTCCTTCCTGATGGAAACATGGCAGCAGATGGGTTGGATGCCGTCTCAGTACTTTTGGCACCAACGCAGAAAACCAATTAGGCCGATGTGTCTGATAAACATCTGTTTCACTTTAAGACGAGTCTGCGTCAGAGCCGCGAAGCCATCCATCATAGCGAGACATCACAATGCTAATACTAAAGGGGGGTCAGCATTATTTTTAGTTTCCTCTAGTAACTTTATTTAGTGAATTAGGCTACTGTATTGTAGAGACTTTATATACACTGCGCTGCAAGCTCTTTTTTTCCCCCCTTAAAGCGGACCAAAACCTGCATTTTTAACAAGTATCCCCTGAATTGCTTCCCTCACGAATAGCAACTTTTGCCTATTTTTTTTACTGCTCCTCCTTCGCTTTTATTAGGAAAATTTAAATTATTTAATCTATGACTAAGGACCCCTAGTGTCCGAAACGCGTCAGTGGGCTCTACATTATCTTTCCACCAGGGTCTAGTATGATTGTTTTTATGGCTGCAATATGAACTTTGTTACATGGAGATGTTTTTAAATTTACCTAATAAAAGTTTGGACTTTTCGGGGGGGGGGGGTGTGGGTTGATCCACCGGTTCTGTGGGCTGGTCTGTGTTCAGCTGGCTTTGAGGTGGAGATTTTTGACAGGTCCTGCCAGTTTCTATTCAGACGGTGGGAGCCGGGGCTTCCTGTTCATTTGAATAAAGGGGGGTGGGAGCAGCTCAATCACTATTATTTATACAAAATTATTATTATTATTCAGGGCCTGGGAACTAATTTACCGCCCAGTTTAACCCTCTCATCAACTAAATATCAAGCAACAAACATGTCTAGCTATGTGGAAAGACAGAGATTTGGTTGCATATATCTGCAGATACATGTGGAAGCCACACCGCCCCGGCAAGGCACTCTGTGTTTAGTGTGGTCCCTACTCTTAATTCTGAGTCCCCAAAGTTGGGACATGCAATGCAGACAAATATCTGAGAGCTACTCACCTGGGAAGCTGCCAGCCTCCCTTTAGAACACTTCACAGGGAGAAATCCATATTGACTGAATTCCTCCCTGCTTGTGCTCATGGCAATTCAAATGAATAAAGAGGGGTGGGAGCAGCTCAATCACTATTATTTATACAAAATTCCCAGGCCCTGAATAATAATAATAATTTTGTATAAATAGTGATTGCGCTGCTCCCACCCCCCTTTGTTCATTTGTTTGTTTCTTCCTGTTCATTGTCTGGTCTGGCCCGGAACCTTATTGGGTCTGGGGGGCTGTGGGGATGGACGTGGGGGCTCTGGTTTCTCATTTCTCATGACGCTGAGATGTACTACTGAGTTTGCTGATGGATGTAACGCTTTTCTACGTACAACATTCTGTATGTTTTTTCTTTTGATTTCCATCAATAAAAAAAAAAAGTTTGGACTTTTAAGGAGTGCGGACCTTCACCCACTTTTGCTCTATTGTGTGGGGCTGAGGTACTGCCCCGGGTCGAGCAATCTATAATTACTCACCTTTACCAGGGTGCATTAACCTTTTCCTTGTCCACATTTTTAACTAGCATCCCCTGAATTGCTCCCCCCCACGAATAGCAACTTTTGCCTATTTTTACTGCTCTTGCTTCACTCTAATCCCAGATAATGGCGCCTGTTTTAGCTGTAAAGCTCCGCCTCCTCCAGTCATTTCCACTGCTTTGTGTGGCAATTATGTCATTGCCACACCTATGCAATGACTAATCACCTGCAATCCTATAGAGAGGGACAGTAAAAAAGTGTCCCAGGGTGATTTGATAAGCGATAATACCCATTTCTAATTCTACACCCTAAGAAGAAAGTATCGTCAGGGGCTTTGGGTAAAAGTATTTCCCAAGTTTAGTGGGATTTTGTCTGCTTTAAAGGGATGGTCCAGGCTTTGGCAATAACAAGACAGCAAGCAACTCACCTGATGCCTGACTCATGTGCTTCTCCTGCAGCGCACGTTAGAAGCCGTAGCAGGGCACCAAAGTTTGCCCTCCACACAAAAAGTCTCTGTTCCTTTGTGCTCTCAGCGTGAGCGAGCTATGCAAGCCACAGTGGTCCTACAGCTTAACTAAAATCATGAATATACCAGAGGTATAGTTAGGCTTTCTGGCACCAGAGACAAAGGTGCTCTGGCCCCCCTTTGGCACCTCCCCTGACCTGTTGTACTCATCTTTATTATTCCTGGTTCATTGTAGCTGATAAGCAGGTCCTGATCATTGTTTCAATGAAAAGTCCCGTCCTGATCCATTGTTTTGATAAAGAGGTCTTGATCCATTGTTTTTATAAACAGGTCCTGATCCATTGTTTCGATAAAGAAGTCGCGATCCATTGTTTCGATAAAAAGTCGCAATCCGTTGTTTTGATAAAGAAGTCCCGATCCATTGTTTCGATAAACAATTCCCTATCCATTGTTTCGATACAAAAGTCCCGATCCATTGTTTCGATACAAAAGTCCCGATCCATTGTTTCGATACAAAAGTCCCGATCCATTGTTTCGATACAAAAGTCCCAATCCATTGTTTCGATACAAAAGTCCCAATCCATTGTTTCGATACAAAAGTCCCGATCCATTGTTTCGATACAAAAGTCCCAATCCATTGTTTCGATACAAAAGTCCCGATCCATTGTTTCGATAAAGAAGTCCCGATCCACTGTTTCGATAAAGAAATCCCAATTCATTGTTTCGATAAAGAAGTCCTGATCCATTGTATCGATAAAGAATTCCTGATCTATTGTATCGATAAAGAGTTCCTTATCCCTGTATTCGATAAAGAAGTCCTGATCCATTGTTTCGATAAAGAAGTCCTTATCCATTGTTTCAATAAAGAATTTCCGATCCATTGTTTCGATAAAAAAGTCCCAATCCATTATTTCGATAAAGAAGTCCTGATCCATTGTTTCGATAAAGAAGTCCTGATCCATTGTATTGACAGAGGCCCTGATCCATTGTTTTAATAAAGGGGGTCCTTATCCATTGTATCTAAAGAACAGGTCCTGATCCCTTGTTTCTATAAAGAGGTCCTGATCCATGTTTTCAATATAGAGGTCCTGAACCAATGTATCTAAGGAAGAGGTCCTATTCCATTGTACCTTATAAATAGGTCCGGATCCCTGATCTCTTGTTTCCATAAAGAGGTCCTGACCCATTGATTCTATAATGAGGTCCTGACCCATGTTTCCCTAATGAGGCCCTGACCCCAAAGAGGTCCTGATTCATTTCTTTTGATAAAGCGGTTCTGATCCAGTGTATTTAAATAAGAGGTCCTGATCCATTGTAGCTAAATAAGAGGCCATTGTGTCTTATCAATAGGTCATGACTAATTTTTTCCATAAGGAGGTCCTGACCCATTGTTCCATTAAGAGGTCCTAATCCAATGTACCTGAGAAAAAATGTCCTGATCCCTTGTTTCGATTAAGAAGTCCTGATCCAATAAGTCAAACAAGAGGTCCTGGCAGCCTCGAAATGTTTTAGAATAGGTTACACCTTTCACAGTTGTCTGTGGTTGAGATGTGACACTTGTTCTTGTTTCCCCCCCCCCCCCCAGGCTGCTCTACAGAGCCATTGACTCCCACACAGAGGACGTGGGCCCCATCTACAACCACCGCGTGGAGATCTCCATCTTCTTCATCATCTACATCATCATCATCGCCTTCTTCATGATGAACATCTTTGTCGGTTTCGTCATCGTGACGTTCCAGGAGCAAGGAGAGCAAGAGTATAAGAACTGCGAGCTGGACAAAAACCAGGTAACATACCACAACGCAAGGTCAGGATTTAAAGGTAAATTAGCACAGATTTTATTTTAAAGAGGACCTTGAGATCAGGAAAAGGAAGCTATGACCGTAACAACCCAGTGAAGATTTGTATGATTAACCGATAGGTATCCAATGAAACCCTGATTATGGGTTGGGGTTCAACAAACTGACCCTCTGTTCTGTTATTTCAGCGTCAGTGTGTGGAGTACGCCCTTAAGGCCCGCCCCTTGCGCAGGTACATTCCCAAGAACCAGTACCAGTACAAAGTGTGGTATGTTGTCAACTCCACCTACTTCGAGTACCTCATGTTTGTCCTGATCCTGCTGAATACCATCTGTCTGGCCATGCAGGTAAGTCCAGCCATTGACCGCTAGTGAGACAAAGTTGTAAATGTCTGTTGTGTCAACAGTAGATATAAACCTTTATGGATTGGTTACAGTAAACTCACAAATGTAGTGCTCATAATATATAAAAGCACATGAAAACCCTCCCCATGTGTTACCTCCTGTATATAATAGGTCTACCGAATTGTCACTGAAAGAGACACTTCAAAATTGGTAGCCTTGAGTACCACCAGAGGATAGCTTGTTAAGGCAAATGATAGCTTGAATACCATCAGAACAGCTTGAGTATCACTAGGGGATAGCTTGAGTAACACTAGGGGATAGCTTAAGTACCACCAGAGGATTGCTTGAGTACCACCAGAGGATTGCTTGGGTACCACCAGAGGATTGCTTGGGTACCACCAGAGGATAGCTTGAGTACCACCAGAGGATAGCTTGAGTACCACCAGAGGATTGCTTGAGTACCACCAGAGGATTGCTTGAGTACCACCAGAGGATAGCTTGAGTACCACCAGAGGATAGCTTGAGTACCACCAGAGGATAGCTTGAGTACCACCAGAGGATAGCTTGAGTACCACCAGAGGATAGCTTGAGTACCACCAGAGGATAGCTTGAGTACCACCAGAAGATATATTGAATGCTACCAGAGGATAGCTTGAGTAATACCAGTAGATAGCTTAAATACCTCCAGAGGATAGCTTGAGTCACACCAGAGGATAGCTTAAAAAACCTCAGAGTATAGCTGGAGTACCACCAGAGGATAGCTGGAGTACCACCAGAGGATAGCTAGAGTACCACCAGAGGATAGTTTGAGCACCATCAGAGGATGGTTTGAGTACCATCAGATGATGGTTTGAGTACCACCAGAGGATGGTTTGAGTGCCACCAGAGGATAGCTTGAGTAACACCGGAGCATAGCTTGAGTAACACCGGAGCATAGCTTGAATACCATACAAGATGGGGGAAGGTCCGGATTAATGTGGGCAATCTGTATGTACAGGTGGAGAAACATACAAGATAGGCTCTTATTCAGAGTGAAGGTCTGGATTAATGTGGGCAATCTGTATGTAAGGGGAGGGGGGCATACAAGATAGGCTCTTATTCAGGGTGAGGGTCCGGATTAATGTGTGCAATCTGTATGTACATAGTGGGGGAAACATACAAGATAGGCTCTTATTCAGGGTGAAGGTCTGGATTAATGTGGCCAATCTGTATGTACAGGGTTGGAAACATACAAGATAGGCTCTTATTCAGAGTGAGGGTCCGGATTAATGTGTGCAATCTGTATGTACAGGGTGTGGGAAACATACAAGATAGGCTCTTATTCAGGGTGAAGGTCTGGATTAATGTGGGCAATCTGTATGTACAGGGTGGGGAAACATACAAGATAGGCTCTTATTCCGGGTGATGGTCCGGGTTATTGTGGGCAATCTGTATGTACAGGGGGGAACATACAAGATAGGCTCTTATTCTGGGTGAGGGTCTGGTTTAGGTATAAGATGATTATAGTAATGCCGGGCACAATACTGATATAAAGGCAGTTTGTACATTGTCATGGAAGTTGTTTGTAAAGTACCGAATAAAATAGAAAAACTGATCGCTGCTCTAAATTCTCCCAGGAAGTTTGGGGACAGGCTTCCCTAATGATGTCTAAAATGCCTTTTCTCTTTCCTGTCCAGCATTACGGGCAGAGCTGCTCCTTCAAGGAAGCCATGAACATCCTGAATATGCTCTTTACCGGCCTGTTCACAGTGGAGATGATCCTGAAACTCATTGCTTTCAAACCAAAGGTAGGTACTGGATGGTCCTGGCTGTGTGAAAGGGGGCTTACCTGTTTTTTTCTTTCTTTTAATTTTTTTAATGCAATGTCAGCTTAGCATTTCCAGTAGAGGGTTATCGGGGTACAGGAAGGTCTTCAGTGATGTCTTCTGAGGCCTGGAGACCCCATAACCGGATAGGAATCCTTTCACAATCTCTTGAATCTAATACAGAATAACCATATATCAATTCCATATACCAACATTTGCGTTTCCAAGGCAGCATATGGTTTAGGGCTTACAAGGCTACTATAGCTAACTTCTAGCACAAAGGGGTCGATTCATGGTCGTGCGCCGAAGTATTTGCGCACTTTATATGCGCAAAATGTTTTACTCTTACTCACCGATTCAGGAGACTTTTAGGCGTAAATTTGCACCTGGAGTAAGATTTCATGCGCAAAATTGACTCCCAATAGTAAATTTGCGCGCAATTTAGGGCTTATTTGGAGGCGTGAAAAGTGTGCGCAAACGTGTTTGTTTCATGCGACATTTTCCTCCAGCAAAAAGCAGGAGAAAAATCCTGCCATCGCTAACCGACCTGCTTATTTCATTCATTAAAGTGGATCAAAACCCAGGATTTTCACTATCCCGGGTTTTGGTCTGACCCCCTGTTGTGTGAAACCCCCCCAGGTCGCCGAGTCCACTTACATCTACTCGGGCCCATGCTGGGGCTATAGCAGCCGGCTTGAATCCTAGCCACACTTGCGATCGGCGCTGGCATCACTCGGCTCCCTTAGTCTGTCATTCATTTGTGGAGGGCGTGGCCGCGCACAGCCGAGGAGGGAAGCAAGTGATGCCGGCGCCGGGACGCGCATGCACAGTAAGTTCGGGGCAAAGGTGAGTTTACTGCACATCCTGGGAGGGTCATGGGATGCCCCCGGGGAAGAGAGTAAGCCTGCCCTGGAGTCTCATAGACTCCAAGGTGGGTTTTGGTCCACTTTAAACACATGCTGGCACAAGCCAACATGTTTATTATGAATCTGCAAGTTAGTTTTCAGAATTTATTTCAATTTTTTTTTTTTATTTGGAAAATTGTTTGAAAAGTTGACAAATATCATATTGTTTTAAGCTAAATAAACCAAAAAGATGGACATTTGACCACAAATGTTTAAATGTTTGCCACTATAACCTCCCCGCCCTGCCAACCTACCCTGGCACTGAGGCAGGACGGATGGATGGGGGGGGGGGGGGGGGTTACAAAGAAAAAAAAAATCTACCTTTTTCAGGGGCCCCGTCAGAAACACTTGCACGCGGTTTTGGGGTTTTTGGCGCACAGCCATGAATCAACCCTAAAGATTGTCCTGCTGCACCTTGAAGGCTAATTTGTCACCTCGTGGTGGTGCAGTAACTGTAAAGCTAAATGAGAAGCAAAATCTAGTATCTGTAGAGATTTGTAGCTCTAAAAGCCCTCATACTGGGGTAGCAACACTGAATGCACTGAATTCTGGGCTGCTGGGGGAGGAGTTTTCTTCGAGCTGCCCGTTTTCCTCGTGTTATGCAATGTGTCAAGCAGAACAAGTCATCATCTCATGGTAAAATCCAGCCAGCTCCCTGCTACGTAATACATTGTAACAGCCAGGCTGCAGTTGATGTTACAATTGTAACAAGAGCAACAAGAGCTGTGATACATAGTGTAGCAGCCACTAGACTGTTAATAACATGTAAACAGCTCACAGCTGACTCACAGCTTTCTGAAATGTGTGATATTTTCATCACAGAACTGCGAAAGAGAGCTTACAATGCAAGAATGCTGCATCCGTACGCGCTTACATCCATATTCAATAACTTGGCATTGCTTTTGTTAGCGCGTTATCCCTTTGTTTGCAGGGAATGCCCTTAATGTAGCTGGTCCAACGTCTCAACACAAAGAGCCACGTACTGCATCTGACTCTTAGCATGATCACACTCTGACTCAGCGTGTGCTCATAGGAAACATCCTATAATCATAGGATTAATATCTGCTTCAATGAGTTAAAAACAATGCTGGAGCCTCCACCGCACATAAACCCCCCAGAACGCCGGATGTTCTTACCTTCACCTTGAGCCTGTGGTGGAAAAGGAGTCTCGCGACTGGAAACCTAATAGTGCCAGATAGGATCCTTGATATTGGGTCGACCTATCTAGTATCAGTTAAGGCCACATTTATGAGGGTGACCTAAATAGTGCCAGATAGGGTCCTTCTTATTGGGTCTATCTATTCAATATCAGTTAGGGCCACATTTATGAGGAAAACCTAATAGTGCCAGATAGGATCCTTGTTATTGGGTTTATCTATCCAGTATCAGTTAGGGCCACATTTATGAGGGCAATCTAAATGGTGCCAAATAGGGTCCTTGTTATTGGGTCTATCTATCCAGTATCAGTTAGGGCCACATTTATGAGGAAAACCTAATAGTGCCAGATAGGATCCTTGATATTGGGTCGACCTATCCAGTATCAGTTAGGGCTACATTTATGAGGGTGACCTATATAGTGCCAGATAGGGTCCTTGTTATTGGGTCTATCTATGTAATATCAGTTATGGACACATTTATGAGGGTAACCTAAATAGTGCCAGATAGGGTCCTTGTTATTGGGTCGACCTATCCAGTATCAGTTAGGGCCACATTTATGAGGGTAACCTATATAGTGCCAGATAGGGTCCTTGTTATTGGGTTTATCTATCCAGTATCAGTTAAGGCCACATTTATGAGGGTGACCTAAATAGTGCCAGATAGGGTCCTTGATATTGGGTCGACCTATCCAGTATCAGTTAGGGCCACATTTATGAGGGTAACCTATATAGTGCCAGATAGGGTCCTTGTTATTGGGTTTATCTATCCAGTATCAGTTAAGGCCACATTTATGAGGGTGACCTAAATAGTGCCAGATAGGGTCCTTGATATTGGGTCGACCTATCCAGTATCAGTTAGGGCCACATTTATGAGGGTAACCTATATAGTGCCAGATAGGGTCCTTGTTATTGGGTTTATCTATCCAGTATCAGTTATGGACACATTTATGAGGGTAACCTATATAGTGCCAGATAGGGTCCTTGTTATTGGGTCTATCTATCCAGTATCAGTTATGGACACATTTATGAGGGTAACCTATATAGTGCCAGATAGGGCCCTTGTTATTGGGTCGACCTATCCAATATCAGTTAAGGCCACATTTATGAGGACAACCTCAAAAGTGCCAGATAGGGTCCTTGTTATTGGGTCTATCTATCCAGTATCAGTTAGGGCTACATTTATGAGGGTGACCTATATAGTGCCAGATAGGGTCCTTGTTATTGGGTCTATCTATTCAGTATCAGTTAGGGCCACATTTATGAGGGTAACCTATATAGTGCCAGATAGGGTCCTTGTTATTGGGTCTATCTATCCAGTATCAGTTAGGGCCACATTTACGAGGGCAACCTGAATAGTGCCAGATAGGGTCCTTGTTATTGGGTCTATCTATCCAGTATCAGTTAGGGCCACATTTATGAGGGTAACCTATATAGTGCCAGATAGGGCCCTTGTTATTGGGTCTATCTATCCAGTATCAGTTATGGCCACATTTATGAGGGTAACCTATATAGTGCCAGATAGGGTCCTTGTTATTGGGTCTATCTATTCAGTATCAGTTAGGGCCACATTTATGAGGGTAACCTATATAGTGCCAGATAGGGTCCTTGTTATTGGGTCTATCTATTCAGTATCAGTTAGGGCCACATTTATGAGGGTAACCTATATAGTGCCAGATAGGGTCCTTGTTATTGGGTCTATCTATCCAGTATCAGGGCCACATTTATGAGGGTAACCTATATAGTGCCAGATAGGGTCCTTGTTATTGGGTTTATCTATTCAGTATCAGTTAGGGCCACATTTACGAGGGCAACCTAAATAGTGCCAGATAGGGCCCTTGTTATTGGGTCTATCTATCCAGTATCAGTTAGGGCCACATTTATGAGGGTAACCTATATAGTGCCAGATAGGGTCCTTGTTATTGGGTCTATCTATTCAGTATCAGTTAGGGCCACATTTATGAGGGTAACCTATATAGTGCCAGATAGGATCCTTGTTATTGGGTCTATCTATCCAGTATCAGTTAGGGCCACATTTATGAGGGTAACCTATATAGTGCCAGATAGGGTCCTTGTTATTGGGTCTATCTATCCAGTATCAGTTAGGGCACATCGTCTATGGCGAGCGGCTCCTGAGCGCGCTGGCGGCCGCATCCCCCGCTACTCTCTAACGCGGAGTGTGCCATTCACAAATGCCTGGCGGGCACACGCCCTGCTAGAGAGATAGCGGGTATGCGGCTGTGGCTCACGCATGCGCCGTTGGACCAGGAAAGAAGGTAAGTGTATGGGGCGACCCGAGGGATTTCACACATCGGGACATCCCGATTTTGGATGCCCCGGGGGTGGGAATCAATCGGCCCAGCTATCTTATAGATTCCTGGGCCGATCGGCGTGGGTTTTGGTCCACTTTAAAGCAGACCTACACGCTCCCTGGAAACTGCCAGTGAGGGTCCAGGTTCATAGGAGCACTAACTGAACCTAACGCTCAAATCATCAGTGAGCCCTACTGGAGCTCCATGGGGCAGGAAGCCAGCCAGCAGCCGCACCTCCTCCTCCAATCAGAGACATGCTTTATTGCAGTACATAGCTATTTTCTGTCCCCCATCATAAAAACATCCACTCCACACACTTAAGGGGAGGAAATAGTTCGGCCCAGGTATCTACAGGATTGGGACATTTAAAGGTCATTTATGTAGTACTGGGTCTATCTGTATAGTGTTCTAGGAAGAGCCATGTTTATGGAGGGGGGTACCTAGCTGTAGATGGGCCCCACTCTGCCTTCTGAGCAGCGTGAACCCCTCCCGACATTGGTTTGACCTGCGTCACCTCAATACACCTGTAGGGGGGGACAGAATAGCTGCCATATAAAGGGATCGATTTGTAGACTCATGGAGTGGATTCATGGAGTGGACATCGCTATAGATCACCTCAATACACCTTTAACAGGGGACAGAATTGCTGCCATATAACTGGATCCACTTGTAGATTCATGTAGTGGATTCATGTAGTGGACATCACTATAGGTCACCTCAGTACACCTGTACCCGGGGACAGAATTGCTGCCATATAACTGGATCGATTTGTAGATTCATGTAGTAGATTCATGTAGTGGATTCATGTAGTGGACATCGCTATAGGTCACCTTAATACACCTGTACCCGGGGACAGAATTGCTGCCATATAACTGGATCGATTTGTAGATTCATGTAGTAGATTCATGTAGTGGATTCATGTAGTGGACATCGCTATAGGTCACCTTAATACACCTGTACCCGGGGACAGAATTGCTGCCATATAACTGGATCGATTTGTAGATTCATGTAGTAGATTCATGTAGTGGACATCGCTATAGGTCACCTCAATACACCTGTACCCGGGGACAGAATTGCTGCCATATAACTGGATCGACTTGTAGATTC
Organism: Gastrophryne carolinensis; assembly: GCA_027917425.1. Classification (NCBI taxonomy): domain Eukaryota; kingdom Metazoa; phylum Chordata; class Amphibia; order Anura; family Microhylidae; genus Gastrophryne; species Gastrophryne carolinensis. Next base: position 9,688,476 of record CM051238.1, on the reverse strand, counting down.
ATGTAGTGGATTCATGTAGTAGACATCGCTATAGGTCACCTCAATACACCTGTACCCGGGGACAGAATTGCTGCCATATAACTGGATCGACTTGTAGATTCATGTAGTGGATTCATGTAGTAGACATCGCTATAGGTCACCTCAATACACCTGTACCCGGGGACAGAATTGCTGCCATATAACTGGATCCACTTGTAGATTCATGTAGTGGACATCGCTATAGATCACCTCAATACACCTGTACCAGGGGACAGAATTGCTGCCATATAACTGGATCGATTTGTAGATTCATGTAGTGGATTCATGTAGTGGACATCGCTATAGGTCACTGCATCAGCTCGTAGCAGAAATGAATAAACATCAGCGTTGCTCCATATGGCTCTCCTCTGCGGGAATTACCCTGTGTAGCCCGACGTTTCCCACATCATGGACATCACCCACCAAATTTCTCCCCGGGATCTTTCCTTTAACCCCTTTACAGCTGCCTGGGAACCAACCGAGGAATTCAGTGCGAAAACCACCCATGTGATTCCTGCATATTTCCCCTGAAAAACTCCGGGATACCAGCCTACGTTCCGTCCCCCTCCTTTCTGTGTCACACGCAGTGTCACCGTCCTCCCGAGAAAACGCTGGGACTGTACAATAACATAAATAAGAGTCTGAAACCCTAAAGCGGGGTGGTCTGTGGATTCACAATGCCTGTTCAGCTTATGGGTTTTGATTACCAGGCGCTGACAGGGTGGAGGGTACTTAGGAGACTGGACATCCACTTTAAACCCCACCCCCCAATTTGTGATGCCGCTGGTTTGAAATTCTCTGGTCTCACTTATATACTGACCTTCTTCAAGAAATCCCTCAGCACATGTGCAGATCTTCAGTGGCATCCCTGCTGTGGAGCACACAGGCTGGGACCAAAAAGGATAAAGAAGGAATAAGATGAAAAAAGAGAGATAAAGAAACAGAGAGGGAGGAAAAGAAAGAAAGAGAGAATGAAGGAATGAAAGAAAGAGAGACCATGAAATAGAAAAGAGAAGGAGGAAGTGAAATTCAAAAAGAAGGAAAAGGGTAAAAGAGAATTATAAAGAAATGTGCAACAATGAAATGAAAGAGAGGACTGCTTTTCCATTTGAAAGCTCTTGGCGCCCCCGTACAGGGAGGTTGGGATGGCGCCCTGTGGGACCGCACACCTCACACACCCAGTCCTTTCCCCAGTCCTACGGCGCATGCACCAGCTCTCTTCCAATCAGCATCCTCGGTTCTATTCGTCATCTTTGGCTAAGAATTGGAGCAGAAAAGAAATGAACGAAATGCCGCTACCTATTGAAAAATCCCTGGACATGCTCCTGGCTAAAGGTATAGGGTAGTGCAGCAGTCCTGGTCCCTTTTACAGCATTCGTGAGTGCAGCATGGCCACTATTTGCATTACAGGATGCCTACTGGCAATGAGCAGCAAGGCAATTACTATTTAAAGAGGACCAAAATCCACCCTGGAGTGTTATAGACTCCAGGGCAGGCATACTTGCCCTGCTGTGTGAAACCCTCCAGGTCGCCCGAAAACTCGGACATCATCAGCAGCGGATACAGCGATGGACTGCGTTCACATTGCAGACGGGGAGGCCGATTCATTAATAGCGCCAGGTAGCGACAGATGAACGACTGTAGCAGTATTTTCACAGCGCCCGCTAGTAGTCGCTGTGCTTGGCCGTTGTTCGGTTGTTGACAGCGACTCAGTCAGTGTGCGGTAATGTTGAATATTGGGTGAGGAGTCGCTATTTGACAGGTTCCGCGCTGTATGGGAGCGCATGATAGCGAATGGCCATAGCGAAGGGCCCCCACCATATTCATTAACAAATCACGCTCAAAAAATTCTCGCGCTGTGAAATGCATGCTTAAACCCCAGAGCGCTGGCGGCGATGGGTTAAAAGTAGTTTTTTAACCCCCAAACAACCATATTTTTGGAAACAAAAAAAAACAAGTATTTAAAAACATTTTGTAATATGAATACATTAATATCAGACCTGTAATATCAATTCTGCACACATTTTTTTTTTTTTTTTTTTTTTACCTTAAAAAAAAAATCTAACATTGCAGAAGTGGTCACAGAATTATTGACATTTAAAAAAAAAAAAAAAAAAACAAAATTAATTATGAATATTTAAAGATTGCTCCATTGAAATGCATTGGAGAGCGCCAGGTAGCGAGAGGTCATACCCGTCGCTGTTCAAGGTCGCTCGCTGGCGCTGTGGGGTGAGGCTGGAATAATGATGAATGATTCGCTATCTGGCGCTCTCTCAGTCGCTAAGCAGGATCGGCTTGATAAATGTGTGATTGTGGTGGGGAGCCGGCGTTCTCGTGGCGGTGACCGTCATTACCGTTCGCTCACCAGTCGCTACCTGGCGCTATCCCTTGTTAAATTAGGGCCCAAGTGCTTCATGCAGTGTTTTCCAAGGTGCAGGGAAACCCAGTGCATGGACATAGAAGCGCCCATTGATTTCACAGTTCACAGTTCTCTTCCCGCTTTTGCTGCATTGGAGTATTCCTGCTCCGGCACAACTCAACAGGGAACGAGGACCCATGTAGTGTGACCATATAAAGGTCCTCGAGAGAACCTGGACCAAGATAAAGTCTCGATTAGGAGGAAACAACTCAACTCCAAACTTTTCTCTGACTAACAGCAGCCTCTTAGAGTGGACCAATCACCCCCATTGGCCGGCCTGGAATCTAAAAGATTCGAGGACTGGCCGCTACCCTGTCCCCGGAGCATCCTATACTAGAAGCCCCCACGGGGTGCCGGTAATCTTACCTGATCCTGGTGGCTCCACCCAACGCTGGCTTCTCGGCTTCTCTGCTGCCCCCCGTGCCCAGTCATTCAGATAGGCCGGGAGCATGCACTCCACAGGGGAGCAGGGGATGTGGCCGCTGGTGTGCAGTTTAAATCAGAGGCTTTATGTCGCACATTAAAATGCGCCACATAAAATACTGATTGGACAAGCGCCTGCGCCATGGGAACGGGAAAAGGTGAGTGAAACTGGGGGGGGGGGGTCACATGGGGGGCATCCTCTTAGAGGGGCATCCTCCTGCCCCGGGGGCAGGGACCAGTCACCAGGATAGTCAGAATCCTGGGGATTGATCCATTTTAAAGGAAAACAAAACACTGGCGTGCTGGTTCTGGAGCCTAAAAGGTTCCAGGGCCAGCTGCTGGCCTTCCCCTGGGGAGCTTAGCGTCTAAACAGAGCCGTATTGGCGATCATTAATATGTATGGCACACGGTTCCGATCGTACAAGAGCCTGTGCATGTGTCGTAGGATCAGGAAAGGGTCAGTTTTTATGGGCCATGGGGGTGGGGATACCACAGCTTATAGCATTGGGGGCTGGTGTTCCTTGGCTTGTGGGTACAGTGGGGCTGAGTAGAGTGGGGCTGGGTACAGTGGGGCTGAGTACAGTGGGGCTGAGTACAGTGGGGCTGGGTACAGTGGGGCTGGGTACAGTGGGGCTGAGTACAGTGGGGCTGGGTACAGTGGGGCTGGGTACAGTGGGGCTGAGTACAGTGGGGCTGAGTACAGTGGGGCTGAGTACAGTGGGGCTGAGTACAGTGGGGCTGGGTACAGGGGGCTGGGTACAGTGGGGCTGAGTACAGTGGGGCTGGGTACAGTGGGGCTGGGTACAGTGGGGCTGAGTACAGTGGGGCTGGGTACAGTGGGGCTGGGTACAGTGGGGCTGAGTACAGTGGGGCTGGGTACAGTGGGGCTGAGTACAGTGGGGCTGAGTACAGTGGGGCTGGGTACAGTGGGGCTGGGTACAGTGGGGCTGAGTACAGTGGGGCTGGGTACACTGGGGCTGAGTACAGTGGGGCTGGGTACAGTGGGGCTGGGTACAGTGGGGCTGAGTACAGTGGGGCTGGGTACAGTGGGGCTGAGTACAGTGGGGCTGGGTACAGTGGGGCTGAGTACAGTGGGGCTGAGTACAGTGGGGCTGAGTACAGTGGGGCTGGGTACAGTGGGGCTGGGTACAGTGGGGCTGAGTACAGTGGGGCTGGGTACAGTGGGGCTGAGTACAGTGGGGCTGGGTACAGTGGGGCTGAGTACAGTGGGGCTGGGTACAGTGGGGCTGAGTACAGTGGGGCTGGGTACAGTGGGGCTGGGTACAGTGGGGCTGAGTACAGTGGGGCTGGGTACAGTGGGGCTGGGTACAGTGGGGCTGGGTACAGTGGGGCTGAGTACAGTGGGGCTGGGTACAGTGGGGCTGAGTACAGTGGGGCTGGGTACAGTGGGGCTGAGTACAGTGGGGCTGGGTACAGTGGGGCTGAGTACAGTGGGGCTGGGTACAGTGGGGCTGGGTACAGTGGGGCTGAGTACAGTGGGGCTGGGTACAGTGGGGCTGAGTACAGTGGGGCTGGGTACAGTGGGGCTGAGTACAGTGGGGCTGGGTACAGGGGGCTGAGTACAGTGGGGCTGGGTACAGTGGGGCTGGGTACAGTGGGGCTGAGTACAGTGGGGCTGGGTACAGTGGGGCTGGGTACAGTGGGGCTGGGTACAGTGGGGCTGAGTACAGTGGGGCTGGGTACAATAGGGCTGAGTACAGTGGGGCTGAGTACAGTGGGGCTGGGTACAGTGGGGCTGAGTACAGTGGGGCTGGGTACAGTGGGGCTGGGTACAGTGGGGCTGAGTACAGTGGGGCTGGGTACAGTGGGGCTGGGTACAGTGGGGCTGGGTACAGTGGGGCTGAGTACAGTGGGGCTGAGTACAGTGGGGCTGGGTACAGTGGGGCTGGGTACAGTGGGGCTGAGTACAGTGGGGCTGGGTACAGGGGGCTGAGTACAGTGGGGCTGGGTACAGTGGGGCTGGGTACAAGGGGCTGAGTACAGTGGGGCTGGGTACAGTGGGGCTGAGTACAGTGGGGCTGGGTACAGTGGGGCTGAGTACAGTGGGGCTGAGTACAGTGGGGCTGAGTACAGTGGGGCTGGGTACAGTGGGGCTGAGTACAGTGGGGCTGGGTACAGGGGGCTGAGTACAGTGGGGCTGAGTACAGTGGGGCTGGGTACAGGGGGCTGAGTACAGTGGGGCTGAGTACAGTGGGGCTGGGTACAGTGGGGCTGGGTACAGTGGGGCTGGGTGGCTGAGTACAGTGGGGCTGGGTACAGTGGGGCTGGGTACAGTGGGGCTGAGTACAGTGGGGCTGGGTACAGGGGGCTGAGTACAGTGGGGCTGGGTACAGGGGGCTGAGTACAGTGGGGCTGAGTACAGTGGGGCTGGGTACAGTGGGGCTGGGTACAGTGGGGCTGGGTGGCTGAGTACAGTGGGGCTGGGTACAGTGGGGCTGGGTACAGTGGGGCTGAGTACAGTGGGGCTGGGTACAGTGGGGCTGGGTACAGTGGGGCTGAGTACAGTGGGGCTGAGTACAGTGGGGCTGGGTACAGTGGGGCTGAGTACAGTGGGGCTGAGTACAGTGGGGCTGAGTACAGTGGGGCTGAGTACAGTGGGGCTGGGTACAGTGGGGCTGGGTACAGTGGGGCTGGGTACAGTGGGGCTGAGTACAGTGGGGCTGAGTACAGTGGGGCTGGGTACAGTGGGGCTGGGTACAGTGGGGCTGGGTACAGTGGGGCTGAGTACAGTGGGGCTGGGTACAGTGGGGCTGAGTACAGTGGGGCTGGGTACAGTGGGGCTGGGTACAGTGGGGCTGGGTACAGTGGGGCTGAGTACAGTGGGGCTGAGTACAGTGCGGCTGAGTACAGTGGGGCTGGGTACAGTGGGGCTGGGTACAGTGGGGCTGGGTACAGTGGGGCTGGGTACAGTGCGGCTGAGTACAGTGCGGCTGAGTACAGTGCGGCTGGGTACAGTGGGGCTGGGTACAGTGGGGCTGGGTACAGTGGGGCTGGGTACAGTGGGGCTGAGTACAGTGGGGCTGGGTACAGTGGGGCTGAGTACAGTGGGGCTGAGTACAGTGGGGCTGAGTACAGTGGGGCTGAGTACAGTGGGGCTGGGTACAGTGGGGCTGGGTACAGTGGGGCTGAGTACAGTGGGGCTGAGTACAGTGGGGCTGGGTACAGTGGGGCTGAGTACAGTGGGGCTGGGTACAGTGGGGCTGAGTACAGTGGGGCTGGGTACAGTGGGGCTGAGTACAGTGGGGCTGGGTACAGTGGGGCTGGGTACAGTGGGGCTGGGTACAGTGGGGCTGGGTACAGTGGGGCTGGGTACAGTGGGGCTGAGTACAGTGGGGCTGAGTACAGTGGGGCTGGGTACAGTGGGGCTGGGTACAGTGGGGCTGGGTACAGTGGGGCTGGGTACAGTGGGGCTGAGTACAGTGGGGCTGGGTACAGTGGGGCTGGGTACAGTGGGGCTGGGTACAGTGGGGCTGGGTACAGTGGGGCTGAGTACAGTGGGGCTGGGTACAGGGGGCTGGGTACAGTGGGGCTGAGTACAGTGGGGCTGGGTACAGTGGGGCTGGGTACAGTGGGGCTGGGTACAGTGGGGCTGAGTACAGTGGGGCTGGGTACAGTGGGGCTGGGTACAGTGGGGCTGGGTACAGTGGGGCTGGGTACAGTGGGGCTGAGTACAGTGGGGCTGGGTACAGTGGGGCTGGGTACAGTGGGGCTGGGTACAGTGGGGCTGGGTACAGTGGGGCTGAGTACAGTGGGGCTGGGTACAGTGGGGCTGGGTACAGTGGGGCTGGGTACAGTGGGGCTGGGTACAGTGGGGCTGAGTACAGTGGGGCTGGGTACAGTGGGGCTGGGTACAGTGGGGCTGGGTACAGTGGGGCTGAGTACAGTGGGGCTGGGTACAGTGGGGCTGGGTACAGTGGGGCTGAGTACAGTGGGGCTGGGTACAGGGGGCTGAGTACAGTGGAGCTGGGTACAGGGGGCTGAGTACAGTGGGGCTGGGTACAGGGGGCTGGGTACAGTGGGGCTGGGTACAGGGGGCTGAGTACAGTGGGGCTGGGTACAGTGGGGCTGGGTACAGGGGGCTGAGTACAGTGGGGCTGGGTACAGTGGGGCTGGGTACAGTGGGGCTGAGTACAGTGGGGCTGGGTACAGTGGGGCTGAGTACAGTGGGGCTGAGTACAGTGGGGCTGGGTACAGTGGGGCTGAGTACAGTGGGGCTGGGTACAGTGGGGCTGGGTACAGTGGGGCTGGGTACAGTGGGGCTGGGTACAGTGGGGCTGGGTACAGTGGGGTACAGTGGGGCTGGGTACAGTGGGGCTGGGTACAGTGGGGCTGAGTACAGTGGGGTACAGTGGGGCTGAGTACAGTGGGGCTGGGTACAGTGGGGCTGAGTACAGTGGGGTACAGTGGGGCTGAGTACAGTGGGGCTGAGTACAGTGGGGCTGGGTACAGTGGGGCTGAGTACAGTGGGGCTGGGTACAGTGGGGCTGGGTACAGTGGGGCTGGGTACAGTGGGGCTGAGTACAGTGGGGTACAGTGGGGCTGGGTACAGTGGGGCTGGGTACAGTGGGGCTGAGTACAGTGGGGTACAGTGGGGCTGAGTACAGTGGGGCTGGGTACAGTGGGGCTGAGTACAGTGGGGTACAGTGGGGCTGGGTACAGTGGGGCTGAGTACAGTGGGGCTGGGTACAGTGGGGCTGGGTACAGTGGGGCTGAGTACAGTGGGGCTGGGTACAGTGGGGCTGAGTACAGTGGGGCTGAGTACAGTGGGGCTGGGTACAGTGGGGCTGAGTACAGTGGGGCTGAGTACAGTGGGGCTGGGTACAGTGGGGCTGGGTACAGTGGGGCTGGGTACAGTGGGGCTGGGTACAGTGGGGCTGAGTACAGTGGGGCTGGGTACAGTGGGGCTGGGTACAGTGGGGCTGGGTACAGTGGGGCTGAGTACAGTGGGGCTGGGTACAGTGGGGCTGGGTACAGTGGGGCTGAGTACAGTGGGGCTGGGTACAGTGGGGCTGAGTACAGTGGGGCTGGGTACAGTGGGGCTGAGTACAGTGGGGCTGGGTACAGTGGGGCTGAGTACAGTGGGGCTGAGTACAGTGGGGCTGGGTACAGTGGGGCTGAGTACAGTGGGGCTGAGTACAGTGGGGCTGGGTACAGTGGGGCTGAGTACAGTGGGGCTGGGTACAGTGGGGCTGGGTACAGTGGGGCTGAGTACAGTGGGGCTGGGTACAGTGGGGCTGAGTACAGTGGGGCTGGGTACAGTGGGGCTGGGTACAGTGGGGCTGAGTACAGTGGGGCTGGGTACAGTGGGGCTGGGTACAGTGGGGCTGAGTACAGTGGGGCTGAGTACAGTGGGGCTGGGTACAGTGGGGCTGAGTACAGTGGGGCTGGGTACAGTGGGGCTGAGAGGGATTGAATGTGGGTGTTCAAAGCTGCAGCCCCAAGCAGTGCGGCCCATCGGGCTTTGTCCCCGGGTCTGCCTATGGCCAATTCACCCCTGCGCATGAGCAGTCCCCCCCTTCCTGCACCTACATCTGTTGCATGCGCTCCTGTTAAAGAGAATGGCCAATGGTGGGCGCCCAGCAAAACGTTGATTCAGAATTCATTGCCAGACATGTATACATACCTACCAACTTTTCAGGGTGGGAAATGGGGATATTTGTTAAATTAGGCCACGTTTCCTCGCTAAGGGATGAAGAAGCCACGCCCCCTCATTAAGGAGTGCATCGGAGACAAGGTGTACTAATTACAACAATAGAAACACTTTGAATAGGCAAATGAATCATTTACTGCTGCAGATCTGCATGTTACACCTCAAAGAGGGACAAATGAGAGCAACGAGGGACAGGGGGACATGGACTCAAAAGAGGGACAGTCCCTCCAAATCAGGGACACCTGGGAGGTATGTGTATACTGTATGTGATTTCTGATTGGAGGAGAGCCCGTGCCTGCACCCAGACAGTTACCCCATATGGGAGACAGGGGCGTTCTCTAAATCCAGATGTCAGTTAAAAGGAATCCACACATCCCCGGGCTGCACGATTTGCTGTGATGCTGAGCTTGAGGCGCTGCCCCTTGTGGCGGGGTGCGGTATTGTGTAACTTGTATGTTTCAGGATTTCTTGCAGGTGGACCCGTGGCCTCCTTCCCCTGTAACCTCACTAACTATTTTGCTCCTTTTTTCAGGAAGTTATAGTTTCTAACCTCTGTTTTGCCCTCCTCCCGAAACACTCAACTTACCAAACACACAGAGCCCCCAACCAGTTTACACCCGACCCACACACATACACAACCCCTGACCCACACACATACACACAACCCCTGACACACACACACACACAACCCCTGACCCACACACATACACACACAACCCCTGACCCAGACACACACAACCCCTGACCCACACACATACACACACAACCCCTGACCCACACACACACAACCCCTGACCCACAC
>CM051238.1:9486643-9676643 GCA_027917425.1 Gastrophryne carolinensis | reverse complement strand
GACAGACGTGAGAGTTAGGCAAGAGTGAGAGAAACAGAAGGGAGACGTGAGAGAGAGGAAAAGGAAAGAGAGACAAACAAGAAAGAAATCAGAAAGAGAAGGGGGTGAGGGAAGTGAAAGAAACAGGAGACAGATAAGACAAGAGTGAGAGAAACAGAGGAGAGATGTGAGAGAGAGAAAAAAGAGGAAAACAGGCAAGCGGCAGAAAGATATATGAGAGAGACAGACATGTGAGTTAGACAAGAGTGAGAGAGACATGAGAGAGAAACAGGAAAGAAATACAAAGAACAAATAAATTGGAAAGAGACAGAAACCGGGAAACGAGAGAAAAAGAGGCAAGAGAAAGAAACAGGAAAGAGGCATCTAAGCAAGACAAGAGTGAGAGAAACAGGAGAGATGTGGGAGAGAGGGACAGGAGGAAAAAATAGAGGAGAGTCAGAAAGATTCATGAGAGAGACAGACATGTAAGAACAGAGAGACAGATTTGATCTGAGAGAGAGAAACACAAGTGAGACACAGGCAGGAGAGTGAGAGAGGGGAGAGATGTAAAAAAAACAGAGGGGTTGATGTTGCTGGGAGACTTGAAAGAACTGACCCGCATCCTGTGATTGAAACAAATAGCGCCAGCAGTGACATCAAGAGGCTGATTTATTAATAGCGCCAGGTAGCGACAGTTGAGCGACTGTAGCGGTATTTTCACAGCGCCCGCTAGTAGTCGTTGTGCTTGGCCGTTGTTCGGTTGTTGATAGCGACTCAGTCGGTTTGCCGTAATGTTGAATACAAGGTGATGAGTCGCTATTTGACAGGTTCCGCGCTGTATGGGTGCGCATGATAGCGAATGGCCATAGCGACCGGCTCCCACCATATTCATTAACAAATCACGCTCCAAAAATTCTCGCGCTGTGAAATGCTTGTTTAAACCCCAGAGCGCTGGCGGCGATGGGTTAAAAGTAGTTTTTTAACCCCAAAACAACCATATTTTTGGAAACCAAAAAAAACAAGTTTTTTAAATAATTTAGTAATATGAATACATTAATATCAGACCTGTAATATCAATTCTGTACAATTTATTATTTTATTTTTTTTCCCCTTAAAAAAATTATCTAAAATGGCAGAAGTGGTCACAGAATTTTTCACATTTAAAAAAACAAAAAAAAAAAAAACAATTAATAACACTTAATTATTAATATTTAAAGATTGTTCAATTGAAATGCATTGGAGAGCACCAGGTAGCGAGAGGTCATACCTGGCGCTGTTCAAGGTCGCTCGCTGGCGCTGTGGGGTGAGGCTGGAATAATGATGAATGAGTCGCTATCTGGCGCTAGCTCAGTCGCTAAGCAGGATCGGCTTGATAAATGTGTGATTGTGGTGGGGAGCCGGCGTTCTCGTGGCGGTGACCGTCATTACCGTTCGCTCACCAGTCGCTACCTGGCGCTATCTCTTGTTAAATAAGGGCCCAAGTGGCAGTTGATGATACATCAGTGACATCTAGTGGCAGTTGGTGATATACGACAGGGACATCTAACACAACAGTGACATCTAGTGGCAATTACTGATAATGCAACAGTGACATCTAGTGGCAATTACTGATAATGCAACAGTGACATCTAGTGGCAGCCTTTTCACCCATTTACATATCTCACATCCACAATTCACACATTTGGAACTGAAGTTTGCAGACACAGGAAACGTTATCACAAATTATTATAAAGCTGTTAGACAGTTTTAGAGCAAAACTAAAACCTCTTTCTGACACCTATCTTATTTTAAGATTTAATTTAAGACCAAAATGATGAATGGACCATGTTCATAGGATCCTCTTCCTGACACTTATCTTATTATAAGACCAATGTGGTGAATGAATGAATCATGTTCATAGGATCCTATATAGAGCTTGCTTGTTATAGTGAGGTATCTACACTAGAGGTAATATGTGATATAAGCCACTCCATCCGGGCCTGGAGTATAAAAAACTCATGGGCTGGGTGAAAGCCTTCCCCAGGGGCATCCTTATTTGGGATCACCCAGATATGTTCCCCTTTCCTTGATCCCACAGACTCTGGCGGCATCTCTGGCACCCCCCACTACTTACACACCCTCTGCCCAGGCATTTCTGAATGGCTGGTGGCGGGCAGAGGCAACAGCCAATGAAAGTCCCCGGCAATTCATGCAGTCAGCGTTCATTGCGGAGAGCCAGCACAAGAGCCCCGATAGTCGGGATCAGTATGAGTGACTGGGGAACCAGGGGGAAGGCTCTGTCTAAGAGCGCTGATGACCGCATCCCCTTCTTCCCTCTAACAGGGAGTGTGCCAGCGACGGCCATTCACACATGCCCACACAGGTCACGGCTCGCGCATGCGCCGTTTGACCGGGAACTAAAGTAAGTGAATGGGGTGTCCTGGGGGGGGTTTCACACAGCGGGGCATCCTGTTTTTGGATGCCCCGGGGGGGATCGATAAGATTCTATAAGATTCCCAGGCCGATTGGCGTGGGTTTTGGTTCACTTTAAATAGCAGGGAGTCACACTATACAATGGTCCAGCTATTGCGCAACCAGATAGATTCTTCTATGGCCAACAATAGGGCACAGGCACTTGATAGAACTGAATGGGAACAACTGCCCCAACGTTTCAATCACTAAGGCTAAAACATTTGTTCCCTTGTCTTTGTCTTGTTTGTGTCTTTGTCAGTTTGTGTCAGCCAGAATCAGTGTGTCGAGGTCACCCGCCTACACTTATTATTGTACCAGCTCACCTCCAGTGTGGGGCCCCACCAGTGTCCTGCTGTAGTCATTATCATTTGATGCCTGAGGACAACATGTCTTCAGTATGTGATTTATTAATGTTGATTATATGGCCCTAAACATCCCAAAGCTGAGTTAATGGGTTTTCAAGGAGAATATGCATTGGATAAGTGTCCCTTAAAGGGACAGAAAGGCAAAGGGAATAATAGGGCAGCATGGAGCTCACCTAGATAGAAGGTCCCCAGAATTTGCCCTTCTTTCCTTTTCATTTCTCCATGATACCTCCAAAGTGATCTCACAGCCATCCCTGTCCCTCAGCACTCCCATGGGTTGACATTAGTTGGCTTTGTGACCATTTTGGAGGGTGGTCATGAGGGATAGAATAGAAAGGAGGGGAAAATTTTGAAGCCCCGCTACTGTATCCACAACCCGCGAGTAAAGTTGCTCCCCTATAGTGTTTAAAGCAGACCAAAACCCATCCCCTGAATTGCTCCCCCCATGAGGAACACCTTGTTCCCATTTGCACTGCCCCTGCTTCACTCTAATACCAGATAATGGCGCCTGTTTTAGCTGTAAAGTTCCGCCTCCTCCATTCATTGATACTGTTGTGTGTGGCAATGATGTCATTGGCCAAATTAATTTCACACGTTTAGTGGGTTTTGTTCCGCTTTAAATGATTAACTTCCCTCCCCTCCAAGAAATTATTCACTCGCATCCAGCTTTGGAGCTCAAAAATACCGTTCTGCCCGGTATTCTTCCCTGACCACAGTGAGTTTAACACAGGTGGGAAACTCCCCTTTACATCAAGAGCAGCTCTTATTGGATCGTTGAAGACATGGGCCCCCTTTGGGGATGGGGTAGGCAACTGCCCAGTTTACCTGACACTAACCGTCAGCCTAAGGGCTAGCGCAAGCCCCATATTAGCCTGGTCATTTCCATTCGGGCCAGATTTAGTGTGGTGGAGGCTCCTGGGCAGCAATTCCTGGCCTGGCCAGGTTTAATGCATTCAACAGGGCATCTCCCATTATCCACAATGGCAGCGGAGGCCAAAAATCAGTCCTGGATTTTACCAGGCCCAAGACATCCCTGCTGTGGCCCTTCAACCATGATGCCGAGGCTATAGCAGGGGGGGGCTGGTTGTCCTTGGCTTGTGGGTACAATGGGGCTGGGTACAGGGAGACTAAGGAGGCAGAGATTGAATATGTGTTAAAAGCAGCAGCCCAACTGGCCCCAAAGCAGCGCGGGCCACCAGGTATTGTCCAGTGTCATGGTACCAGTGCGTTCTTGGCAGACATGTTATCGTTTATAACTTGCTGATACAACAATCAGGCTCCCTTACTGGGACTGCAACATGTGGTGTAGGCCAGTGTCAGACTCGAGTGTTCTGGGCCCACCAGTAGAACCGACTGTGAGGGTCAATCCTACGGTTTGGGATGCCCTACTTGAACGTCCTGAGACCAGGCAAGGCCACTTCTGCATTCTGTTGTCGATTTGCTGCCCCACCTGACCACCAGCAGCCTATCAGGAAGGTACATCAGTGGTAGAGGCCTGGGGGAAGGAGCCCCTTTTCCCAGTGCCTAATCCTACCCTGCCTTCCTTTTGCAAGGTGCTGCCGCGACACCTGCACTACCTGCTACAGGGCCGGACTGGAGTGGCAGCACCGGGGTGCAATGACTATCTCCTTCTCCTATATAGGAGCATATCCTATACCAGGGGTACTCAACCACTTATTTGTATAGGTCCATTAACATACATCCCATGAGAGGTGAAGGTCCAGACGGGGGGCTGTCGCGGGGGGTGGAAATTTAGAGTGTAGTGCAGTACTTCATATGACAATGCTAGTGCCAGGGAGACTAAGCACTGCATCACTTATCAAGGGGCAGCTCTGAGCATGGCAACACATAAGCAACTGAGTGCAGGGCTGCCATGGAAGGGGTCCGAAAATCTGGCACCGAGCTCCACATTCGGACCCCGTCCGCCAGTTGAGTACCACTGTCCTATACTGTAACCAGTCAATCCATATGTTCTGCCAGCGTCTAGTCATGCCTGCTCTTGTTACCACATTGCTGTCCTAAGTTGCTGGTCTGTGTCCATCGTCCATGGTGCTTGTGCTTTCCCATCTGTGTGCACTCCAGTGTTAGTAGCTGCCGTCTTCTCTTTGTATGTGTCTTCACCTATACTGTAACCAGTCAATCCATGTGTTCTGCCAGCGTCAAGTCATGCCTGCTCTTGTTACCACATTGCTGTCCTAAGTTGCTGGTCTGTGTCCTTCGTCCATGGTGCATGTGCTTCCCCATCTGTGTGCACTTCAGTGTTAGTAGCTGCCGTCTTCTCTTTGTATGTGTCTTCACCTATACTGTAACCAGTCAATCCATGTTTTCTGCCAGCGTCTAGTCATGCCTGCTCTTGTTACTTGTCGCATTTCTGTCCTAAGTTGCTGGTCTGTGTCCATCGTCCATGGTGCATGTGCTTCCCCATCTGTGTACACTCCAGTGTTAGTAGCTGCCGTCTTCTCTTTGTATGTGTCTTCACCAGGGGCGGGACTCACTTATTTCCCAGCCATGTTCATGGCCGGTGTCAGGACCTGGCAAGGCGGGGCATCTGCCAGGGGCCCCCACTGAATGACTGAAGACATGGGCCCCTTGGGGGATGGGGCAACTGCCCAGTTTGCCTGACACTGCCAGTCTAAGTGCTAGTACAAGCCCTATATTAGTCTGTTGCCTTTTATTGGGGCTCAAGATAAAAGCCTTTGAGGTGTGCAATGGCGCTTGACCGGCAGTGGACTGGGAGGGAACCGCCCCACATCTCCTCGGATGGCGGGGTTCCACACAACGGGAGCATCTCGATTTAGATTCCAGGGGAGGAAGTGCTGGGTTTTGTTCTGCTTTTAAGTTGCCCACCCCAGCTGATTTCCTATCCCAGGAGCATCCCAATCTGTGATACCCTACTGTGTGAAACCCCCTGGGATCGCTGGCACACCCACTATACAAGCAATTCCACCCCTGAGTTTTGGTTCGCTTTACAGGGGCATCTCAATTTGGGAAAGAACCCCCCTGGTTTGGCCGTTAACTCAAACTGACGATCCCACAGCGCATTCACCAGTTCCAGGAAAGTAATGAACAAAGGGGAGGGGGTCACACACCGGGGCATACAAAATCAGAGGAATCTAGTTTCGTTTAGACTTCGAGGTCAGGTTTAAAGGGGTTTGGTGCGCTTCAAAGTAGACCAAAACTAGAGTTTTGGTCCAAATAGCATGATCCTTAGGAGGCATCCAGATTTGGGACGTCTCCTTGTGATGTGACGCGACTCTTCATCACAAAGGGGCCATTGAGTCCATGCCGCCCAAGGGCCCACATAAACCTGGAGCCGGCCCTGGCCATGTTCATAGATATGAGCAGCAGAGGTGACTCAAAAAGCTCATAATGTTACCCAACAGGGACTCTATGGCCGATAGTCTCCCTCTCCAGGGGGCGTCACAAATTGGGATGCCCTTATATACGAATCCCTGTCTTGCCATTAAACGTACCTTTCCAGCAATCCCGCTGTGCATTCACAGGCCGTCCCTTTAGCTGCTGGAAGAAAGCAGCCGCGCTGATGTCTGACACTCTTCTTCCATTCATCCTTCTATACAGCTCATTAAAGTCGAAGAAAAACCCACAATTCCAGGGGGCCGCTAGCCTAACCCTGGGGCATCCTATAAGCAGGATGCCCTACTGTGTGAAACCCCCAGGGCTGCCAGTATATTCACCTTTATTGGCAGCTCCCGAGATGCTGCATTTGCTGGCCTCTGCATCCCTGGCTTCCCTGTAGAGGTTTGCGTGCCCATAAATGGGTTTTGTTGTGGACCAAAACCCAGGATTTTGACTATCCTGGGTTTTGGTCCTTTCTCTTGTGTATGGCCAGGCACGGGCTCGCTCCCTGTTTAGAGGGAAGCGGGGGATGCTGTCGCCAGCATGCTGGCCTTAGATGCCGTCTTATATGGCGTGATGTCAGTGGTTCCGAGCGCATGCGCCGTAGGACCGGGAAGAGGTGAGTTTCCTCAAGTGATATAGGGGTTTCACACAGTGGGGCAGCCTGATCGGGGATGGCGAGAGGACCAAAACCCAGGATAATCAAAATCCTACTTTAAATCTTACCTGACTGCTGATCCAACGGTGCATGCGCGGGCTCTCATCCAATCAGCACTGTATACCGTGCATATCAATGCTCTGTTCAGATGCACAGCTTGACAACTGAGAGCATCCCCAGCGCCCTTTAGATTGGGGAACGCTCCCGTCTCCATTCTATCTGTATGGGAGTGGGTGCGTGCATTACCCCCGAGATGCTGGGGGTTCAGCCGGAGTTTCAAATCACGATTTTGGATGCCATGGGCAAAGGCCAGTGGCCGGCCCTAAAGTCTTTTAAACTCCAGTTCTGGCCACTTTCGGTTTTGTTCCTCTTTTTAAGATAGGATCAATGATTAAGGGCTATTATTATTATTAATGTTTATTTATATAGCGCCATCATCTTCCGTAGCGCATTTCAAGGTGTGATTATAGACAAGGTAAAACATATAGTACAGGGAGCAATACAAAATGAGATACCACGAGGTTCAAACCAAGTGTTGTGAGCACAGGAGACAATAGGAGAGAGAGCTGAAGATATAAGCCAATCAGTGGTGCTCATTCCATTCAGATTTTCTTTGCCGCTCTGATCTCACCTCTATCAAGGCCGGCCTTTGGGGTGTGCCATCGTACAGGGCACCATGCAGCTGTGCCAACTAATTTGATGCCCTAATCCGCCTACCCGAACCACTCAGTGTCAATTGGAGCTGCTGGGAGAGCACAATTGGTTGGGTCAGAAGGACGGGGGTGCCATGCTCACCTCACTTCCACCCTTTAAAGTGGACCAATCCGGCTGATTCCCTATACCTGGGGCATCTCAATGTGAAATGCCCCAGTGTGTGGAACCCCCCCGGGGACTGCAGGCATACCTACATTGCAAGCAATCCCATGGCACATATAGAGGCTTTCCTGCAATCAGCACACTATGCTGTGTACATTAAAGGAGCACTATCGCGAAAAATGGCCCTATGATAAAAATCCATATAAATATGGTGGATGGATGGAGGAGGGGGTCACTGGAAATGTCAGGAAATATACAGCCAGGCTTGTTTTTCTTTCTTTTAATAGAAGGAAAAGGATACCCAGGGTGATGGGCTCTGTCACCCCTAATAGACTAAACCTGTCACCCTTAGATTTTATCCCTACCATGAGAGAATAAACCACAAGCTTGGTGGGAGTTGTATTCAGTTCGGGTGTATAAGTGACCCCTCCTCTCATTAGCCGACATGTTTATATGTATTTTTAATATTACACAATTTGGCGATAGTGCTCCTTCATTGAAGGACATAAAAATCTTTTTGTCCCCAGAGCCCGGCATAGAGTGCATCAGCTGGGAATAAGGCCCATTCACGCACCATGGGATTGCTAGTGAGGTAACCAGCGATCCAGGGTGGGTTCACACAGTGGGCCACATTGCGATGCCCCAGAGACAGGGAATCAACCGGCTCCAGAGACTTCAGGGCCAGCAAATCCAGGTTTTAGTCCACTTTAAAGCAGGTTGTCAAGTCGAAAATTTGTCCCTAGCATCATGCCTAAAACTGGAGGAACCCACTTCTGCATTGGTGCGCTATCGGCTGCCAGTTCACCACCCCACATGGGTGGTCACATGGGGCAGTGGAACTGGCAGCCAATGGCTAGAGAACGCATTGGGTACTTGTGCCCAGGATCAGGATTGATGCTTGGTTGTGTGCAGGGGGCTGTCGGCAACCATGGGGCAATAGGCCGTTAGTGAGGAAGCACAGAAATGTTAGGGGGGTGCCTCGCACAGGGCACCTTCCATCCTAAGGCTGGACCTGACCTCTAGCAGTGGGCGTGCCCACATCAGCCATTCATAAAGGCCTAGGAGAAGCATGTGACTAGCTAGAGATACTCTGGGGATGCAGGCGTGGCACTGAGGTGTGGCAAGGGCTCGGGGAAGAGGTGAGTGGATCAGGGGACCCCGGAATTATACACAGTTGGTATGCTCCATAAGGAGGTAAACTGCCGCCCCAAAAGGCTTATGGACTTGAGGGGGGTGTTTACTAAGTGTTTGCTTGTCATCCTGGTTAACTGCTAAATAAAGCTGTTGTTGCTGAGGTTTATCCCTTTTCCTGTATCCCTGCCCTTGGATTTTATTTATTCATGACCACCTTTTATTGGCATTGAGAAGTGGACGTTTCTCCGCCCCCCTTGCATCAGACTAAGTGGGGCACACTAATGCTCGTGTGTGCAGGGGAGCATAGCTGCATGCCTGTCTTTTCCCTGCTTCTTTGTATAGGTCCACCTTTCAGTGCTAAATAAAAAGGTGGTCATGAATAAATACAATCCTGGGGCGGGGCTACAGCAGGGGCTGAATCTCAGCAACATCAGCTTTATTCAGCTGGACGAATCCTCTGCATGGCAGGTACACAAACTTAGTCTGGACAGTCCCTTTAGGTCAACTAAGTCAAGGAAAGAGACTGTGTCACCCATGGCTTTTCTGTTACAGTACCTTGCAGTTGTTATACTGTACCACACACAGTAAGTAAGTTAGAACTGCCTTCATCCCCATATGGAATATAACTAATTCAGTGTGCAATGTTTATGCAGTATTATATCTTCACTGTACACAAAGTCTGTATTCAGCAGAGGCGGCCATGTTGGAACCTGCACTGACCTGTCATTAAGCTTTCGGCAGCTTATTGCTTCTCCTTTATGTAGACCAATGGTGCCCCTGAGGTTGGAGGTGAAGCCCTATTGTTACTACAGTATTTCTCCTGGGAGGCCGCCATTGTGCCGCTTACCTGTATGGTACACTATTATTACACCTGCGTGGTGCAGGCTGACTAGTCACAGGTATTAGTACCCAATATTAAGTAACACCCTAAGCCTGAAATAAGAGCTGTCTCACTCTACATCCCTAATAAGGGATGTATCATCCAAAGCTCATATTGGAGGTATTAGCACAACAAGCAGATAGTAAGTAAAGTAGCGCACCAAACTTATAGTAAGTATACTGTAGAAGCACGCCAAGTTTATAGTAAGTATAGTAGCACCCCAAGCTTATAGTAAGTATTCTGTAGTAGCACTCCAAGCTTATAGTAAGTATTCTGTAGTAGCACTCCAAGCTTATAGTAAGTATAGTAGTACTCCAAGCCTATAATAAGTATAGTAGCACTCCAAGCTTATAGTAAGTATAGTAGCACTCCAAGCTTATAGTAAGTATAGTAGCACACCAAGCTTATAGTAAGTATACTGTAGTAGCACTCCAAGCTTATAGTAAGTATAGTAGCACTCCAAACTTATAGTAAGTATAGTAGCACCCCAAGCTTACAGTAAGTATACTGTAGTAGCACTCCAAGCTTATAGTAAGTATAGTGGCACTCCAAGCTTATAGTAAGTATAGTAGCACTCCAAACTTATAGTAAGCAAGCTTATAGTAAGTATACTGTAGTAACGCTCCAAGCCTATAGTAAGTATAGTAGCTTTCCAAACTTATAGTAAGCAAGCTTATAGTAAGTATACTGTAGTAACGCTCCAAGCCTATAGTAAGTATAGTAGCACTCCTAAGTATAGTAGCACTCCAAACTTATAGTAAGTATAGTAGCACCCCAAGCTTATAGTACTGCACTGTAAGTAAAGTAGCACACCAAGTTTATAGTGAGTATAGTAGCACCCCAAGTGTATAGTACTGTAAGTATAGTAACACACTTATAGTAAGTATAGTAGCACTCCAAGCTTAAGTATGTATTGTAGAACTCCAAGCTTATAGTACTGTAAGTATAGTAGCACTCAAGTTTTTTGTACGTCTAGTAGAACTCCAAGCTTGTACTAAGTATAGTAGCACTCCAAGCTTATCGTAAGTATACTGTAGTAGCACTTCAAGCTTATAGTGAGTATAGTAGCACCGCAAGTGTATAGTACTGTAAGTATAGTAGCACTCCAAGCTTACAGTAAGTATAGTAGCACTCCAAGCTTATAGTAGGTATAGTAGCATTCCAAGCTTATAGTAAGTATAGTAGCACTCAAGTTTTTCGTAAGTATAGTAGTAATCCAAGCTTATAGTAAGAGCAGTAGCACTCCAAGCCTATAGTAAGTATAGTAGCACACCAAGCTTATAGTAAGTATACTGTAGTAGCACTCCAAGCCTATAGTATGTATAGTAGCACACCAAGCTTATAGTAAGAATAGTAGCACTCCAATCCTATAGTAGGCATAGTAGCACTCCAAGCTTATAGTAATTGTAGTAGCACTCCAAGCTTATAGTAAGTATAGTAGCACACGGGCGCTGTCAAAAGGGGATAACAGCCATGCAGCACCTGTTGCAATCCCCCTTTTTATTTAGGGTGATGGCTGCACATTTTCGATGTTCAAACACCGGGAATTTCATTGGGGACACTTGAATGACATGACACAAGTTTGCATGGTCCAAATTGCAAGTTTGCAGCGCAAACCCAAAAGTGCAAAAAATGCATACAAAAACAGCCTAGGTATCCCATTGCACATGCACCACTTAAAAAAAGTGTCCCAAAAGATTAGAACCAACCCAGCCCATTGAAATCTATGGGATAAGGCCACAGAGTGCATGGTGTGCTTCTGGTCTTATGTGGCACTGTAGGGAACAGAGCACCGGTACTCATATACTCTCCTAGGCTGTTGATAGATGGGACACTGCCTGGCACTATGATAGGCGCTGGGACCTGACATTCACCTGACGCGCATTTGGCACTACCTTGTATGGGAATTAGCAGGGGCACCACAAGTCTATGGTAAGGGCATTAGCAGGAGCACCACAAGCATTTGGTAAGCTCATCAGAAGGAGCACCACACATCTATGGTAAGGGCATTAGCAGGAGCACCACACATCTATGGTAAAAGCATTAGCAGAAGCACTACAAGCCTATGGTAAGGGCATTAGCGGGAGCACCACAAGCCTATGGTAAGGGCATTAGCAGAAGCACCACAAGCCTATGGTAAGGGCATTAGCAGGAGCACCACACATCTATGGTAAAAGCATTAGCAGAAGCACTACAAGCCTATGGTAAAAGCATTAGCAGAAGCACCACAAGCCTATGGTAAGGGCATTAGCGGGAGCACCCCAAGACTATGGTAAGGGTGTTAGCAGGAACACCACAAGACTATGGTAAGGGCATTAGCAGGGGCGCCACAAGACTATGGTAAGGGCAATTGCGGAAGCACCACAAGCCTATGGTAATGGCATTAGCAGGGGCACCACAGGCCTTTGAATGTTTTCTATCCTCATCTGGGTGTCAGGCCATTGGTCTACACAAGGAAAGGCAACCAGTAAACTCAAAAATAAACCAAAAAACTCCTCTTTGACTGAAACTTGACATTCAATAACAAGAACCGGAACTTCACGGCACAACACATCAATTGTTGCCTATACAAATTGTGCACCATTACAAGATAGCATCACACTCTGCAGCCCCCCCAACTACTCCAGAAGACCCCTCTACACTAATCCTATTGTGCCTCTTATGTCCGAATCACTGTGACTTCTGAGCTCTGCTTGTTTTTTTTTTGTTAGGGGGAGGGGGTTACCCTGCATGGCATTTTTGGGTGGGTAAAGGGATGTCGCTGACTCTCTCAGTGCCAGAAGGGCTGTGCGTGGCATTAGACTGCAAGCTCTGCTGGCAAGGAGGGGTGTTGCAGCGCTGCTTCCATGTTTAAGTGTGTCTAACAATCCTTTTTAATTCCCCACCCTGCCTTGCCTCCTGACCAATGTAGGGTTATTTTAGTGACCCCTGGAATGTCTTTGACTTTCTCATCGTCATTGGCAGCGTAGTAGACGTCATACTCAGCGAGACCAGTGTAAGTATTTCGGGGCAGGTCTGTTTCTTCCTCTCTTCCACCCCCCCCACCCCACCCCCCGTGCACACCCCCACCTTCTCTCTCCCCTTCTCCATGCTGGTGTGGGTGCTTTCTTTACCTTCCTTCCGGTTTCTTTCTAGTGATTTTTTTTCCTTTTTGGCCCTTCGGGGAGAAGGGAGAGAGAGGGAAGGGAAAACCCCAGGGTGCTCCCTCCTAGCCAGAGTAGCGAGGGGTTAAACTGGGGCTTTTCTCTCCCTGGCCTCTCCCCATCCTGCCATTTTCGGAGCGTCAGTTCTGCAGATGAAACACAAAGGGAGACTAAACATATCACTACAATGCCTCTTAAACTTTTACTTTTCTTTTTTTTCCGTTTGGTTTTTTAACTTTTTTAAGTTTTGCCTTTTTTCCCCCCTTGTTCACACTTTTTAGTTTTTCTTTCCTTTGATTTTGTCTTTCTCTCTCTTTTTTCTCTCTTTCTCTCGTTCTCCCTCCTGTTCCTCCTGGGCTTCCATTCAGCACTATTTCTGTGATGCATGGAACACATTTGATGCACTTATAGTAGTGGGTAGCATTGTTGATATAGCAATCACCGAATTAAACGTAAGTAACTTGTCTCTCTCTGTGACTGTTACTGCATCACCCTCCCCCCTGTTTGTCTTTTCTTTACAGTTTTCTTTACATTTCTTTTCTATTCGATTTATTTAGAGATATTTTAATTATGTTTTTTTTGGTTTGCTATTATTTTTCATGCTTTTTTTCTGTTATCCCCTGGAAAGATTTAGAATTGTTGCTTAATCTCCTCCTGGCATGATAATAACTGTATAGCAGGACTGGGCTGTCATGGAGTCACTTTGGCTGACTGTCATGGAAGGACTGAGTCACAAGCGCTTACAAAAAAGTCATTTAGACATACAATAATGTTGGTGTATTATTAATAGGAATATATTATTAATTAGTCAATATATATATGTATATATATATATATATATATATATATATATATATCATACCTACCAACTTTTCAAGATGGGAAAGAGGGACAGTTGTTAAATTAGGCCAACGCCTCCTCATTGAGGGATGGACAGGCGATAGGATGTAACAGTTACAACAATAGAAACACTTTGAATAAACACAAATGAATCATTTATTGCTGCAGATCTGCATTTTGCACCGCAAAGAGGAACAGGGAAGAGCAACAAGGGACAGGGGGGCATGGACTCAAAAGAGGGACAGTCCCTCCAAATCAGGGACACTTGGGAGGTATGATATATATATTATATACCGGTGTGTGTAGGAGGTAAATCGCGACTGTACGGGTATAAATTAGCTATATCCGGAAGTGGGATGCCCACTTTAACCTCACTAATCAGGATAATGACCACCTCAACCAATCATAACATCAAAGAAATTTTTAAATCTTTTCACTGCATTTTTACTGTAGCACACTTATATATACAAAAAAAAAAATTATTTTCAACATGATACGTTACATAAATATTCACTCTTAGGCTTTGACCACATTACAATGAAAGTGATCGGGGCACACAAATCCAGCTATCCATATATTTCCAAATTATAGAACACTGCATTACAATGAAAGTGATCGGGGCACACAAATCCAGCTACCCGTCTATTTCCAAATTATGGAACACTGCATTACATTGAAAGTGATCAGGGCACACAAATCCAGCTATCCATATATTTCCAAATTATGGAACACTGCATTACATTGAAAGTGATCAGGGCACACAAATCCAGCTATCCATATATTTCCAAATTATGGAACACTGCATTACATTGAAAGTGATCAGGGCACACAAATCCAGCTACCCGTCTATTTCCAAATTATGGAACACTGCATTACATGGAAAGTGATCGAGGCACACAAATCCAGCTACCCGTCTATTTCCAAATTATGGAACACCGCATTACATTGAAAGTGATCAGGGCACACAAATCCAGCTATCTCTCTATTGCCAAATTATAGAACACCGCATTACATTGAAGGTGTTTGGGGCACACAAATCCAGCTATCTGTTTATTTCAAATTATGGGGCTCCAGGTTACATTGAAAGTGATCGGGGCACACAAATCCAGCTATCCCTCTATTGCCAAATGATGGAACACCGCATTACATTGAAAGTGATCAGGACACACAAATCCAGCTAACCGTCTTTTTCCAATTTATGGAACACCGCATTACATTGAAAGTGATTGGGGCACACAAATCCAGTTATCTGTCTATTTCCAAATTATGAAACACCGCATTACATTGAAAGTGATCGGGGCACACAAATCCAGTTATCTGTCTATTTCCAAATTATGAAACACCGCATTACATTGAAAGTGATCGGGGCACACAAATCCAGTTATCTGTCTATTTCCAAATTATGGAACACCGCATTACATTGAAAGTGATCAGGGCACACAAATCCAGCTATCTCTCTATTGCCAAATTATAGAACACCGCATTACATTGAAGGTGTTTGGGGCACACAAATCCAGCTATCTGTTTATTTCAAATTATGGGGCTCCAGGTTACATTGAAAGTGATCGGGGCACACAAATCCAGCTATCCCTCTATTGCCAAATGATGGAACACCGCATTACATTGAAAGTGATCAGGACACACAAATCCAGCTAACCGTCTTTTTCCAATTTATGGAACACCGCATTACATTGAAAGTGATTGGGGCACACAAATCCAGTTATCTGTCTATTTCCAAATTATGAAACACCGCATTACATTGAAAGTGATCGGGGCACACAAATCCAGTTATCTGTCTATTTCCAAATTATGAAACACCGCATTACATTGAAAGTGATCGGGGCACACAAATCCAGTTATCTGTCTATTTCCAAATTATGAAACACCGCATTACATTGAAAGTGATCAGGGCACACAAATCCAGTTATCTGTCTATTTCCAAATTATGAAACACCGCATTACATTGAAAGTGATCAGGGCACACAAATCCAGTTATCTGTCTATTTCCAAATTATGGAACACTGCATTACATTGAAAGTGATCAGGGCACACAAATCCAGATATCCGTCTATTTCCAAATTATGGAACACGGCATTACATTGAAAGTGATCAGGGCACACAAATCCAGTTATCTGTCTATTTCCAAATTATGGAACACTGCATTACATTGAAAGTGATCAGGGCACACAAATCCAGATATCCGTCTATTTCCAAATTATGGAACACGGCATTACATTGAAAGTGATCCGGGCGCACAAATCCAGCTATCCATATATATTCTTAGTATACAGTACGTCCTGCTCCAGATAGATTACTTACACTTGGGTTATCCTCCGCCAGATGGCGCTGCACTGCAGAGACATGTAAAACAGGCTCCTCCCGGCCCCTCAAATACCCGGGACCTCCCACAAATCCCCAGATTTCTCTGCAGTGCTTACTGCTAAGACATGAAATTATCACTCTCTCGCAGCTGAGCAGGGCTATTAGCCTGCGGCCCTGTTGGACTATTCCCACCCGTTCCTGGTGTGATGTGCCTCCCAGCCTGGGCTGTGCTGGTCGGGTGAAGGTAGGCAGCACCATGCGTGCTTAAGGAGCGCTGCTCCGCCGCAATCCCCCACCAAATGGTAGGCGGTATAGGCTGATGGTGAGCCTTTATGGGATGCCCTTCCCGCATTATTGTCCCATGCCCCATGTAGCGGTGGGTCCTGTACAGAGGGCTGCCATCCTCCCTCATTCTCCCTGTAGCCTTCGGGGGGAAAAGAAGGGGGGGGTGTGGGTGAGCGTGTATCGTGATTCGTGCATACGGCTTTTTGTCATGTTTCTTTGTACTAGTATATGTGGTGTCAGCTTTACAGCCCGAGGCCCTGCGGGACTATTTCCACCCATCCTTCTTGTGATCAGAATATGCCTCCCAGCCTGGGCTGCGTTGGTCGGGTGAAGGTAGGCAGCACGGTACGTGCTTAACGGAGCCATGCTCTACCGCAATCCCCCACCATAGGGTAGGCGGTTTAGGCCGATGGTGAGCCTCTAGTGGATGCCCCTCCCGCATTATTGCCCCGTACCCCGCGTAGTGCTGGACCCTATTAACGGGTCGCCATTCTCCCTCATTTCCCCATCTACTTAGGGGGAAAAGAACGGGGGGGGGGGGGTGTGGCGGTCCCAGTGTACCGGTGTGTCACGATTGTGGCCTCTATTCTGCCTTTTATTAACTCAAAAGAGCCGCGCTGCTTGCTCCTTATTTCGGCTGCCGCCGTGTGTTTTTACATTGTTTGCCGCATAGTCTTGATGCTGTGGTACCCGTACTTATTATCTGTAACCGTTCTATCGAACCTTAGGCTTGTGGTTGCATCCTTGCCTTTATTTTTACCTCAGAGCTTCGCGCTCTTTAGAGTGGGCGGGGCCTTAGTTCAGCGCGCTCCGCGTCATGGCAGAGCATTTAGCCCGCCCTTCGAAGTTCGCTGGGCGCCATTTTTGTTAAGCTTCGCGCACGCGCGTCGTGGCGGTCTCCTCCTCCTCCACTTGAGCTGTAAGTGCCCTCGCGGGCGAATCCCTCTGTTTTTTGTCTGTCCAGCTGCGCATGGCCCTGACATCTCTTTCCCATTATGTCTTTCAGGCGCTGAGTTCCCGGTGGCTTCTCACGGCCTTATATTCATATATATATATTTATATATACATATACATATTTATACTTATACATATAAGGATATTAGCGGGCCTTCCTAAAATCTCCCACATTAATCAGCGGGTTGTTGGGGCATCCAGGGTTGCCTTTTTTTTTTTTCATAAATCCCTATTGACATATTGTGTTTAAACAATCACCATATGGAGGCATCTCAGAATTGTGTTACCGGGGTCCCTCTGGGACAGGACCGGCTTTGTGTAGCGTGTGGTCTCCCCCATGCTGGGGCTGACGGGGCACGGGTCTGCGCGTCATGTTCTGAACAGACGCTGGAACTGCGAGCGACAGCTCTTTGCGGGACACCGAGGATCGGCGCATTTATAGGCTGGCTTCCCACGCCTTTGCCTGTGCAGGAACGGCGCTACGCCCTGTCTGTGCCGTGGCCATCACAGCAGTAGCCGCTAAGGCTCTCATAAGAAAGATGCTGGAGCATCAACCTGAAGATTTACCCTGGGAGGTGTTTTACACACTCTCCAGCTGTGATATTTTTGTTAAATTTATCCTTTTAGCTCTGGATGACACCATCAAAATGTGTGCAAGGACTTCTGCCCAAGTGGTAGCTATACGTCGCCTGCTCTGGCTGCGTCAGTGGGGGGCAGACGATGACGCTAAAAGGACCCTGACGGGGCTTCCCTTTAGTGGGCATCGCCTGTTTGGGGCCCGTCTGGACCTATTTGGAAAACAGGACAGTCCGCCCAATCAGGGGCGTCCGTCTCGGCCCCCTTGGAGCAGGGATACCCCTCCACCTCCATATCGTAGTGTTAAGCAGGAACCGGGGATGCCCCTTGCAGGGTCTGGTTCGGTATCCTGTCCCAGGAGTGACATTCAACGCCCGGGGCCTTCGGGCCGGGCTAAGCCCGTTTCATTCACCGAAAACCCTCATGCATAATGGGACGCCCTCACCCACCTTGGTGAGGGGATGGCCACAGCACCTCACTCCTATCAGGAGGCATCCTGCCTCGTTCTAGTGGCTTTAGGAGGTAGTCTCTCCGGATACGGGACAGTGTTTGCTGGGTGGTCCTTCCCTGTGTCGGTCAGGAGGACTACGGTCCCCTGCTTCCTTGCCAGAACGCCATAATCATATAGAGGCTGGGGCCTCTGCGCCAGTTGCTCCTCCCTTCCCTTGAGGACGAGGGAGTCTATCTTTCTACCCCTTGGGGGGTTTAGCATCTGTATCTATAAGACGTCCAGGCTTGGCGCTTCTGAATGGGCCGTTGGTGCCCTACATACCAGGGGTCCTCTGGCCGCCCGTGGCATGCTGAGATGTTTATTCTGGCCCTAAGGTATCTTCTGGATACTGAGCCCACTACTGCTGGGTATTGGCGGTCATTGCCACCGTTGTGACATTGGCTGGGTCCCCTCTTGCTCTCTTGTGCCCGCTAGGCTCTGGATGGGTGTGATGTCTCGCACAACACCAGGGGGCAGTTTCCAGGGGCCCTACTCGGTTCCTTCCTCCAGTTCCAGGTTGTATCTGGATTGGGTTTCAGCTAACGCCTTTTCTTTTGGCTATAAGGGAATTCCTGAAATTAGGTCTCTGGTCCTCTGTCCTGTTTCGTTTTTATCTCCAGGCAGAATTGCACCTGGTGTGGCCGTTAGCGGCTGGTCTGTTGACATCCCTGTTTTCTCTGTGCCCTTGGGCTCTGAGGCATTTTAGCTATTAGTCCTGGATGAGGGTTCAGCACCCTGGATCTAGGTCTGTTTACCTGCCTTCTAGTGGAGACGGCTATTCTTCCACTGGCTTACTCAAGGAAACCGTTAGGGATCTTCCCTACCTCTCTGTTTCTCCCTGTTGCTGGTTACCTTTGTAACATATCTGGCAGGTGGACAAAAGGGGACTTGTCTTCTGAAACCCCGTGATTTTTCGATAGGGACCCTGAGAGATCCAGTTACCTATGGTTTTTTTGTTGTCACTATGAAGCTTCGGTGGGTTCTAGTTTGCTGGACTACTCCCTTTCAGTACCTGTCCGATTGGGGACTCTGGGTCCATTGTAGGACAGTGGTATGCTACTTGTTACCCGTGGAATTCCTGGGTCTAGCTCTATTCCAGGGGAGCTCTGATTCCTTCTTGGGGGGGAATTAATATTCCTTGCCCTTTCTTTTTATATCCCTCCTCTGCAGGAGTTTCTCTATTGTCCATTGAGTCCATACTGGTACGGTCTTGTTGGACCCCGTCTCGATTGCAGGGTTCTACCCTTATTATGGGCCCAGATCGGTCTGCCCTAGTTGGGTTCAGTGGTTTCTGGTTAGACATTATATTGAAATGTCTTATCCCCCATGCCCTACTGGGCGGGGGTTTGCGCAAGTTCTCCTATGGCGAGCAGCACCGCTATGCTGATGGCCTGGGTCGCCCAGTGGGGTGTGGTCCGCGGATGTTCTGCTGAGAACAGTAGGCCTGTGTGTCCCTCACGAGCTCCTTTTTACAGGTTTCTTATCTTAGGCTATACCTTGGCAGGTTTTTTTGTGCTTACACTGTTGGAGATGACAGATCTCGGGGTGTCTTGTTCCTTGGAGAGTCAGGACTTACTTCCTTCTCTTCGTTTTCTGCCTTCTGCCACGCTATGTTAGGGTATGTTGTGTACCCATACTGGCCTGCTGGGTCTAAGCTTTTTTCCTTGTTGGACGATCTCTGTTCCTGGGGTTTAGGGTCCTATCAGCATAGTTGGTATTGGCTCCCAACTAAGTTCTGTGGAAGGTTCAGGGCTTGCCCTGTTCACCTACTGCAAAGCATGATCCTATCTCTTGTGTTGAGCTTTCTTCAGGGTCTGCTCGGTTGCATTCATTGGGGAATTCCTTTTTTCCCTTTGGGGGGATTTCTTATCCCGATGCCCTGCTAAGGGTTCTCTTGGTTCTTATTCAGGTTCTTGTCTGAACCGTTCCTTCATCATATCACCCCTCCGGGGTGATTGCTCCAGCCAGAAGTGTGCCATACGTATGGCTCTGTGGCGACTATTATCATTCCATTTATGTACATTCTTATTTATATCTGTATCCCATGAGGTGAGGGTGCCGCCTTACTCTAAGTTTGCTTCCAGGCGAGGGTCATTACCTTCATTATGTCAGATTCTCTGGTCTCTGGGATGTTGTCCTGCGTATTATGAGATAAGGGACTTGCATCTCTCTACAGCGTTGGAGATCTTTCTGAACGGCCTTTTGTCCCTGAAGGGATTTTGCCTTTTAAGGGGTTCGGTGTCCTATTATGAAGTACCGCCTCTAATTACCTCCACGGGGGAGGTGCCCTTGGATGGGTCTTACTTGGCTAGTTTTGACCTGCTGTGCCGAGAAGTATACCTTCGGCTTCTGTTGAAGTGTTGTTGTTAGCGTTCCTGCTGGTCCTGACCGAGACCAGGTTTCATATTCCCTGTCGGGGAAAGTTTTGATGTTTCCATGGCTGCACTCCTTGTAGTAGCATGGTCAAGTCACCATTCTGGCCTATTCTGTTATGGGAAGATTCTTCTTCTCTAATGTTTTCTGTTCTCTCACCACTTGTGATTGGTCTCGTGACTCTTAGCACTAAGTTCTGGTGAGCAAGTTGGCTAGTCCGCTACTTGGGTTCAGTTCTCCCTTCACAAGGTTCAAAGGTTGAGGTCAGAGCATTGCTCTCGTTGCCCTGGTAGCATGGTTGGGGGTGACAGCGCTTTACTGTTGGCTGTGCCCTTCTCAAGGGGATCCCACCCTACTTTATGGACACTGCTATTGGATGTCCCACACGTTATGACTATATCTGGAGCAGGACGTGCTGTATGCTTAGAATAATACAACTCTGTGAAGTGCTCACCTGTAGAGTTGGTATTATATGCATACAGCACGTCCTGCTCCACCCCACCCTGGTTTCACTTGTTCTGGATCCCCTGTATGGTGATTGTTTTCACTTTATATTATTGCCAGTTCTGGGTGGTTGTTTCTCCCGGCTTCTCTTCTCACTGCTTTTCAATGCTGGGGATTTGTGGGAGGTCCTTCGGTATATGTAGGGCCGGGAGGAGCTTGTTTTCTACATGTCTGCAGTGCACGGCGCCCGAGGCGGAGGATTACCCACACGTTATGACTATATCTGGAGCAGGACGTGCTGTATGCATATAATACCAACTCTACAGGTGAGTACTTCACAGAGTTGTATTTTACTATTGCAAATTCCGTTGCTGCACGTGTCTTTTCCTTCATTTAGATGTTCCGCGCCGGGCGGCGGCATTACCTCAGACGCTTATGCGTTCTCATTGGCTGTTTGTCTGTGGGCTTCGCCCTCTTCGGGGGGGCGGGGCCTGGCTCGGCGCGCTATGCGTCACTGCTCGCTCTGGCCCGCCCTTCGAGGTACTCGCGGCGCCATTTTGTCAGGTCGCGCGTGTGTGTGTGTGACGGTTCTACTTACCGCGGTCCGTAAGTGCCCTCGCGGGCGGCTCTATACTCTTTTTAGTGTGTTTGGTTCTGACACCCCCTCTTCCCATTGTGTCTTTCAGACGGGTGAATCCATTGGCTTCTCCCGGCCCGGTGTAATTGATAGTTGGGCCTTGTATAATTACTCCCACTTCCCTAGCGGGTCATTGGGGCATCCAGGGTTGCTTATAGCGTAAATCCCTACTGGCATATCGTGCCTAATAATCACCATATGGAGGCATCCCAGGATAATTTTACCGGGGTCCCTTTGGGACAAGACCGGCTGTGTGTAGCGTGTGGGCAGCCTCGTGCTGACGCTGACAAGGTGCGGGTCTGTGTACCCTGTGCTGAGCAGGTGCTTGCATTGCAATCTAGTGGGGATTCTCAGCCTGAGGTGTCTTCTAGACTGGCCACTGTTGAACAGATTATTGCGAGGTCCTTAGCGCGTAAGGGCCCTGGGAAGAAGCGGCACTTGACGCCTAATGTTACTGTTTTCCCTATGGGAGCTGAGGAGTTTATGAATCTGTGTGGCTATACCCCGTCTGATGAAGGGGAACTCCTTTCTGACTCAGGCTCATCTGATGAGGGACCAAGGGGTCATGACAATTCTGGCTCTGACCCCTGGGCCCCGGATGACACTGACAGACTATTGACCCAAATCTTTGAGGTTCTGTCTATCTCTCTCCCTGTTGAGGCTCCCAGGCAAAGAGGGGAGCTTTTCCATACAGCAAAATCGCATTTGGAATTTCCAGAGCAGGCACATTTCCATAACCTTGTGCTCAAGGAATGGGAGCGCCCCTGTAAACTTCCCGGGGTTCCAAAGAGTTGGGATAGGAAGTATCCCTTTACTGCTGAGGTGGTTAAATGTTGGTCATCTCCCCCCCGAGGTGGATGCCCCGATCCTAGGGCTATCTAACACCTCTGTCATGCATTCCCCTGATTCTACCACCCTGCGGGATGCTGAGGACCGACGCATTAACCAGCTGGCCCTCCACGCCTTTGCATGTGCGGGGACGGCGCTGCGCCCGGTCTGTGCCTCTGTTATTACTGCTGTGGCCACTAGATCCCTTATCAGAAATATGCTTAATAGTGCCCCTGATGATTTCCCTTGTGAGGTGTTTAATGCACTCTCCAGTTGTGCTGCTTTTGTAAATTTTGTCCTTTCAGCATTGGATGACACCATCAGAATGTGTGCCAGAACTTCTGCCCTCGTGGTGGCTATACGCCGCTCGGTTTGGCTGCGCCAGTGGGCTGCTGACAAGGCTGCAAAGAAGGCCCTCACTGGGCTTCCATTTAAGAGGCTACGCCTGTTTGGGGACCGCCTGGACCTTTTTGCTAAGGGAGGTAAGTTACCCCAGCGCAGAGGCCAGTCCCGGCCCTTTCGGGGTCAGGGTTCCTTCTCCTCCCCTTACCGTGGTGCAGGACAGGGAAGGGGAGCATCTTTCCCTGGGGCCCGGGGAGTTTTCTGGGGTAGAGGCAGAGGACGTGGACGTCCTGGCTCCTCCTGGGATCCCAAAGCCAAATCTTCTCCCAAGCCCCCTCAGGCATGATGGGGCACCCTCGCCCATCCGGGTGGGGGGACGGCTGTAGCACTTCCCTCACGTCTGGAGGCTTCATGTCTCAGACCGGTGGATTCAGGAGGTAGTGTCCTCCGGTTACAAGTTGGAGTTTGCTGCCGATCCCCCTCCAAGATTCATCAGGTCCCGGATTCCTCAGGGCCCTGTGTCAGCTCAGGAGCTAGTGCATGCTGTGCAAGGCCTCCTGGAGCTGGGGGTCATCTGCCAGGTGCCTTTAAGAGAAAGAGGGCAAGTGTTTTTAATCCAACCTATTCACAGTACCCCAATAAAGATGGTTCTGTCAGGCCCATCCTGGGCTTAAAGATTCTCAACAAGTTTTGTCAGGGGCAGGCGCTTTCGCATGGAGACTCTGCGCTCTGCCGTCAGTTCCCTGCGCAAGGGGGATTTCATGACTTCTGTGGACATCAAAGATGCTTACCTTCATATTCCTGTGTTCCCAGGTCATCACAAGTTCCTCAGGTTCGCTCTGATGGTTCAACATTACCAAGTTGTGGCCTTGGCCTTCGGCCTCACTTCAGCTCCCAGGGTGCTCACCAAGGTGCTGGCCGGCGGGATGTCTCTACTCAGACATCAGGGTGTCAGCGTGCTTCCCTATCCGGACGACATCCTCATCACTTCCCAGTCTCTACATCAGGCAGAGTTGGATACTCAGCTGGTGGTGCCCATTCTGGAGTCATTTGGATGGGTGATCAACCACCCCAAGTCCTCACTGTCCCCTTCCTTGGTAACTCCATTCCTAGGAATGAATCTGGATACAGTTCAGGTAAGGATCTTCCTGCCTCAGCAGAAGGTGGACAATCTGATTGCACAGGCTCAGTCTCTCTTAGCTTGTCCCCATCCCTCCATTAGGCAGGGGATGCAGCTGGTGGGCCTGATGGTGGCGTGCTTCGCAGCGGTTCCTTGGGCTCGGTTCCACTTGAGGCCTCTGCAACTTCACCTATTGTCTGTATGGGACAAGGACCCAGCGTCCCTGGACAGGGTCTGTGTGCTCTCCCCCCTGGTCAGGAGGTCCCTCTTGTGGTGGATGGACTCAAGGAACCTGTTGGGGGGCAGACACCTGTTGGGGGGCCTGGACAACCAGACGGCAGTTGCCTACATTAATCGTCTGGGAGGGACCCGGAGCAAGAGCGCCCTCCAGGTAGTGTTTCTGATCCTGACCTGGGTGGAGGACAATGTTCCCTGCATATCAGTGGTGTACATTCAGGGGGTGAAAATTCTGCTGGCAGACCCTCTGAGCAGGGGGACCTCTCGCCAGGGAGAATGGTCCCTCTGCAACAGGGTGTTCCAAACTCTGTGCCACCGCTGGGGCCAACCAGATGTGGATCTGTTTGCGTCCCGTCACAATCACAAGCTCCCGGCCTTTGTCTCCCTGTCCCAGGATCCTCTGGCCTTGACCTCGGATGCTTTAGCACTGTCATGGCAGGACATTCAGTTCCTGTATGTCTTTCCTCCATTCCCCCTGCTGTGCAGGTTCGGCGCAAGATTGCTCTGGTGGGGGTGCCAGCAATTCTGATGGCTCCCAGGCGGCCAAGAAGAGTGTGGTTCGCAGACGTGGTGCAGATGGCAGTAGCCCAGTACGTTCTGCTGGGGGTTCCAGATCTGCTCACTCGGGGGCCCTTACGCCATCTCAATTTACAAACTCTGGCTTTGACGGCCTGGCTGATGAAACCTCCATCTTGATGGAAAAAGGGCTTGTCCGCTTTGGTGGTTGATACCATGGTGAAGTCTAGGAAGAAAACTTTTTTTTTCCATCTATTGCAGGGTATGGCGTATCTACTTTGACTGGTGTGAGTCTAAGTCTCTTCCCGGTCGGGTGTTTTCAGTCCCCAGGGCTCTGGAGTTCTTACAGCATGGGCTGGAGTTGGGACTCCAACTCAGTACTCTGAAGGGTCAGGTTTCTGCCCTGTCTGTTTTTCTTTCAGAAGTCTTTTGCTCAGCATTCTTTGATTAAGATCTTTTTCCAGGGGGCCGCTCATGTGCGTCCCCCACGTAAACCTGTGGTGCCTGTTTGAGATTTGAACTTGGTTTTGTCTGCCTTGCGGGGTGCTCCTTTTGAACCTATGCAGGATGCTGCTCTGGCTGTTCTTACCCTCAAGGTTGTCTTTCTGGTAGCCATCACTTCGGTCAGGCGTGTGTCTGAGTTGGCGGCTCTTTCTATTCAGCCCCCATACTTTGGGAAGGCACCAGGACAAAGTGGTGTTCCGCCTTATGCCTGATTTTCTGCCTAAGGTAGTGTCTGCTTTTCCTTTGAATCAAGATATTGGTCTTCCTTCTTTGTGCCCTAATCCTAGCAACGCTAAGGGGAGGGTTTTGCATTCCTTGGATGTGGTCAGGTGTTTGAAGTATTACCTGGTGGTCACTGTGTCCTTCAGGAAAACTGATGCTCTTTTTGTGGTCCCTTCTGGGCCCAGGAAGGGTTTGGCTCCTGCCAAGTCTATTATTAGCAAATGGATCCATCAGGCCGTGATTCAGGCCTATTTTGCTAAGGGGAAGAGTCTTCCCTTTTGCCTTACTAATTCTACTCGTGCTATTGGTGCCTCTTGGGCCTTCCAGCACCAGGCTTCTGTTGAACAAGTTGCAAGACCGCTACTCGGTCTTCTGTTCATACCTTTTCAAAGTTTTACAAGGTTGATGTTTGGGCCTCAGCTCATGCTGTTTTTGGCCAAAGGGTTTTGCAGGCGGCAGTGGTTTAAACTGTCTGCTGTTACCTTTTTTGCTGGGGATCCCACCCTACCTTAAGGACACTGCTATTGGATGTCCCAAGTGTAAGTAATCTATCTGGAGCAGGACGTACTGTATACTAAGAATAATACAATTCTGTGAAATACTCACCTGTAGAATTGGTATTGTACGTATACAGTATGTTCTGCTCCACCCCACCCTTGGTTTTGCATTATTCTGGATCCCCTGTATGGTGATTGTTATCATTGTTATAGTTACCAGTTTGGGTGGTTAAATTCTCCCGGCTTCTCGTTCACTGCTTTTCAATGCTGGGGATTTGTGGGAGGTCCCGGGTATTTGAGGGGCCGGGAGGAGCCTGTTTTACATGTCTCTGCAGTGCAGCGCCATCTGGCGGAGGATAACCCAAGTGTAATTAATCTATCTGGAGCAGGACGTACTGTATACTTATAATACCAATTCTACAGGTGAGTATTTCACAGAATTGTATTTTCCATATTATGGAACATAATGTTACATTGAAAGTGATCAGGGCACACAAATCCAGATATCCGTCTATTTCCAAATTATGGAACACCGCATTACATTGAAAGTGATCGAGGCATACAAATCCAGCTATCCATTTTTTTCCAAATTATGGAACACGGCATTACATTGAAAGTGATTCGGGCACACAAATCCAGCTATCCATATATATACATATTATGGAACATCATGTTACATTAAAAGTGATCAGGGCACACAAATCCAGATATCCGTCTATTTCCAAATTATGGAACACCACATTACATTGAAAGAGACGGATAACTGGATTTGTGTGCACTGATCACTTTCAATGTAATGCGGTGTTCCATAATTTGGAAATAGACGGATAACTGGATTTTTGTGCACCGATCAATTTCCAAATTATGGAACACCGCATTACATGTAAAGTGATCGGGCACACAAATCCAGCTAACCTTCTATTTCCTAATTATGGAACACCGCATTACATTGAAAGTGATCAGGGCACACAAATCCAGTTATCTGTCTATTTCCAAATTATGAAACACTGCATTACATTGAAAGTGATCGGGGCACACAAATCCAGTTATCTGTCTATTTCCAAATTATGGAACACTGCATTACATTCAAAGTGATCAGGGCACACAAATCCAGCTATCCATATATTTCCATATTATGGAACATCATGTTACATTGAAAGTGATCAGGGCACACAAATCCAGATATCCATCTATTTCCAAATTATGGAACACTGCATTACATTGAAAGTGATCGAGGCACACAAATCCAGCTATCTCCAAATTATGGAACACCGCATTACATTGAAAGTGATATGGGCACACAAATCCTGCTATCCATATATTTCCATATTATGAAACATAATGTTACATTGAAAGTGATCAGGGCACACAAATCCAGATATCCTTCTATTTCCAAATTATGGAACACCGCATTACATTGAAAGTGATCGAGGCACACAAATCCAGCTATCCATTTTTTTCCGAATTATGGAACACGGCATTACATTGAAAGTGATCGGGGCACACAAATCCAGCTATCCATATATATATATATTATCATGTTACATTAAAAGTGATCAGGGCACACAAATCCAGATATTCCTCTATTTCCAAAATATGGAACACCGCATTACATTGAAAATGATCGAGGCACACAAATCCAGCTATCCGTCTATTTCCAAATTATGGAACACCGCATTACATTGAAAGTGATCGAGGCACACAAATCCAGCTATCCGTCTATTTCCAAATTATGGAACACCGCATTACATTGAAAGTGATCGAGGCACACAAATCCAGCTATCCGTCTATTTCCAAATTTTGGAACACCGCATTACATTGAAAGTGATCGGGGGGCACATATCCAGCTACTTTTGGTTTTTTGAGCACATCTCCGTTATGAATTTTATTGTTTTCCATCTGTGACCGCCCACCCTCAGCGCCTTTGCCGATTCCTGCTATACAGTTGTGGCTCGCTCTGTTTCTCTGTGACATGGCATGATTTAACCATTTCCTTCCCTACAGGAATCCCCCCCCTCTTGTTCTCGCTCATCTTTCCGATTTGCACCAGTCCAGGGTTAAAAAAAAGTCTACTGACTCCTCTAGTTACAAAGTTTTAGGAACTCCACTCTATATAGTGGAAACTGTTATTCCTTAGATATTTAACCAGCCCTTAACAGTGCATTCCAGTCAAAGGGTTATATGAGCTTGATTTCTGTTCTGCCCTGTGCTGCCTTCCCAGATAAATCCTATAGAATTTCTGCTGCTGACGAGGCCCTGCAAACGGACACAGTTTAGTGAAAGTTATTGAAAAATGTAAAGCAGGCTTAGTGAAAGTTGGATAAAAGATGTCACCCCTGACAGCCAGCATGGAGAGATCAGAAAGCAGAGCTAATGTAACTCTTTGTCTGGTATGTCCCTTGAAGTGTTATTGAAACTAGTTTCACAGCACCAGTTGGTTAACTCACATAGACTGCAGCCTGTATATTAGGACTGTGGAAAATGATGGAGCCATACAGACTGATTAAAATACTGTAATCACTAGAGGGAGCTCCTGACCCCGTTCCCCATTTTAGCTTACAATATGGTTGTCACTTACAGGGATGGTCTGAGCAAAGTCTATAAACACTACTAACTACCCTATAGTCCTGCGCAGCCGATCAGCAATATTGTGGGGTTTGCAGCCTACCTCTGCCGGAGATCCAGGCCACGCCATCCCCATGCCAGACCACAGCCAGTGGTCATGTTGCTGCCTCTTTGCTTCTTCCTGGCATCAGTCATGATTATTGGCCACACCTGCTCTATTCATGTCAATCGAAGGGTGTGCCAAAATCAGCGTGGACACTGACGCGAGGGGAGGGACACTAGCCGACCGGGATGGCACGGATGCGATCGCTGATGGCGCTAAGTTTCAAACTACCTGCATTGTGTGATTTAACTATGTGGGACTATAGGTGAGTACGTACTGTTTATGCCCAGAGAGGTACTTTAAAGGGACAGTCCAGGCAATGACAATAATAAGGCAGCAAGCAGTTCACCTGAAGCCTGTCCCATACTCCTTTGTTTCCTGCTGTAGATGCTGCTCCTCCTTTGAATTCCAGTCCCGCATGACCACGCTCCGAATGTGTTCGCCAAGCCATCTCTACCCCTTAGCGTGAGCGTGCCCACTTCCCAGGCCTGCTCACACTAAGGGACAGGGGCGGATATGCAATCACAAATATGGGGAGGTCATGAAGGAATGGAATAGAAAGGTGGGGCACATTTTGGAGCCTTGCTACATCACCTACAGCTCCCTGCAGAAAATAGAGGAGAGGCACATGGGACAGACTTCAGGTGAGCTCCTTGCTGCCTTACTATTGTCGTTGGCTGAACTGTCCCTTTAAGAGTATAGTGTAAATAAATCAGCTTGTAAGCAAACCTGGAAAATGTAAATCTAAGCATTTACACATTCAATGCCCCTGAACTTTAGAGGAGTTAAAGCTCTACCAACAGCACTTTTGTCATATGCAGTTCTGTTATAGGACAACTATAATTAAACACCCCTGAAAATGAAATGTTAATATATGATAGCGCTAAAGAAGATAAACTTATTTGTCTAATAGACCTATTTTAAAATCTTCCTTTCTGTGTCTTTTTCCCCACTTGAAGTTTGAAAAAAGCAGCAGAAAGTGACAGGGCTGAGTAGGGGCAGCATGTGTCAGCTAGCAAAGCTTACAAGCACAGTGCTGTGTCTTCAGACGCACAAATCATAAGCTGATCATTTCCTGCCAGACAAACACAGCTGCGTCAGGAAACTACAGGAAACGCAACTGTGACAGGATTAGTGTGTGAGAGACACAGAGCTGTGTTTAAGAGAAACGAAAAGTTCTGTGACTGGCCTTGGAATCTAAAAGAATCGGGATGCCCCTCTATGTGAACCTCCCATGGCACCGCTACACTCACCTGCTTCCTGGCGCCCTCAGCAACGCAAACATCCAATGGCCGCATCCCCTGCATCTTCGGCTGTGAGCGCACTCCCATCCCCAGCCTTTCAGATGGGGATGCGACCGCTGTGCTTGCCATTGCGGAAGCTCTGTATGTAAACAGAGATGTTTGTATAGTATTATATAGGCACCGCAAATGGCCATGAGAGCCCGCGCATGCGCTGCATAAAAGTGGACCAAAACCCAGGATTTTGACTATCCTGGGATTTGGTCCTTCCCCTCGGGGCACCCCGATCGGTGTGTGAAACCCCCAGATCGTCAAGCGCAACTCACCTAGTCCCAGCGCATGTGCGGCCACTCGTCCAGTCAGCGCGCTCAGAGCCGCTGACATCACGCAGTCTAAGCCAGCTTCTAAGGCCAGCGGCTCCGAGCACGCTGGCGGCCGTATCCCCTATTTCCCTCTAACAGGGAGCAGGCCCGCGCTGGCCATTCCCAAATGCCTGGCGCAGACACGCGTCCTGCTAGAGGGATAGCGTGGATGCGGCCGTGGCTTGCTGTTGGACTGGGAAGCAAGGTAAGTGAATGGGGCAACCAAGGGGGGTTTCACACAGCGGGGCATCCCGATTTTGGATGCCCCGGGGGAAGAGGGAATCTTATAGATTCCTGGGTCGATTCCGCTGGGTTTTGGTCCACTTTGAACACTTTAGAAGCAGACACATGCTACCTACCTTCCCCCTGTCGGGCTGATCAGCCCTAACGCCTTCTGCCGACATCCATTGCTGTCTGCAGACTAAGGGCTTATTCCTAGTATGTCACACACCCCACTTCCAAAGATCCATGACACTTGGGAAACCGGCCTGTAGAGGGCGATCTTGCAGAGATGACATGGAAAAAGGAGCCCCTCCTGGTCCATAAGTACCGGGTTCCTCCCACTATTCCCCAGTCTTTTCGTCTCTGCAGTCGGCAAAGCATTCAGAAGATGACTCTCCTTCAAGCTGCAGGTAGCCGGGTTTGCTCTGCCTGAATTTTAAAAAAAACCTGTTTGGTTATATTGTATGCCTCCCAGCCCTGGCTGTATGGTTCAGGCAAAGGTAGATACACCTTCTGGTGTTTACAGGAGTTTTTTTTTACTCCTCCGTGAGACCCAAAATTTGGGTAGGCGGCTTCCGGGTTGGTGTTCCTGGCATGGGATGCCCCCTGTCCCTTTATAAATCCCCTTGTGCCTGATGGGTGCATTTCTATCCTCTCCCCTTTAGTTCTCCTTTAACCCTGCTGGGTAAGAAGGAGGAGGGGCTTTATTTGGGCTTATTGGTCACCATGCAAGAAAAAAAAAATAGAAAGGGATATATATATATATTTTACTTATATATTGTTATGTATTTAGAAGATTACAGTTTAATAGGGAATGTTTGTACCTAAAATTCCCTATCTCTGACTAAACAGCATTCATTTGGCATTGTTCATTTTTTTTGAATTTCCCGCCATTTTTCTTGGCATCACGTGATCCCGGAAGTGGGCGGGGCTTCGGCGCGCAGTGTCATTTTAGTCATAGAGCACGCTGATGTGCTCTGTTTGTCTTCCTGGCTCCTGCTGACGTCAGGGGGCGGGGCTTATCGGCGCGTCCTTCTCTTAGCCGGCGTTTCCGGCTGCTTCCCTGCGGTCTTCCCTCGTTGTGCGAGCTGGTCGCCTGGTGCTGTGAGTACCCTTCAGCTTGTCTGAAGGGAGTTTTCTGCCATTTTTAATGCTTTGTTCATTTATTGTATATTTTGTGCATTGGTGACTGTTTTTTTCTGTAGGTGGAAACTCCTTATTTATAAAGGGGGTTTCTCCTGGTCCTTAGCCCTTAAGCCTTATTTGGGGGTCCATTTGTGTTTCAATCCTCCCACCTGGGACTATTTAAAGGGGCATCCCGGGTAGCAATTGCGTAAAACCCATATATACTTGGCGACTATAATCAATTATAGTATAATACTAAACATTATATGGAGGCATCTCAGGATAATGGGCATGCAATTCCCTTGGCACAGACTCGGCAATGTTTTGGATGTGGGGCATCCCTTGTTGGGGATAACGCAATTCTTTGCGTCCCTTGTGCACAATTAACCATTATGCAGCAAACTGGGGTCCAGGCTTCAGGGTCTGCGGCTACTGCCTCTTCTCCTACCCCGCCGTGTCTTGTCCGTACCCCCAGTGATATTGTCATGGGTGGTGAGTCGCATTCTGATTTATGTGCCAGATTGGCTCATCTTGAAAAATGTATG
Organism: Gastrophryne carolinensis; assembly: GCA_027917425.1. Lineage (NCBI taxonomy): Eukaryota > Metazoa > Chordata > Amphibia > Anura > Microhylidae > Gastrophryne > Gastrophryne carolinensis. The sequence continues at coordinate 9,644,510 of CM051238.1, read as the reverse complement.
TCTACCTCTGTGGCTAAAAAGGCCTCAGCTAAAAGAAAGCATTTGACTCATGCCGTCTCGGCAAGTGAGTTGGACAATTGCGAATTGCTTGATTGGTCTGACCCTTCTCAGTTAGAAGAAGGGGAATTATATGAGGATTCAATGTCAGATTCCACAGAAGCACTCTTACCTAGCGTTGTAGTGGGTGCTGTGGCCGGCGGTGGCGCCGCAAACACACAAAAAAGACGATCAGCCAGCACTCCAAAAGATATTGTATTCAAATCCAACAGGTCGATATCACAGCAAAGACCAAAAAGATCCAACAAAATCCAACGTTTCGGGGCGTCTAGCGCCCCTTCATCAGGGAGCAAAAACAAGCAAGCAGAGATTCCCCTCCACTGAGGATTAAATGTCCTCAGAGGCCCGGGATTACCACCTGATGTCAGTGGGCGTGTCCCACGTGACATCAGAGCTGATGCAGCCAATCAGAACAACACCAGCCAAACAAATGCAATTACAAACCATATACATAATACAATCATGTGAAACAAGTAAAATAAGTAAAATAAACACGGCAGAGACCTGATGCGGTCGCTCAACAGGGGCTAAGGTGGGTAGGTCGTACCCCGCAGCACCACGTGCCAGCAGAGCAGCAAGCCGCTGCGATTGGAAGGCGGCGCTGCCAGGGCTGCTCCTAGTAGGCCAGGAGCTGCCAGTCCCGCATCTGGTGTATAAACACCAGCGCCGGTTGCTGTCAGCGTGCCTGTGCATGCGGGGAACGGCGGCAAACCAAGTGCTGCCGGGGAACCTCTCCACCTCAGACCTCCCGGCAACCCATATATGAGGATGTTTCTGACGTACAGCAATTTGTTGGTACTGAAATTGAGCACGGTGATGAGAGTGTTGTGGATACCCCAAAAGCTCTTGCCCAGTTATTTGAGGTTTTGGTTATTACTCCTCCTGAAGTAGTCCCTCTTAAAAGAGGGGAATTCTTTGGAGCCTCTAAACCTTGTTTAGAATTTCCAAATCAAAAGCATTTTGATGATATTATTCTTAAAGAATGGGAGAAGCCTGCGCGGCTTCCTGGCATTCCCTTCGGCTGGGACAAAAAATATCCCTTTCCAGCTGATACGGTTAAACGTTGGTCATCACCTCCTGAGGTGGATGCCCCTGTACTTAATTTATCCAATTCTTCTGTGTTGCATTCTCCTGACTCCACTACACTTAAAGATGGAGAGGACAAACGTATTGATCAAATGGCGTGCCACGCTTTTTCCAGTGTAGGCTCGGCCTTGCGGCCTGTTGGCGCTTCGGCGCTTATGTCGGTGGCTATTAGGTCTGTTGTGAGAGACCTAATGAATAACTCAGGGCTTGATCCGGCCTCTGATGAGTACGCCGCTCTTAAGCAATGTGAAATGTGAGCAATGTGAGATGTTTGCATCTTTTGTACTTTCTGCTTTAGATGATACTCTGCTCATGTGCAGCAGAACCTCTGCCTTGTTAATCGCCATTCGGCGGTCAGTATGGTTGCGGCGGATGTTGTAGCCAAGAAATCGCTTACAGCGCTTCCGTTTGTGGGGTTGCGCCTATTTGTAGAAAAATTGTATTCTGTCACTAAAGGAGGTAAATTACCTCAGCGTAAGAGACAACGTCGTTCCTTTCGTGGAGTGGCTTCCTTTAGCCCTTCCTTTCGGGGGTCCAGATCCGGTAGAGCATTGGCCTCTAGAGGGAATGCATGGAATAGAGGAAGAGGACGTGGCCGCCCAAGTCAGAATTGGGGGTCCAAAACCAAATCTGCCCCTAAGCCTGCTCAACAATGAGGGGACGCCCTCACCCTTACGGGTGGGGGGACGGCTGCAGTTCTTCTTCCAAGTCTGGGTTCAGGAGGTATCAGACAATTGGGTTCTGGAAGTAGTTTCTTCCGGTTACAAACTGGAATTCGCGTTCCGGCCTCCTCCCAGATTTTTCATGTCCCGGATGCCGTCAGATCCGGCAATTGCGCAGGGACTGCGGGCAGCAGTAGCGAATCTGTTAAACATGGCTGTCATCTGCCTAGTGCCTCCAGCGGAAAGGGGTTTGGGGTTTTACTCCAACCTATTCACGGTACCCAAAAAGGACGGCTCTGTTCAGCCTATCCTAGACCTAAGGAGACTCAATCAATTTATCCATTTCAGAAGATTCCACATGGAGTCTCTGCGATCAACGATCGATGCTCTCCGTCAGGGGGACTTCATGACATCCATAGACATCAAGGATGCTTATTTGCACATTCCTATTTTTCCGGGTCACCAGAGATTTCTCAGGTTCTCAATAGAAGACCAGCATTATCAATTTGTGGCCCTGCCATTCGGCCTTACCTCGGCCCCAAGAGTCTTTACCAAGATGCTGGCAGGAGTGATGGCTATATTCAGGGTCCAGGGCATCCGCATTGTGCCTTTTCTGGACGATCTTCTTATCGCGGCCTCCTCCCTCGAACAATCAGAGTTGGACACCAGGACAGTGGTCTCTACGCTAGAGAGATTCGGATGGGTAATAAGTTACCCCAAATCCTCTCTCTGTCCGTCCAGGGAAATTCCCTTCCTGGGCCTGATTCTGGATACATTTCAGGCCAAGGTTTTTCTTCCTCAGTCCAAAATGGTTCTGATTCAGGACTTGATTCGTCTATTCTTGTCCAACCCTCGTCAGTCTATCCGTCTAGGGATGAGACTAGTGGGATTGATGGTAGCTGCATTCCAGGCAGTCCCGTTTGCCTAGTTTCACATAAGGACGCTTCAGCTCTTCCTCTTGGCAAAGTGGGACAGGTGCCCACTATCATTAAATCAGACTTGTCTATTGTCTCCCCACGTTTTGCAGTCCCTTTAGTGGTGGTTAATATCGCACAACCTCCAGAAGGGCAAGTCATTTCTGACTCCGCGTTGGGAACTGGTTACCACGGATGCCAGCCTGGTGGGCTGGGGGGGCTTCTGGAAGAAGCATCAGTTCCAAGGATTGTGGGGGCCTCAGGAGGCTCATTCTCCAATCAATGTATTAGAGCTTCGGCCATACTTCTACTTCATACTTCAGTTCTACTTCGACTGACCCATTTCTTACAGGGTCTGCCAGTTCAGATTCGGTCAGTCAGCCGGACAGCTGTTGCATACATCAATCACCAGGGAGGGACTCGCAGTTGGGGTGCCCTTCGGGAAGTGTCTCTGATCCTTTAGTGGGCAGAGATCAATGTTCCCTGCATATCAGCAGTTTACATTCCGGGGATAGAGCATGTGGAGGCAGACTCCCTGAGCAGGGGATGTTCTCACCAGGGAGAATGGTCTCTCAATCCAAGGGTCTTTCAGTTCCTCTGTCACAAGTGGGGGACTCCACGGTTGGACCTGTTTGCTTCTCGTCCCAATCACAAGCTGCCAGCTTTTGTGTCTCTATCCCAGGATCCTCTGGCAGTGGCAGCGGATGCCATGTCTCTGGCCTGGAAGGATCTGGGGTTCCTATATCTGTTTCCCCCATTCTCCATGATCAGCAAGGTAGTGCGCAAGTTAGCACTGGAGGAGGCGCCAGCAATTCTGGTGGCGCCAGGGTGGCCAAGACGTCTGTGGTACACAGACGTCGTAAGGCTGGCAGTGGATCGGTTCCATCTGCCTCTTCTTCAAGATCTCATCACTCAGGGTCAACTTTGTTACCCCAATTTACAAACGCTGGCTTTGACGGCATGGCTGCTGAAGTCTCCATCTTGAAAGAAGAAGGTCTTTCTGATGCGGTTATTCAGACTCTTATTAGAGCTAGGAAGAAGTCTTCCTCTGTCATTTATTACAGGACTTGGAGGTCCTATATTGATTGGTGTGAATCCAGGGCTTTGCCCTGTAGAGTATTTTCTATTCCTAGAATTCTGGAATATCTGCAACGAGGTCTGGATATGGGATTCCAGATTAGTACTTTGAAGGGGCAAGTCTCTGCCTTGGCTATTTTCTTTCAAAGGTGGTTTGCTCTTCATCCTTTGGTTAAGACTTTTTTCCAAGGAGTCGCGCATGTGTGGCCTCCCAGAAAGCCTATACTTCCTGTTTGGGTCCTTAACCTGGTGCTTTCAGCTATGCAGGCCGCTCCCTTTGAGCCCTTGCAGGATATTCTTCTTCCTATTCTTACTCAGAAGGTTGCCTTTTTGGTTGCTATTACTTCTGTCCGCCGAGTTTCTGAACTGGTGGCTTTTTCTATTCTAGCCCCTTATTTTGAGAGCCATCAAGATAAGGTTGTTTTCCATTTTAAACCGGATTTCCTTCCTAAGGTGGTGTCTGCTTTCCACCTAAATCAGGATATAGTTCTTCCTTCCTTGTGTCCTAAACCTAGTAATGACAAGGAAAGGGTCTTACATTCTTTGGATGTAGTTCGTTGTGCTAAGTATTATTTAGTTACTACCTCGGCCTTCCGCAAGACGGATGCCTTTTTTGTTGTGCCTTCTGAGCCCAAGAAGGGTTTTGCTCCTGCCAAATCTTCCCTTAGTAAGTGGATACTTCAGGCCATCATTGGGGCCTATATGGCTAAGGGGAAGGTTCCCCCTTTTCGTGTCACGGCTCATTCTACTCGTGCTATTGGAGCTTCTTGGGCTTTTCAGCACCAGGCTTCTGTTGAACAAGTTTGCAAGGCTGCGACTTGGTCTTCTGTGCATACTTTTTCTAAGTTTTACAAGGTTGATGTGCGGGCCTCAGCGGATGCTGCTTTTGGCTGCAAAATTCTGCAAGCTGCGGTAATTTAAGTTATGCATTATTCCTTGGGGATCCCCACCCATTATAGACACTGCTATTGGATGTCCCAAGTGTCATGGATCTTTGAAAGTGGGGTGTGTGACATACTAGGAATAATACCATTTTGTGAGTACTCACCTGTAAAATGGTTATTACGAGTATGTCACACACCCCACCTCCCCCGCCCTTTTTTGTTCTAGGGATCCTTTATATGGTGATTATTATTTTCAAATTATTTTTCATTTATTGAATATAATTGGCTCTTCCTGGTTCTCACTGCTTTTTAAAAAGACTGTGGAATAGTGGGAGGAACCCGGTACTTATGGACCAGGAGGGGGCTCCTTTTTCCATGTCATCTCTGCAAGATCGCCCTCTGCAGGCCGGTTTCCCAAGTGTCATGGATCTTTGGAAGTGGGGTGTGTGACATACTCGTAATAACCATTTTACAGGTGAGTACTAACAAAATGGTATTTTTTTCTACAGTGATCCCAGTTAATAGCTATGTGGAATAATAGAATATCAGATTCTGACTATTACTTCCAGCCAGTGTGACACTAGGGGAAATTTCAGGGGGGTGGGGCTCAATGCCCCCTATTGCCCCTCCCATTTAGACAATGTGATGGAACAGAGCCCAGGGTTGGTATCAAAGTCGAAGCCCTTTGACGCAGAGGATTAGCCTCAAGGTATTTCATGGTGTCTGAGCCACTTTGATGCCACCGCTTTTGATGTGACTTTACCACCAACATTTGATTCCCATCCACCACTCACCCTCTCCTGCCCCATGTCTCTCTTCATTCTTCCCGGGCATCTACAAAGTCTCCCTCTCTTGTGTAAGTTAATTAGGGTTGGCTGTAACCAATCTAGGCCGCCTCATCAAAGCCAAGCCGGCCAGCTCCACTGAAGACTCCCAGTTTGTGGGTATTGTTGTTTTTTCATTATGGGAACCTGCTTACTTTGGCTGTGACCCATTCCAGCATGGACCCATTCTTTAGACAGGACCCTGGTGTGTCTCCATTGGACAGGAGGCTGAAAGACTTAAATGGAATAGTGGCTGGTGACTTACTGTGAGACTGCCAGACAGTCAGAGCCAACGGAGGATTCCTTCGGGGGCATGGCTGAGTTGGACCTGTCCCACCTTCAAGGAATTCTCTTCAGCTGCCTGACACTCTCCAGACTCCAGCCACCATTCCATTTAGGACACATCAGGCTGCCAGCCAAGGACAAAGAGTTGTTGCTGGACTAGTATGCAGGGACCCCAACCCACCCCTCCTGCCACTGGTAAGCATCATAATGAGGAGGTACTTACCTTTGAACTTCAGGGGCCTTGCCTTATCTTGTAGCACTGGCACAAAGTTATATCCGCTGTGTAGGTTGCAGTGATGATAAACTGGACCACATGCCGCCCACTGGACCACTTCTTCCATATTGGCTGGAGGCGGGATTACATGCAGTCACCCTTGGCTGCACGTCGCACCCACTGCTCCGGCCAATATAGAAGAATTGGTCTGGTGAGCAGCATACGGTGCTGGAGGCGGGGTTACATGCAGTCACCCTAGGCTGCACGTCGCACCCATTGCTGCCCCGGCCAGTATAGAAGAAGTAGTCTGGTGAGCAGCATACGGTGCTGGAGGCAGGGTTACATGCAGTCGCCCTTGGTTGTACGTCGCACCCATTGCCGCCCCGGCCAATATAGAAGAAATAGTCTAGTGAGCAGCATACGGTGCCATGTATCCCTGTAACTGGTGAGCAGCATACGGTGCCATGTATCCCCGTGACTGGCATGGTAACTTTCTGTCTGTCAGAAAATGGGACTGGGCACTGCAGCACCAGGGGGCTCTGCGATTGGGGCCTGCTTTGAGGCCCTGTGAAGGATATTTATGCCCCTTTTTGAAAGACTCCAATTACCCCTGGACAATTTGTCTACATTCATAAAATATATGTTCATGTGGTCTCCCACTCCCAATCCAGCAAAGGTGCCTCTGTGAGGTGCAGTCCTAACTATAATCTATGAGCGCCCCTTTTGGGACATACAATGCAATAGATGAATTGGGAGCAGGCTTACCTGAGGTCCCATGCAGCATTGTATGTCCCAAGGGGGCGCTCAGAGATTAGAGTTAGGACTGCACCTCACGGTGCCACAGTGGCGTTTGGTGGTGCAGCTTCAGCAGACCTCTGCAGATGTGTGTGGACCTGTTTTTAACCAGATTTAGAAACAGATTATAGGTTTGGCTGCAAGCTAACAGGGTTGGGTTGCCCCTATAAGACTGGGGTATAACTTGTAACTGGAGCCCCAGAGAGATATGGGATGCCAGCAGTTGATTTTGCTAGTCAGCGATCGTGTAGCACGCAAAATGTTTCTATTCACTCACCTTTCCCCGGTCCAACGGCGCATGCATGGGCTCTCGTTCAATGAGAGCCGCTTGCTGCCTCGATGGAAATCGCCAAACGACTCTCATTGTTTTCAATGAGGAGCGGGAATTCCTGTATGCTTAGGCTGTGCATGCACTCCTGCCCTGGCCATTCAGATAGGCTAGGACGGGAGCGCGCATGTTGCTACAGATGGTCCCGCTTGCGCTCCACATTAAACTCAATGAGAGAACATTTGCCGACTGACATAGTCACAGCAAACGGCTCTCATTGGACGAGAGCCTGCCGCATTCACTATTGGACCGAGGAGAGGTGAGTGAATACCGGCTTTCAGAACGGTCTCACATAGCAGGGCGTCCCAATTCAGGATGTCCCTGGGACAAGGACAAAACCTGGGAAATTCAAATTTACATATCAAAGTCACCAAGCAAGAAAAGGGGATGCCCCACAACCCCTGGGTAGGGGAAAAACCAGAGACTAACAATGGCACTCTATAGTATTTGAATAGTAAAAAAGTTTATTATGACATCTAAATCACATACTAAGACATATTAAAACTACTAACAAGTAGTATGGACATAAATGTTACATGTGTTTTAAACAAAAGTAGTTTTAATATGTCTTAGTATGTGATTTAGATGTCATAATAAACTTTTTTACTATTCAAATACTATAGAGTGCCATTGTTAGTCTCTGGTTTTTCCCCTACCCAGGGGTTGTGGGGCATCCCCTTTTCTTGCTTGGTCACTTGTAGATTCTTTTGGGGGAAACCAGAGCAGGACACCAGAATACTACTCTTAATTTTGGTTGGTGCCGTTGATTATACATATCAAAGTCAATATTATCATATCTCTTGATTATGCTGCCTATTAGTGGTGGAAGGCTGTAAGACAGGGTGTGTTGTTAGGAGAAACTTTATCCATCTAAATTTGGTTGCCCATTTCAGCAATGACTTCTTCAAGTGGACCAAAACTATCCTGGGTTTAGGCCCTTGCCCCTGGGGCACGATCGGGGGTGCCCTGCTGTGTGAAACCCCCCAGGTCGCCGAAACAAACTCGCCTCTTCCCTGTCCTACGGCACATGCGCAGCCGCTCATCCAATCAGCGCGCTCGAATCCACTGACATCTCGTCATCCAAGGCTCTGAGCGCGCTGACGGCCGTATCCCCCGCTACCCTCTAACAGGGAGCGTGCCCACACCGGCCATTCACAAATGCCTGGTGCAGGCATGTGCCTTGCTAGAGGGATAGTGGGGATGTGGCCGTGGCTTGCGCATGTTCTGTTGGACCAATAAAGAAGGTAAGTGTATGGGCGACCTGGGGGGTTTCACACAATGGGGAATCCTGATTTTGGATGCCCCAGGGGGAAGGGAACGATCGCCGTGGGTTTTGGTCCACTTTCAGCTGCCTTTTCGCTGGCAGTCTGGTGTGTCCCCGCTGGACAGGTGGCCTGGGCACCTTGAGGACTCTCTTGCCTTTGGTTGCCAGAGGTGACTAATAACTTGCTGTCAGCCAGCTGAAGACATAAGAGGAATCCTTGGGGATGGGGCGCAGTTGCTGCTGGAGCTGCTCCGCCCCCAAGGAATCCGCTATTGTCTTTAGCTGGCTGATAGTCTGCCTATCAGTCACCAGACTCCAGCCACCTGTCCAATTAGGACACACCACACTCCAGCCACCTGTCCAATTAGGACACACCACACTCCAGCCACCTGTCCAATTAGGACACACCACACTCCAGCCACCTGTCCAATTAGGACACACCAGACTCCCAGCCACCTGTCCAATTAGGACACACCAGACTGCCAGCCACCTGTCCAATTAGGACACACTAGACTGCCAGCCACCTGTCCAATTAGGACACACCAGACTCCAGCCACCTGTCCAATAAGAACACACCAGACTCCACCCACCTGTCCAATAAGAACACACCAGACTCCCAGCCACCTGTCCAATTGGGACACACCAGACTCCCAGCCACCTGTCCAACTAGGACACACCAGACTCCCAGCCACCTGTCCATTTAGGACACACCAGACTCCAGCCATCTATCCAATTAGGACACACCAGACTCCAGCCACCTGTCCAATTAGGACACACCAGACTCCCAGTCACCTGTCCAATTAGGACACACCAGACTGCCAGCCACCTGTCCAATTAGGAAACACCAGACTCCCAGCCACCTGTCCAATTAGGACACACCAGACTGCCAGCCACCTGTCCAATTAGGACACACCAGACTGCCAGCCACCTGTCCAATTAGGACACACCAGACTGCCAGCCACCTGTCCAATTAGGACACACCAGCCTCCAGCCACCTGTCCAATTAGGACACACCAGATTGCCAGCCACATGTCCAATTAGGAAACACCAGACTACCAGCCACCTGTCCAATTAGGACACACCAGACTCCAGCCACCTGTCTAATTAGGACACGCCAGACTCCCAGCCACCTGTCCAATTAGGACACACCAGACTCCCAGCCACCTGTCCAATTAGGACACACCAGACTCCCAGCCAGCTGTCCAATTAGGATACACCAGACTCCAGCCACCTGTCCAATTAGGACACACCAGACTCCCAGCCACCTGTCCAATTAGGACACACTAGACTCCAGCCACCTTTCCAATTAGGACACACCAGACTCCCAGCCACCTGTCCAATTAGGACACACCAGACTGCCAGCCACCTGTCCAATTAGGACACACCAGACTACCAGCCACCTGTCCAATTAGGACACACCAGACTGCAGCCACCTGTCCAATTAGGACACACCAGACTCCCAGCCACCTGTCCAATTAGGACACACCAGACTCCCAGCCACGTGTCCAATTAGGACACACCGGACTCCCAGCCACCTGTCCAATTTGGACACACCAGACTCCAGCCACCTGTCCAATTAGGACACACCAGACTCCAGACACCTGTCCAATAAGGACACACCAGACTGCCGGCCACCTGTCCAATTAGGACACACCAGACTCCCAGCCACCTGTCCAATTTGGACACACCAGACTGCCAGCCACCTGTCCATTTAGGACACACCAGCCTCCAGCCACCTGTCCAATTAGGACACACCAGATAGCCAGCCACCTGTCTAATTAGGAAACACCAGACTACCAGCCACCTGTCCAATTAGGACACACCAGACTCCAGCCACCTGTTCAATTAGGACACACCAGACTCCCAGCCACCTGTCCAATTAGGACACACCAGACTCCCAGCCACCTGTCCAATTTGGACACACCAGACTCCCAGCCACCTGTCCAATTGGGACACACCAGACTCCAGCCACCTGTCCAATTAGGACACACCAGACTCCCAGCCACCTGTCCAATTAGGACACACCAGACTCCCAGCCACCTGTCCAATTAGGACACACCAGACTGCCAGCCACCTGTCCAATTTGGACACACCAGACTCCCAGCCACCTGTCCAATTAGGACACACCAGACTCCCAGCCACCTGTCCAATTAGAACACACCAGACTCCCAGCCACCTGTCCAATTAGGACACACCAGACTGCCAGCCACCTGTCCAGTTAGGACACACCAGACTCCCAGCCACCTGTCCAATTAGGACACACCAGACTCCCAGCCACCTGTCCAATTAGGACACACCAGACTCCCAGCCACCTGTCCAATTAGGACACACCAGACTCCCAGCCACCTGTCCAATTAGGACACACCAGACTCCAGCCACCTGTCCAATTAGGACACACCAGACTCCCAGCCACCTGTCCAATTAGGACACACCAGACTGCCAGCCACCTGTCCAATTAGGACACACCAGACTGCCAGCCACCTGTCCAATTAGGACACACCAGACTCCCAGCCACCTGTCCAACTAGGAAACACCAGACTCCCAGCCACCTGTCCAATTAGGACACACCAGAATCCCAGCCACCTGTCCAATAAGGCACACCAGACTCCCAGCCACCTGTTCAATTAGGACACACCAGACTCCCAGCCACCTGTCCAATTAGGACACACCAGACTCCCAGCCACCTGTTCAATTAGGACACACCAGACTCCCAACCACCTTTCCAATTAGGACACACCAGACTCCCAGCCACCTGTCCAATTAGGACACACCAGATTGCCAGCCAAAGGCCAAAGATTCGTTGCTGGATGCTGGACCAGTCTGCAGCCAGCATCACTGCAACTAATGTCGGGGGGGTGGCCCATAGTCACGGAGATGCCTTTAAATGACGATCAGGTGCCGGTGGCGCAGGACTCAATCTGATGTTCAGGTAAGGTCCACAGTGCCGGACTAGCAGCGATCATCTGTGAGGAGACAAAGGGTGAGTATATAGTTTTTTGTTTTTTAGCCTGGACAATCACTTTACAGGCATTAAAGGGACATTCCAGGTAAAAGGGTTAATTTAGGTCTGCTTTCTGCTCTCCCCAATGCTGGCTGTGAGGAGCCATATCTTTTATTCAGCCCAAGTGAACTCTGTTCCTTGTGTTGGGTCTCTCATGTTAGCATAAGTCATCAGCTCTGCATGTATCCCTATGGGTGATTGTGAATTCAAACAGGGGACCCTGACTATTGAGTCATCAGAAATGCTTAAGTTCAATATGGTTTATCACGGAATGGTGAATAGAAGATGCTGCGCCTGACAGCCAGAAAGCCGGCTAACTGAACCCTTTGCCCAGAATGTCCCTTTATACTGGATCAAAACCTGGGATTTTGACTAACCCGTGTTCTGTTCCTTGCCCTCAGAGGACCCTGGGGGTGCCCCGCTGTGTGAAACACCTCAGGTCGTCCAGTATACTCACCCTTCCCTGGTCCTACAATGGATGTGCATGCTCTCCTCCTATCGGCACGCTCGGCTGAGGTCCAGGAAGAGCCGAGCTCGTCAGCGGCCACATCTCCGCTACCCTTTTAACAGGGTGCATACCCATGCCGGCCATTCACAGATGCCTGGCACGGATGGGCTCCCTGCTTAAAGAGGAACTTCGGAGGCCTTCCAAGTTCCAGTCCTTGGGGCATCCCGAATTGGAATGTCCTGCTGTGGGAAACCCAGAGTATCGCCCAGATCACTCAATTTGCTGGTGATCCCACAACACGTCCCCACTATATCTTTAGCTGGGGCGTGCATTTTTGAATGGCCTGCATGGGTACGCATGAATAGCTGGGACGGCAATGCGCCCACACCCACTTCAGCTATTCAAATAATCTAGGGCTAGAGAACAGACGAGGCTGGGGATACAGATCCCCTTTGACAAATGGCTCAAGGCAAAGGGCTGTGATTGGACGAAAGCCTGTGCATGCGCCGTTTTAGCGATGCAAGGTAAGTTCTAGTGGGATTTCTGGGGGGTTTTACACAGCAAGGAAACCCAATTCGGGATGCCATGGGGACACAGAACAAAACCCAGGAAAGTCAAATTCCCTGGTTTTGTCCCGCTTTACTGCACGGCCTAGAACTCTGACCCCAGAGCCTTACGGGGAGCCATCCCAGTTTCCCTTTGGCTGACCCACAGGGGCACGGAATAAAACCTAGGGAAGGCAAGTTTCCTGTTTTGTTCCGCTTTAATGCACTGCATAGAACTCTGACCACAGAGCCTCACAGGGAGCCGTCCAGGTTTCCCTTTGGCTGACCCACGGGGGCATGGAACAAAACCGGGGGAAAGTCAAATATTCTGCTTTAATACACGGCTGACACGCACCCAGCTAAATGCATTCCTAACAACATTTCAGGGTGGGAAAGAGGGGCAATTGATAAATTAGGCCACGCCCCATCATTGGGGAAAGGATGAAGCCACGCCCCCTCATTGAGGGATGGATAGGAGATAGGGTGTAACGGTTAAAACAATGCAACCACTTTAAACAGGCAAATGAATCATTTATTGCTGCAGATCTGCATGTTATACCTCAAAGAGGGACAAATTACAACAACGAGGGACACGGGAACATGGACTCCAAAGAGGGACAGTACCTCCAAATCAGGGGCACTTGGGAGGTATGTAGATGTGTGGGCGCCAGGGTGCGCATTAACTGGGAGTGGCCACAGCCTGCACATGCGCTGTGGGATCTCCTGCAAGGTTAGCATTTCACATGGCGGGGGCATCCCAAAACAGGATGTATGGGCATATAGCATAGGTCTTTTAGTCTAAGAGGGTTTTGGACCACTTGAAAAAAAAGCGCTTTGTTTTGATGAGGCGGCCCCCTTTAGCTGTATTCTCTGGTGTAAAGTGGCCATATCTTTGTTGGAATGACAGGGCTAAAGTTCATGTCCTTCTGCAGCTTTGTTTCTTGACCCCCACCCAAGAAATCCGGATGCCAGGAGCACGATGGGTGTTGTAGTGTCCGGCCGCTCAGTCCCTCCCAGGGATCTCCAGGATTGTTCACGCTCACACTTTGGTTGTATTCTGCTCCCAAAATTTTCTTTTAGTTCCTTTTTTTTCTATCTACCCTTCCTCTTTGTTATCCCGCTCCCTCCCATCTCCCCCCTCCCCCCCATTGTTGATCACATTGCTGTACTGTGCCCCCCTGTGGATATAGCCGGTATTACATCTTACCTCTGTCTGCCTTTCTTTAAAGACAGGTGAACACTCTCAATGCCACAATATGGTAAGACCAAGATCCGTTCAGAGCACTGTCCCCCTCCACCCCACTTTTTTTTTTTCTTCTTTCTTCACCCTGTGACACAAAGCTGTGCCCCTCCCACCCCTGACCTCAGGGCTCTTCTCTATCCGATACTCGCCCCAGTCTTTGTGCATGGCCGTCATGGTGTTCTTGTTCTTGTGCCTCTTGAACTGTGATCTTGTGTGGTTTATTGTGTATTGATTTCTGCTTTATATCTTGAAAAACCTGTTAACCACCTCCGCTTGCCTAAGAATTAATCGTCTGAGTCTGGCAGAGAAAAGGGAAACCAGGCCTCACTTTTTGCCAGATGGAACCAGCAGGGGGCAGAACCACCGGCATTTTTTGTTGAGGACAAGAAAAAAATTATTGGCTCGTTGATTCTGGCGGTTACAAAAAAAATAACGTATATTAAAATACAAAACAAATGAATCCCGTGCAACAAAATTAGTGGGTGTTTGAATTAGAGGGTTTTTTTCTCTTAAGAGAACTAAAACTTGGACTACTAAATCAAGTAAAACAATATAATAAATACATTTATTACAATAAAAAAGTAAAAACATATTAATTAAGTATATTACGATAAATCAAATAAAACAATATATTAAATAAATATATTACAGTAAACAAGTAAGACAATATATTAAAAAGGTATATTACAATAAATCAAATAACACAATATATTAAATAAATATATTACAATAAATCAACAATATATTAAAATGGTACAAAGATGTAACGGAATTGTAAAAAATGACACAAAGAAGCAATATTACATTAAAGAAGTAAAAAGTTAAGAATTAATTACTTAAATTACTGTTAATTCAAATATAAATGAATAAAATACAACCAATAATTCATTTAACTAGATGTAATTAAAATAGTACAGTAAAATGCAATGTTTATTGTAAATGAAACAAAATAAGAAACATAATCTAATGATAAAAAGTTAGTAGTAATAAACCAAAAAATAATTGTATTACATTTAATTAAATAATGCATTCAAGTCTATTAAAAAAAAAAAAACTCTTGGTATTGTAATAAATTTAAGCGTTTCTTAAAATAAGATAAAATAGGAAATATAACCTAATAATAAAAAGTTAACGGTATTAAAAAATGTTGGTTATGCAAATGATTTTAGAGCAGCCTCTTGAGAGGCGGAGTTTTGAGAGCCTTTAAAGAGGACCGGTGCTCTCCGTTGGGTGGGTCCTGGTTCACAGGGACACTAAACTAACCTAACCTACCCCCCTCAAACCATTAGTGAGCCCTCCATTAGAGAGATATTCGCAGCCTAATTTTTTTTTTTTTCTAGCTGAGACGTTATCAGCACCCGCACTGCTGAGGCGGCTGGAGGCAGCCAGCGCTCAGCTTGAACTCGCTTCCAGCGAGCAGCTGGGCGCAGCGCTAGCCTTGTATAAGCCGATTCCGTCTGGGAGTGCTAGAAAGACAGTGAATTTACCATTAAAGAACACAGCACCCACACAGGCGTTGTGAAGAGGAAATAACAGGGTGACAACGTCTGTTGAAATCCTCATTTTTTATTTTTAAGGTCAGGGCAGCAAATTTAAAAAAAAAAACACTGGGAATTGCTTTGTGGACACTTGAAAGACATGAAGCAGCTTTTGCATGGCCCAAGTTTGCAGTGCAATACAAAAGTGCATAAAATGCATACAAAAACAATTCCAAACAGCCCAGGTATCCTGTGGCACATGCACCAGCCCCCCCAAAAAATGGCAAAATAATGACAACCATTACAGCCAATTAAAATATATGGGATAAGGCCACACAGTGCAGGGTGAGCGCCTGGTCCTATCTGGCACTGTAGGGAACTCAGCGTCGGCACTCATCCCATTACCGGTGCTGATGATAGATGGGACACTACCTGGCACTATCACAGGCGCTCTGGATTTTTGACTTGATACATACACCTTTTTGCCTGGGACCTGACACTCACCTGACACTTATCTGGCACTACATGGCCTTAGCATTTCTTAAATAACCCCCTTAAAGCGGACCAAAACCCACCAAACTTGTGAAATACATTTGGACAAAGCCCGTTCCGATACTCCCTTCTTAGGTTGTAGAACTAGAAATGGATATTTTCCCTTTTCGAATCATCCTGGAACACTGATTTTTTACTCTCTCTCTCTGTGAGATAGCAGGCAATCGTTCATTGCATAGGTGTGGCAATGACATCATTGCCACACACGACAATGGCAATGAATGGAGGAGGCGGAGCTTTACAGCTAAAACAAGGGCCATTATATGGGATTACAATGAGGCAGAAGCAGTGAAAATTGGCATAAGGCTCTCTTCATGGGGAGAGCAATTCAGGGGTTGCTAGTTAAAAATGTGTGCTTTGGTCAGCTTTAATAGCTGCACACATATGCGGAATCTGCAGCTCATCCAATAGGAGACATGCTTCACTGATGTGCCTGGCTTTCTGTCCCCACCATCATAAAGGGCTTAATAAACTATTTTAACTTCCTAAGGAGCTTTAACTGTAGAGGTATACTAAACTGGGATACCCCGGAGGAGGGTATTAAAGGGACTCAAATTCCTTTTTGGCCTGCTTTAAAAGCCTTTTCCACTAAACCAAGAAATGGGACAACTCCAAAGGTGAGGTATTACATTTTTACAGTGAGGTGTTTTTTTTTTAAATATCTTTTTATATACTAACCTCTAAAAACCTAAATTATTTTTAAATAATGCATTAAAGTTAATATTATATTATTAAATAATGCATTAAAGTTAATATTATATTATCAAATAATGCATTAAAATCAATTTATTTCACAACATTTCCAACCCATTTTTACTCCAAAGTAAATGTATGATTAATTTGATGCCTTTAATTTAAATGTAATATTTTAATTATTTAAAAATTAAATATCTAAATCACAAATATTAATAGTAATAAGGTGAATATTTCAGTGTATTAGATGGGGAAATATACAGAATTTGTGTTATTACATTAAATTATAAAAGTTTGTCCCATTTTCTTTTATAAAGGAGATTCTCCAGGATAAGGCCTTGATTCAGTAAGAGTTGTAAAAAATTCTCATGGTAGTAAAAAATTCAATTCATGAGAAAAAAGCCTGAGAATGTCACTGTTACTGAATCACCAGATAAAAAGACAATGGAAGCCAATGGCGGCTTTTACTACATTGTAGAAAGGAATAAACAGTTCTCTACTTTTCTTAGGAGTAAAAAAGTGCCATTGTTTTCCCAGCTGGTGATTCAGCAGCAGTGATGTTTTCAGGCTTATCTCTCATGAATTGAATTTTTTTACTACCATGAGAATATTTTTCAACCCTTATTGAAGGCCTAAGTGTTAAAAAAAATCATTGTCCTACCATGCAGAGGATTCATCCTTGGTGAGCTACTGAATAAAACTGTTTCTGAGTTCCATCCTCTTTCCTGTAGCCCAGCCCCTGGATTTTTTTATTCATGACTACCTTTAGCACTGGGCTACCTGTACAAAGCTGCAAGGGAAAGACACAGGCCAAGCATGGAGCAGCTATTCCCCCCCTGCACATACAAGCATTGGTAGGTCCTGATGAAAGAGGGGCGGAGACAGGTCCACTTCTCAATGCTAAAAAAAAGTGGTCATGAATAAATAAAATACAGGGACTGGGCTACAGGAAAAGGACTGAATCTCAACAACAGCAAATTTACCCAGCAGCACACCAGGATAAATCTACATGGCAGTTATGCAAACAATGATTTACTTTTTACTCTGGGAGGCTGATTCACTACTACCACCAGGTATTGCCAGATGAGCGTCTGTATAGTGTCGCTTAGAGCGACCGCTAGTATGCGCTGTAAGCGGGTATTGGGCGCTGGGTGCTGAGTGTCTCTGTCGCTCTAGTAACCTGGCCGCCATTGATGAATGTGATGTGTGTTGGGCGCTCTAACACCAGTACAGTGCTGCAGCGAGCGAGAGGTAGCACCAGCTCAGTGCGTCCACTCGGCGCTCCACACCATATTTAACAAAACACTAAACACACACAGCGTGAGCGCTCTAAAGCCGGGTGCTGTAGCATACACTCCAGAGGCTGTGTGATTAAAGTCCATTTTTTAACACATATCAACTAGTAACAAAGCGAAAACACATGGAATTACATTGTTATTACATTGTGACATTAACACTTTAATACCAGACCTGTAATGACAATTCTGCATAAAAATATAAAAAATAAAAAAAAACTTTTCAAAAATGTATTTAAATAGGCCAGGAGACGTCACACAATTATCTGATACAAAACAAAAAAAATATTAAAAGAAAACCATGTTTAAAGAGAAGAAAAGTAACGTCCATTGAAATGTATGGGAGAGCGACAGGTAATACCAGGCGTTCTGAAAGCCAGAGTGGCGCTGGGATCTGCAGAGCAGTCTGTGATGATGAATCGGTCGCTACTTGACGCCGTAAGAGTCGCTCACCAGAATTGCCTTTATAAATGTAGTATTGCGTGCTGCGGCCGGCGTTCACCTGCCGCTTACAAAGCTCTACCTGTCGCTATCCCTTGATGAATAAAGCGCTTAGCCTGGACAATTCCTATAAGATTCTTTTTTCATTTAAAGGGACTGTCCAGGCAAAAAACAATCATCAATACTCATCTTTTGTCCCCGGCTCCTGATCCGTCCTAGTTCATTCAATTTAAACTTACCGGTTGATTTAAAAACTAAAGGGATCTAACTATTCTTCCTGGCATTTGGTGGCACATGAAAAGCTTCCCTAGGCCTGTTGTCAGCAGTAAACCTGGTGGTTCTGTCCTCTTTTAGATGTTTTTTCTTTCTTTGCAGCAGCTGTATGTTGTGGGGGGCGGAGCAATGGGAGGGGTTTATGATTTGGTGGATTAAGATAAAGATAGAAGCATAGGGTTACAACAAATTTAAAGTTTAACATTTAAACTTCAGCTGAAGCTTCTCTTCCATATATGGAATGAAAGTCACATGATTTGAAAATTAGAAATTTGAGTGTGGAGCGCTGTATGGCCACTGCTCATTTTTAGTGCATATAGGCCGACTGTAAGTTAAAGTGGACCAAAAGCCAGTTTTGGTCCTTGCCCCCCGGGAACCCCGATTGGGGATGCCTCGCTGTGTGAACCCCTCCCCGGTCACTGAAACCAACTCATCTCTTCCCGGTCCTACGGTGCATGCGCCGCCGTTCATCTAATCAGTGTGCTGGAATCCAATGACGTCACTTCGTCTAAGTGAGCGGCTCCGAGCGTGCTGAAGCCCGCATCCCCCGCTATCCTCTAACATAGGGCGGCACACGCCCTGCTAGAGGTATAGCGGGAATGCGTCCGGGGCTTGCACATGCGCCGTTGGACCGGGAAAGAAGGTAAATGTATTGGGCGACCTGGGGGTTTCACACAGCTGGGCATCCCGATTTTGGATGCCCCAGGGGGAATTAATCGATCGAGTTGGGTTTTGGTCCACTTTAAAGTCACCTGATTTGAAAATGTGAAATTTGAGCATGGAGCTTTCTGTGTGGCCACTGCTCATTTTTTAGTGGTTAAAAGTTAAAGTGGACCAAAACCCAGGATTTTGACTATCCTGGGTTTTGGTCTTTGCCCCGCTGTGTGAAACCCCCAGGTCGCCGAAACCAACTCACCTCTTCCCGGTCCTACGGCTTATGCGCGGCCGCTTGTCCAATCAGTGAGCTCGGATCTGCTGACGTCACGTTGTCTAAGGCGAGCGGCTCCGAGCGCGCTGGCGGCTGCATCCCCCGCTACCCTCTAACAGGGAGCGTGCCCACGCCGGCCATTCAAAAATGCCTGCCGTGGGGACGCACCCTGCTAGAGGGGAAGTCGGGATGCGGCCATGGCTCCCGCATGCGCGGTTGGACCGGTAAAGAGGGTAAGTGTATGGGGCGACCTGGGGGGTTTCACACAGCAAGGCATGCTGATTTTGGATGCCCCGGGGGAAGGGAATCGAATGGCCTGGGAATCCTCTAGATTCCCGGGATGATCGCCATGGGTTTCTTTAACATAGAAAGCAGGGGCTTAGCTAAGGGGGGAGGGGGCACGGGCCCCGGGTGCAGCAGATCAGGGGGCGCCAAAGGGCGGACTGAGCACATGTGGGGGGCGCCATTTTTAATCTTTGCCCCGGCTGCAGAAAGGGCTTATAAACCAGGTGGAGGCTATAAGTTAGCAGCACTTAGTTGATATAGCAATAGAATACCCAACATCCTTAATTATATGTTTGTAATGTCCCGCCCCCTTCCCTAAAATAAATAACCAATGGGAAATGGGGAATTTTAGGTGTTAGTGATTTAGCCTAGGACTTTGCAGAGCAGGGAGGCGCCACCTTCTGTCACTATGTGGGTGTCCTTATTGCCCCCCTGAATGCGCGCTGTAACCTGTATCTGCTGTATGTTCTAGCAGGGTGAGGAGAACTCCCGAATCTCCATCACGTTCTTCAGGCTCTTTAGAGTCATGCGTCTGGTGAAGCTGCTCAGCCGAGGTGAAGGGATCCGCACCCTGCTCTGGACCTTCATCAAGTCCTTTCAGGTAACACAACGCAGCGGCGGCGGCTCGGGGAGTGCCCTCTAATGGGCCGGGGGGAAATAGAATCACAGGAGAGAGACAGGCAAGAGAGAAAGAATCATAGAAGAGAGAGACAAGAAAGAAAGAAGCACAGAGGAGAGAGAGACCAGAGAGAAAGAATTACAAGAGAGAGAGATACAAGAAATAAAAAAATCATGTGAGAGAGACAAGAGAGAAAGAATCACAGGAGAGAGAGAGAAAGAATCACAGAAGAGAGACAAGAGAGAAAGAATTACAGGAGAGAGAGACAAGCAAGAAAGAATCACAGAAGAGAGACAAGAGAGAGAATCACAGGAGAGAGAGAGAAAGAATCACAGAAGAGAGACAAGAGAGAAAGAATTACAGGAGAGAGAGACAAGCAAGAAAGAATCACAGAAGAGAGACAAGAGAGAGAATCACAGAAGAGAGAGACAAGAGAGAAAGAATCACAGAAGAGAGAGAGAGAGACAAGAGAGAAAGAATCACAGAAGCGAGAGAGAGAAGAGAGAAAGTATTACAGGAGAGAGAGAGAGAAACAGGACAGAAAGAATTACAGGAGAGAGAGTCAAGAGAGAAAGAATCACAGGAGAGAGAGAGAGCCAGGAGAGAGAAAATCACAAAAGAGAGAGAGGCAAGAGAGAAAGAATCACAGGAGAGAGAGAGCCAAGAGAGTAAATCACAAAAGAGAGAGAGCCAAGAGAGAAATAATCACAGGAGAGAGAGAAAGTCAAGAGAGAAAGAATCACAGAAGAGAGAGAAAGTATTACAGGGGAGAGAGAGAGATAAACAAGACGAAAAGAATTACAGGAGAGAGAGAGACAAGCGAGAAAGAATCACAGGAGAGAGAGAGACAAGAGAGAAAATCACAATTGAGAAAGAGCCAAGAGAGGATCACAGGAGAGAGAGAGAGCCAAGAGAGAAAGAATCGCAGGAGAGAGAAAGAGAGAGAGCCAAGAAAGAAAGAATCACAGAAGAGAGAGAGAGCCAAGAGAGAAAGAATCACAGGAGAGAAAGAGAGACAAGAGAGAAAATCACAAAAGAGAGAGAGCCGAGAGACAAAAAATCACAGGAGAGAGAGAGAAAGCCAAAAGAGAAAGAATCACAGAAGAGAGAGAGAGAGCCAAGAGAGAAAGAATCACAGGAAAGAAAGAGAGACAAGAGAGAGAAAATCACAAAAGAGAGAGAGCCGAGAGAGAATAAATCACAGGAGAGAGAGAGAGAAAGCCAAAAGAGCAAGAATCACAGAAGAGAGAGAGATAGAAGAGAGAAAGTATTACAGGAGAGAGAGAGATAAACAAGACATAAAGAATTACAGAACAGAGAGAGATATAAGAGAGAAAGAATCACAGGAAAGAGAGAGACTAGTCAGAAATAATAATAATGAGCTTGTAGCATCTAGTTTGCATTCCTGCAGCGCGCTGTAGATGCTGTAGCAGGTCTCCAAAGTTTGCCCCTCCCTCCTTCCAATCCATTCGCCCATGACCACACTACAAATGTGGTCACACTTCCACTCCAGTCCTTTGCCACTCCTAGTGTTGTGGTAAGGCTCAGTGGTCACGCTGCTGGCTCCAACTGCAGCAGGGCGTGTGTATGACTCATCAAGCAGCGCCTGTAACAAGCCACGCCCAAGAATGGAAGCAAAGCCAGTGTCTTTTCTTAGAAAACACATTTTTCATTAGAATCCGATAATTTTTAATGCTTTTACATGGCGGATTTTACACCTCTTCCTTGAGGCATGAGGGCTGGATGAAGACACTATGGGACTTTTCCAAAAGACTCCTGGGCCAGCAAGTGCCAGGGGTAACAAGAAGATCTACTTACCTCACCGTGGCTCCCGCACTGCCGATCGTCAGCCCATAACCTATCGTCAGCCCATAGCCTATCGTCAGCCCATAGCCCATAACCTATCGTCAGCCCATAGCCTATCGTCAGCCCATAGCCTATCGTCAGCCCATAGCCTATCGTCAGCCCATAGCCCATAGCCTATCGTCAGCCCATAGCCCATAGCCTATCGTCAGCCCATAGCCTATCGTCAGCCCATAACCTATCGTCAGCCCATAGCCTATCGTCAGCCCATAGCCTATCGTCAGCCCATAGCCTATCGTCAGCCCATAGCCTATCGTCAGCCCATAGCCTATCGTCAGCCCATAGCCCATAACCTATCGTCAGCCCATAGCCTATCGTCAGCCCATAACCTATCGTCAGCCCATAGCCTATCGTCAGCCCATAGCCTATCGTCAGCCCATAGCCCATAACCTATCGTCAGCCCATAGCCTATCGTCAGCCCATAGCCTATCGTCAGCCCATAACCTATCGTCAGCCCATAACCTATCGTCAGCCCATAACCTATCGTCAGCCCATAGCCTATCGTCAGCCCATAGCCTATCGTCAGCCCATAGCCCATAACCTATCGTCAGCCCATAACCTATCGTCAGCCCATAGCCTATCGTCAGCCCATAGCCTATCGTTAGCCCATAGCCTATCGTTAGCCCATAGCCTATCGTTAGCCCATAGCCTATCGTTAGCCCATAGCCTATCGTTAGCCCATAGCCTATCGTTAGCCCATAGCCTATCGTTAGCCCATAGCCTATCGTTAGCCCATAGCCTATCGTTAGCCCATAGCCTATCGTTAGCCCATAGCCTATCGTCAGCCCATAGCCTATCGTTAGCCCATAGCCTATCATCAGCCCATAGCCTGTGGCCTATCGTCAGCCCATAGCCCATATCGTCAGCCCATAGCCCATCGTCAGCCCATAGCCCATGGCCTATTGTCAGCCCATAGCTTATCGTCAGCCCATAGCCCATGGCCTATCGTCAGCCCATAGCCCATGGCCTATCGTCAGCCCATAGCCCATAGCCTATCGTCAGCCCATAGCCCATTGTCAGCCCATAGCCTATCGTCAGCCCATAGCCTATCGTCAGCCCATAGCCCATAGCCTATCGTCAGCCCATAGCCCATTGTCAGCCCATAGCCTATCGTCAGCCCATAGCCCATTGTCAGCCCATAGCCTATCGTCAGCCCATAGCCTATCGTCAGCCCATAGCCCATTGTCAGCCCATAGCCTATCGTCAGCCCATAGCCCATTGTCAGCCCATAGCCTATCGTCAGCCCATAGCCTATCGTCAGCCCATAGCCCATTGTCAGCCCATAGCCTATCGTCAGCCCATAGCCTATCGTCAGCCCATAGCCTTAGAAAGTGAGGAGCTGCGCTTCTGGGTTCAAGCTGGTGGGTGGGTGCGGGAGCCTCTGTACACCAGTAACTTGTGTGTGTACAGAGGATCCTATTGTTTTCAATGCCGTACAGAGGCCACCCAGTGCCCGGCAGTGCAACATCTGGCTTCACAAACTGGGGCTGCAAACATAGCATTGACGGCACGGGAGCTGCAGGGAGGTAAGTGGATCTTCTTGTTACTGCTGGCACTTGCTGGCCCTTGAGTCTTTTGGAAAAGTCCACCAAAGCGGACTTTCCTTCAAAGTGGACCAAAACCCACACCCTAACTGCCCTGAAATCTATAAGATTCCAGGGCTGCTGGATTCCCTCCCCCAGGGGCATACATAATTGGGATGCCCTGCTGTGTGAAACCCCCCAGGTCGCCCACAAACTCATCTTGTTTCCCGGTCCTACAGCGTGTGTTCCAGCTGTAGTCGCATCCCCGCTATCCCTTTAGCAGGGCACATGCCCGCACCAGGCATTTATGAATGGCGGGCATGCTCCTTGTTACAGGGTAGTGGGGGGGTGCAGCCACCAGCGAGCTTGGATCCATTCGCTTTAGACGAGCTAATAGACGAAGGGGCAGGAGTGGATCTGAGTGCGCTGATTGGACGAGGGGGCTGCGCATGCGCTGTAGGACCGGGGAAGGGGGAGTAAGATCAGGCGACCTGGGGGGTTTCACACAGCGGCGGGGCCCTGGTGCCAAGGACCAAATCTCACCTTCATAGTCAAAATCCTGGGTTTTGGTCCACTTTAAGTAGTGGAAGATGTTAAAAAAACACAGTAGATCCACATGTCTTGACCTTTAACTACAAAGACAAGAATGTATGTGGCAGCGGAATATTTTTGGGCCCTTTGTTACTGATGCCATTGTCTTTCCTCTCTGCAGGCTCTCCCCTATGTTGCTCTGCTGATTGTTATGCTGTTTTTCATCTACGCTGTCATCGGGATGCAGGTGAGGATGCCCAGGATGAGCTTTAGGAATTTGTCAAATTACATTTGTTTCTCATGTTTTACTGTTCAGGGATCCCCCCAAAAATTCCCTGGCCCTTTCTGCTCCACAGAAGCGTTCGCCCTCCGCACATTCAGCTGCAGCTATGTGTATTTGGCCTCTTTTACATTGTGCCCCCCCCCCCCTTTGCGTTGGAAATGCACCACCCGATGCATCTATGCAATCTATGCAAAAAAGATTCCCGGGCCGATCAGCTCCCTGCCTGCGGGGCACCCCCCAGGATGCCCGCAAATCCTACCTGTACCTCGTTCCATGCGCGGGCCGCCGCCACCTCTCGCGCCGCATCCCTCTAGCAGGGCGCGCACCCGCCGTTTGAGAATTACCCAGATAGATAGATAGATATGGGATAGATAGATAGATATGGAATGGATAGATAGATATATATGGAATGGATAGATAGATAGATATGGAATGGATAGAGAGAGATAGATAGATAAATATGAGATAGATAGATAGATAGATAGATAGATAGATAGATAGATAGATAGATAGATAGATATTGGAGATAGATAGATAGATAGATAGATAGATAGATAGATAGATAGATAGATAGATATGGGATGGATAGATATGAGATAGATAGATAGATAGATAGATAGATAGATAGATAGATAGATATTAGATAGATAGATAGATAGATAGATAGATAGATATGGGATGGATAGATATGAGATAGATAGATATGGGATAGATAGATATGGGATAGATAGATAGATAGATAGATAGATAGATAGATAGATAGATAGATAGATATGGAATGGATAGATAGATATGAGATAGATAGATAGATATGAGATAGATAGATAGATAGATAGATAGATAGATAGATAGATAGATATTGGAGATAGATAGATAGATAGATAGATAGATAGATAGATAGATAGATAGATAGATAGATAGATATGGGATGGATAGATATGAGATAGATAGATAGATAGATATGGGATAGATAGATAGATAGATAGATATGGGATGGATATGTAGATATGGGATGTATACATAGATAGATAGATAGATAGATAGGTAGATAGATAGATATGTAGATATGGGATGGATAGGTAGATATGGGATGTATACATAGATAGATAGATAGATAGATAGGTAGATAGATAGATATGTAGATATGGGATGGATATGTAGATATGGGATGTATACATAGATAGATAGATAGATAGATAGATAGGTAGATAGATAGATAGGTAGATATGGGATGGATAGGTAGATATGGGATGGATATGTAGATATGGGATGTATACGTAGATAGATAGATAGATAGATAGATAGATAGATAGATAGATAGATAGATATGGGATGGATATGTAGATATGGGATGTATACGTAGATAGATAGATAGATAGATAGATAGATAGATAGATATGGGATGGATAGGTAGATATGGGATGGATATGTAGATAGATAGATAGATAGATAGATAGATAGATAGATAGATAGATATGGGATGGATAGATAGATATGGGATGGATATGTAGATATGGGATGGATACGTAGATAGATAGATAGATAGATAGATATGGGATGGATAGATAGATATGGGATGGATATGTAGATATGGGATGGATACGTAGATAGATAGATAGATAGATATGGGATGGATAGGTAGATAGATAGATAGATAGATAGATAGATAGATAGATAGATAGATAGATATGGGATGGATAGGTAGATATGGGATAGATAGATAGATAGATAGATAGATAGATAGATAGATATGGGATGGATATGTAGATATGGGATGGATACGTAGATAGATAGATAGATAGATAGATAGATAGATAGATAGATAGATAGATATGGGATGGTAGATAGATAGATAGATAGATAGATAGATAGATAGATAGATAGATACATAGATACATAGATATGAGATAGATAGATAGATAGATAGATAGATAGATAGATAGATAATTAGATCAAAGCGGACAAGAGGTGATGGCCACGAGAGAGAAGGTGAGAAAAAAACAGCAATGAAAAAAAGGAGATAGATAAACATAGACAGACAGATGGAATAAAAGCAAAGAAAAATTAAAATGAAATTGTCACCTGGTGGCTGCCCTATGCAGCTAGGCGCCCTAGGCACTGGCCTAGGGTTACCTAGCAAGAAATACAGTACAGCCTGGATACAGCTGTCAATACTTTACCATGTAGAAAGCGCAAAGGGAAAGTTGAACCATTTGAACATATGGAGGTGGTGTGTAAAGTGTTTATTTCTTCTGTGCGATCTAAGCGTCTGTTTCGTCTCGCTGGACATACCGTAGTTAATGCAGAAAAAGTTCTATGAATTCAGTTCAGCAATCAAATCCATTATAATAAATAAAAAAACATTCTGCTTTTTCTCTGCAGGTCTTTGGCAAAATAGCCCTGAATGATACAACCGACATTAACAGGAACAATAACTTTCAGACCTTCCCTCAAGCTGTGCTGCTGCTGTTCAGGTGTGTGTAGTGCTGCGCCCGACATTTACTGCAAACGCTTTTCATGGCCTAATAAGGGACAACTCTAATTTGACCAGATTTTAGAAGATTTAAAGGGTCAGCTTGTCATGGGTTTCTCATCGGAGAAATCCCAATAGTAGTAAATGACCAGAATTAGACTAGATTAGAGAGACAGAGGCGGATATGCGGGGCAAACCATGTTTAATAATAACAAACAGTGAGTACACACCAACCAAGCTGCTAAATACATATATACACAAAGATACACCAGGAAGCATGGACACACTCAGATTGCTGTGAAGTCAGAAAACATAGGTGCTTAGGAATCCAAAGTCCAACAAAGGCTGAGGCTGTGGCTACGGCTTTGACTGAGGCTGAGGCTGGGGCTAAGGCAGGAGTCCTGGGTACAGAGTTCAGGTTACAGGGTTCCAGAGTCCAGGTTCAGAAGACAGATTTAATGCTGATCCGCTGAGGCCATGTGTGGATCAGCTTATATAGGCCAGGAAGTCCCACAGGTGCTGGCTGATTAACACACCTCAGCAGGACACAGCCATCTGCTGGTGGAGCAGCATAATGCAGGGGAAATCAAGCTGTGGAGGAACTCCAGACCTGACACCATCCAGGCATAAAAAAAAGTCTGTAGTCAGTTTTTTGCCCCTGCAGCTCTTGTGTCCGCTGCTTTAAAACGCTCAGCACGCTCACTCTGTTCACTACAATGGAGACAGTGCAATGAATTGATTGCGGTGTCGGACTTGCTTCTTAGAGGAGGTGTCCAGGTCCTCGTGAATGGACGGCATGGCAGGGTACTGGGCCTCCTCCTGCAATAGTAGCTAGCGCCACACCCCAAAACCAATAAATATTGACCAGTCACAAAATGGGCGTTGTTCCTAGCAGTTCCCATCCCAAGTACTCAAGCCCCCCCTGCTCATTAAACCCTATTAAACCAGAGAAATCTTACCTTTCTCCTTGGTCCCCCAGCAAAATCGAGTACTTTGATTGGCTGCCATGGTTGGCGGCGGACGGATACTCAGGAGGAGCTGAAGGAGAAAATTTTAAGTAATATTAATTTTAAGCCGCCTGTATGCCATCTCTCACATTCCCAGTGTGTGGAGGGGTTTTCACCCCTCCCTCCTCATAGGATTAACAATTACCAAGAATGTTATGTTTGCTTAATGGGAAACAGATGTTCTTCATGTCTGAACTATACCTTCCATATAGGTGTATCTGTATATGTATATATTCCATATACATATTCCATATAGGTGTATCTGTATATGTTTGAAATATCCAATGGACCTCTGTCGTGTCCAGGCATCCAATCAGAATGGTCATTTAAAGTGGGCCAACACCCGATGCTGATCGGCCCGTGAATCTATACGATTCCCGGGCCGATCAGCATCGGGCCTGCGGGGCACCCCAATCGGGGATGCCCCGCTGTGTGAAACCCCACAGAAAGCCTGCTCCTCGATCCAGCGGCGCATGCGCGAGCCGCCGCTGCTCGCGCATCCCTCTTGCAGGGCGCGCACCCGCGCCGGCCGTTTGTGAATGGCCGGCACGGGCGCGCTCCCTGCAAGAGTAACGCGCGAGAGGCGGCAGCGGGCGCGCTTGCTTGTCCGGCGGCGGGGATTGGCTGCACCGGTCACGTGGGAGCGGGGACAGGTGAGTTTTTGGGGCTTTCTGGGGGGTTTCACACAGCGGGGCACCCCCGATCGGGGTGCCCCACCGAAGTGGACCAAAACCCAGGATAGTCAAAATCCTGGGTGTTGGTCCACTTTAAGATCCTTTGTCTAAAACTTTATTAAAGCAAGCAAAAGGAGCCAGCAATTTGGGCTGTGGCAATCGAAGTAGCAGGCCCCTGGTTGACTGAATAAACATTGCATATCCTGAAGACCTTTGTTTCTGAGACTGTGCCATTTCCACTTCAGAGCCAGCAGACCAATCCTTTTTATGCAGAGTGGATTACTCTAAAACATACATTAATTCACTATAAGGGAGGTGCGGCACTGACCTGTGCAGACTGGGCTCTTATACTTTACCCAGGCTTCTGCAGTCTGCTTCCCATCATCTGCATCTCAGGCAGGTGCCATAGGTGTCACATGACCGCTTACGTCGCTAGTCTGGACCGCAGAGAACGGGAAGCAGGATGCAGGAACCAGGGTGAGTATGGCTGCATGCTTCCAAACCACACTCTGCTGCTGTCAGCGCTTAGAAATGTGCTCTTATACTTACCCTGGCTCCTGCAATCTGCTTCCCATCATCTGCATCTCAGGCAGGTGCCGTAGGTGTCACATGACCGCTTACGTCGCTAGTCTGGACCGCAGAGAACGGGAAGCAGGATGCAGGAACCAGGGTGAGTATGGCTGCATGCTTCCAAACCACACTCTGCTGCTGTCAGCTCTTAGAAATGTGCTCTTATACTTACCCTGGCTCCTGCAATCTGCTTCCCATCATCTGCATCTCAGGCAGGTGCCGTAGGTGTCACATGACCGCTTGTGCCCCTAGTCTGGACTGCAGAGAATAGCAGAATGCAGGAGCCAGGGTGAGTATGGCTGCATGCTTCCGAACCACACTCTGCTGCTGTCAGCGCTGGGAAGCGTGCTCTTTTACTTACCCAGGCTCCTGCAGTCTGCTCCCCATCATCCGCATCTCAGGCAGATGACACAGGTGTCACATGACCGCTTATGTCGCTAGTGTCGACCGCGGAGAACGGGAAGCAGAATGCAGGAGCAGGGTGAGTATGGCGGCATACTTTCCAGCCACGCTTCCCTGCTGTCAGCACTGGGAAGCATGCTGTTATACTCATTCAAGCTCCTGCAATCTGCTCCCCATCATCCGGATCTCAGACAGGTGCCGTAGGTGGGACATGACCGCTTGTGCCCCTAGTCTGGACCGCAGAGAATAGCAGAATGCAGGAGCAGGGTGAGTATGGCTGCATGCTTCCGAACCACACTCTGCTGCTGTCAGCACTGGGAAGCGCCCTGTTATACTCATCCAGGCTCCTTCAATCTGCTCCCCATCATCCGCATCTCAGGCAGTTGCCGTAGGTGTCACATGACCGATTACATCGCTAGTCTGGACCTCAGAGAACAGGAAGCAGAATGCAGGAGCCGGGGTGAGTATGACTGCATGCTTCCCAGCCACACTGCTGCTGTCAGCGCAGTGAACCGGGCTCTTATACTTACCCAGGCTCCTGCAATCTCTTCCCCATCATCCACATCTCAGGCAGGTGCCGCAGGTGTCACATGACCGCTTGGACTGCAGAGAAAAGCAGAATGCAGGAGCCAGGGGTGAGTATGGCTGCATGCTTCCGAACCACACTCTGCAGCTGTCAGCACTGGGAAGCGCCCTGTTATACTCATCCAGGCTCCTGCAATCTTCTCCCCATCATCCGCATCTCGGGCAGATGACACAGGCGTCACATGACCACTTACATAGCTAATCTGAGAACGGGAAGCAGGATGCAGGAGCCGGGGTCAGTATGGCAGCACACACTGCTGCTGTCAGCACTGGGAAGCGCCCTGTTATACTCATCCAAGCTCCTGCAATCTTCTCCCCATCATCCGCATCTCAGGCTGATGACACAGGCGTCACATGACCACTTACATAGCTAATCTGAGAACGGGAAGCAGGATGCAGGAGCTGGGGTCAGTATGGCAGCACACACACTGCTGCTGTCAGCACTGGGAAGCGCCCTGTTATACTCATCCAAGCTCCTGCAATCTTCTCCCCATCATCCGCATCTCAGGCTGATGACACAGGCGTCACATGACCACTTACATAGCTAATCTGAGAACGGGAAGCAGGATGCAGGAGCCGGGGTCAGTATGGCAGCACACACTGCTGCTGTCAGCACTGGGAAGTGTGCATTTATACTCGGATTCCCGGATTTTGTTCCGCTTTAAGCAAATTCCAACCTTTTACAGGGAATCTCCAGGCAAAGGCCACCCTGGAGTCTATGAGAGGCATACTCGCTCCCCCCCGAGGCATCCAGATTCGGGATGGCCACTGTGTCAAACCTCTCAGGTTACCCGTAAACTCACCTTCCATGCTGTTCCAGCGGCGCATGCGCGAGCAGCGGCCGCATCCCCGCTATCCCTCTAGCAGGATGCATGCCTGCGCGAGGCATTTGTGTATGGCCAGTGCGGGCACGCTTCATGTTAAGAGGATAGCAGGGGATGCGGCCGCCAGCACGCCCGGATCCGCTCACCTTAGACGAGCCCTTGGAAGAAGGGGCTCGCTGATTGGACGAGAGGCTACGCATGCGCCCGTAGGAATGAGGAAGGGTAAGTAGGATCGGGCAACCTGGGGGGTTTCTCACAGCAGGGCATCCCCCATCGGGGTGCCAGGGGGGGAGAAGACCAAATCCCAGGATAGTCAAAATCCTGGGTTTGGTCCACTTTAAATGAATGTGGTTAATTACCAGATGCCTGTAACTGTTGTCCTTGTGCTTCTGCCTGGCTCCCCTTGTGGCAGGAGATAAGCTTTTTTCCTGACCGCATTCTCAGCGCCCCCAGACCCACTGATCACCTCTTCTCTGGGGAACAATACATTTCTGGCCAAAATATATTTAAAAAAAAAAAGCATTTTTTAAATGTACTAATGTCTATGTTTATAAATTAAAGGGGAACTGTGCCATCACTGAAGTCATCACTTCCTCATTCACATGGTGGAGGCTGATTCAATACTAACGCCATCGGCAGATGAGCAACTGTATAGCGGCGCTTAGAGCAACCGCTAGTAGACGCTGTAACAGAGCGCCTAAGTCGCTGTTGTAACCTGGCTGGCATTGATGAATGAGATATATGTTGGGCGCTCTAACACCAGTACAGCTTGCAGGGAGCGAAAGGTAACGCCAGCTCAGTGCGACACACACAGCGTCGGCGCTCTAAATCTGGGCGCTGTAGCATAGAGCACCAGAAGCTGTGTGATTAAAGTCTATTTTTGATCACATATCCACCAGCAACAAAGCGAAAACACATGGAATGACGTTGTATAACACTGTGACAATAAGGGGTTTATTCTTGAAGGGATAGCGCCAAGTAGCGCCTCGTAGCGGCAGGCTGCTGCGAATCTGGTGAGCGCCTCTAACAGCGCCATGTAGCGTCACATGTATTATTACAGGCGGCTCAGCGTATAGCGCCGGCGCACTGGCTTCCAGAGCCTGGTATTACCTGTCGCTCACTGTCGCTCTCCCATACATTTCAATGGACATTACTTTTCTTCTGTTTAAACAGGGTTTTTTTGTTTTTAATTTATTCCTGGCCTAGAAAGAGTCATTTTTAAAAACTTTTTTGATTGTTTATATTTTTATGCAGAATTGTCATTACAGGTCTGGCACTAAAGTGTTAACGTCACAGTGTTATAACAATGTCATTCCATGTGTTTTCTCTTTGTTACTGGTGGATATGTGTTCAAAAACAGACTTTAATCACACAGCGTCTGGCGCTCTATGCTACAGCGACCAGATCCAGAGGGCCGACGCTGTGTGGAGCACCGAGTGCCGAACGCACTGCAAATCATTTGAATAATAACATCAATGATTCATAACAATCCTCTTTAATTCATCATAATTAAAACGACATATGCAATACAACCACATACAATTTAAAAAAGACATACACAATTCATCCCCCAGCAGGAGCGACCTAATAAACCCCCATAATCCATAATGTAATTACATAACTATTATTCTCCATAATAAATCCTACTTTGGACACCTTGAGAAAGGGACATAGCCTCATAGCGTCACGGAACGCGTGGGTGATAGAGCATTGATCATCCAGCAGGAGTGGATCACATATTTTGCACTGAGGTGAATTGATGATTACCTTGCTTATTTTTTGCAGTTTTTGCACATATATTCAGCTTGGCACTCAGCATTTTTGTTGTTATACATTTTGCAGTGGCACTTTAGGTACTTGATGGTAGGATTTATTATGGAGAATAATAGTTATGTAATTACATTATGGATTATGGGGGTTTATTAGGTCGCTCCTGCTGGGGGATGAATTGTGTATGTCTTTTTTAAATTGTATGTGATTGTATTGCATATGTCGTTTTAATTATGATGAATTAAAGACGATTGTTATGAATCATTGATGTTATTATTCAAATGATTTGTAGAGGGTGAGTGGTGCCTTCTGCATCTATATCCTGTTTTGGCGGTGTGCTGGAGCCGCAGGTTGGTTTGTGTGTTACAATATAACTTTGGGATACCGGATTGGCACACTTTTCCCAGTGCATGGCACGGCCTGCTTCACGAAGTCATAACATTTGGGTATTCCGCCACAAGGTGGCGCAGTGTACTGCAGAAGATTTGTGGCTCCGCCCGGTACCGTATAAAAACGGAATCACCATAGACTTATCCAGTTGTTCTCTGCAGTGCTTACTGCTCGCTCTCTATGTGCAGGTGTGCAGGGAAACCATGCCTGCGGCCCTGCAAGTCTATTTCCACTCGTTTCCGGACCCTCTGTGCCTCCCAGCCTCGGCTGACAGATCGGGTGAAGGTAGAAGAGCACTAGGGTCAAGTGCTCAATGAGCGCTGCTCCAAGCCGCAGACCCTGTACCACTAAGGGTAGCCGGCCATAGGCTTTATGGTGAGCCTACTAGGGATGCGGAGTTCCTGTCCTGGCTTCTGAGGGGGTGAGTGTTTTTTTCTGTGTTCGGGGTCCCCCCCCCAATTGTCCTGGTCTTCCCCGCTGCCTGCTCGCTCTCCTCCCCCTCCCTCCCCTATGGGTGTCAGGGGGGGCGGGTGGTAGTGGTGTGTGTTTCTAGACAATTTTTAGACTGTTTTTGTATACTTTTGCCGCCGCCGCCGCTTTGTACTGCGCTCCGCGGGCGGCGCTATATCTGTGAGGCATTTTTACTGTGCGGATGACGTCGGCGAGGTCACGTGAGCGACGTTTTCTCGCTCTTCGGGGGGGGGGGGTTGGCGGCGGATGACGCGTGTCGCGTCGTTCTCCCGCGGCCCGCCCCTCAAGGTTCCTCTGTCGGCGTCATCTTGCTTCTGCTGCGTGTCTGGGGCTCTCTTCATCCCTGGGCTGCGGCTGTGATTTCTGCCTGTGTTGCTTCATCTGGTGGTCTGGCGGCGGGCGCTCCTTGTACTGCTTGGTCCGTGAGTCCCCTCTGGGGTTCTTTTGTTGTTTTTGTGGCATGTGCTGCGGGATACTTATGTGTTTTTGGTTATGTCTTTCAGGCGGGACACCCGTGGGTCGTGATTTCTCCCGGTCCTGCTCCTTACTTCCATCCTTCATCTCCCCTTACTATTCTGGGGGCATCCCTTGGGGGGGGGCATCCCGGGTGGCTTTATTAGCCGTTACCCTGTGCTGGTATATTGCTCCTGTATTAATCACCATATGGAGGCTTCTGGGGATAACGTACTCGGGGGTCCTTCGGGACAATCCTGGCGGTGTTCCATGTGTGGGGTATCCCCTATCAGTAATGACGTCACGGTGTGTGGGCCGTGCGCCCAAGCTGTCCTTGCGCTTCAGTCTGGGCTGCCTGCTTCTTTACCAAGCTCTACGCCCCTTTCGGCATCGCCTACCCCGCCACGCCTGCATTTAGCCCCCAGTGAGGGGGATACTAGCGGGGGGTCACAGTCTGATCTGGCACTGCGTGTGGCCAGCATTGAAAGGCAGCTTGCCAGGCCTGGTCCACGTAAGGCCTCTAGCAAGAAGCGGCACCTGGCTTCCACGCCTGACCTGTTTACTGAGGAGCATGAGGAAATTGATCTTTTTGATGACCGTTATTCCCTAGAGGAAGGGGAGCTTTTCCCAGGTTCTGATTCCTCTGGGGACCAGCAGGTGGGCGGCGACAGTGATCCTGGGTCTGAGCCTGAGGATTCCTGGTTCCCTGAGGACACTGCTAATCTGTTGTCTCACATTTTTGAGGTTTTGCACATTGCCCCCCCCTGAGGTGGCTAAGAGGAAACAGGGTGAGCTTTTTCGTGCAGCGTCTGGAGTTCCCTGAGCAGAGTCATTTCACTAATATGGTGCTCAAGGAGTGGGAATGTCCTAGTAGATTGCCCGCGTGCCTAAGGAGTTGGATAAGAAGTATCCCTTTCCTGCTGATCTGGTTAAGCGATGGTCGGGTCCCCCCGAGGTAGACGCGCCTGTTATTGGGTTGTCCAACACTTCAGTCATGCATTCCCTTGACTCTACTACACTGAGGGACAGCGAGGACCGGCGTATGGATCAGCTGGCCTGCCATGCCTTTGCCTTTGTGGGGGCTGGTTTGTGTCCATCCTGTGCCGCTACCATAACTGCTATTGCTCTTAAGAGACAGATCAGTCGTCTCCTTGATGGCACTACAGCTGGAAGGGCTGAGTATAGGACTATCTTGCTGTGCTCTGAATTTGTTGCCTTTATACTTACTGCCATGGATGATGTAGTACGGCTGAGTGGTAGGGCCTCCGCCCTCTTGGTGGCTATGCGCCGCTCTGTTTGGTTGCGTCAGTGGGCAGCTGACGCTGCTGCTAAGAAGGCTCTCACTGGGCTCCCCTTTGTGGGGCTGTGGGTCTTTGGTGAGTGCCTGGATGTTTCAGCCAAGGATGGTAGGCTGCCTCAGCGTAGGTGGCAGCCTCGGCCTTTTCGGGGGACATCCGCTTCAGTCTCCTCCTTTCGTACCCCCAGAGGAGGTCGAGGGCCCTTCTTTTCAAGTACCCGCAGGGGTTCTTGGGGCTGTGGCAGATCCCGTGGTCGTCCCGGTCTCTCATGGGATCCCAAGTCCAAACCTTCTCCCAAGCCCCCTCAGGCATGAGGAGGCGCCCTCACCCATCCGGGTGGGGGGACGGCTTCTGCTCTTTGCTCACGTCTGGAGGCTACGCATCTCAGACCAGTGGATTCAGGAGGTGGTGTCCTCCAGTTACAAGATAGAGTTTGCAGCCTGGCTGCCCCCCAAGATTCATCAGATCCCGGATGCCTCACAACCCTCTGTCAGCTCAGGGGTTACGCCTTGCTGTTCAACGTCTGCTGGAATCAGGAGTCATTTGCCTGGTGCCTTCCCAGGAACGGGGTCAGGGTTTCTACTCCAACCTGTTCACGGTCCTCAAGAAGGACGGGTCCCTGAGGCCCATTCTGGACTTGAAGGGTCTCAACAGGTTTGTCAGGTTCAAGCACTTTCGCATGGGCGACTTCATGACCACCGTGGACATCAAGGATGCTTATCTCCATGTGCCTATCTTCCCAGGTCATCAGAAATTTCTCAGGTTTGCTCTAGAGAATCAGTATTACCAGTTTGTGGCCTTACCGTTAGGTATCACCTCGGCACCTGGGGTGTTAACCAAGGTGCTGGCGGGCGTGTTGGCTCTGCTGCGGAATCAGGGCATTCGCATCCTTCCTTACCTGGACGACATTCTGATTGCGGCTCGGTCTCTTCATCAGGCCGAGAAGAATACTCAGGTGGTGACCTCCACTCTAGAGTCCTTCGGCTGGGTGATCAACTATCCCAAGTCTTCTCTGTCTCCGTCTTTGGTGAGGCCCTTTCTGGGCATGACTCTGGGTACCTTTCAGGTCAAGGTATTCCTGCCTCAGCTGAAAGTGGAGGGCCTTCAGAAGCAGGCTCAGGCTCTGCTCTCGTGTCTCCATCCCTCCATCAGGCAGGGGATCCAGTTAGTGGGCCTGATGGTGTCCTGTTTCGAGGCGGTCCCCTTTGCTCAGTTTCACATGAGACCTCTTCAGTTGCACCTTCTGTCTGTTTGGAATCAGGACTCTGTTTCCCTGGATCAGGAATTTGCTCTGTCCCCCCTGAACAGTCCCTATCATGGGGACTCATCCCTCATCTTCTAGGGGGCAGGACATTTCTGCCCCACTGTTGGGAGACTGTCACCACAGATGCCAGTCTGACCGGTTTGGGGGCTTTTGGAAGTCTCTGCATCTCCAGGGTCAGTGGGGCCCCCAGGAGGCCCATGCTTCCATCAATGTCCTGGAACTGAAGGCAATCAGGTTGGTTCTTGCTCAGCTGACCTCACACCTTCGGGGTCAGGCTGTTCAGATCCGCTCGGACAACCAGACGGCGGTTGCCTACATCAATCATCAGGGAGGGACTCGGAGCAAGCGAGCCCTCAAGGAAGTGTCCCTGATACTGTCTTGGGCGGAAGAGAATGTGCCTTGCATCTCAGCGGTTTACATTCCGGGGGTGGAGAACCTGGTGGCAGACTCCCTGAGCAGGGGGATGTCTCGGCTGGGGAAGTGGTTCCTCAGCAACAAGGTTTTTCACTCCCTGTGTCACCACTGGGGTCAGCCGGATGTGGACCTGTTTGCGTCCCGCCACAACCACAAGCTTCCCAGGTTTGTCTCCCTGTCTCAGGACCCTCTGGCCTTCGCCACGGATGCGCTAGCAATGCCTTGGACAGAGTTTCGGCTCCTCTATGTGTTCCCTCCTTTTTCCCTGCTGGGCAGGGTGCTTCGCAAGATAGCACAGGAAGGGGTACCAGCCATTCTGGTGGCCCCCTGTTGGCCAAGAAGGGTGTGGTTCGCAGACGGCAGTAGATCAGTATGTCCTGCCCAAGGATCCAGATCTGCTCACTCAGGGACGGCTGTGCCATCCCAATTTACAAACGCTGGCTTTAACGGCTTGACTGCTGAAACCTCCATCTTGATGGATAAGGGTTTGCCGGCTTCTGTTGATACCATGATTAGGGCTAGGAAGAAATCCTCGTCCTTTATTTACTACAGGGTCTGGCATGCTTACATTGCCTGGTGTGAGTCCAAGTCTCTGTTGGGTGTTTTCTATCCCCAGGATTCTGGAATTTTTACCACATGGTTTGGATTCAGGCCTTCAACTTGGTACCCTCAAGGGCCATGTTTCAGCTCTGGCAATTTTTTTCCAAAGATCCTTTGCCAATCACCGGTTGGTTAAGACTTTTTTCCAGGGAGTTACCCACGTGCGTCTGCCACGTAAAACTATGCAACCAGTGTGGGACCTGAATCTGGTGTTGTCTGCTCTGCAGGGTCCTCCCTTTGAGCCTATCCGTGGGGCTGCTTTGCCCATTCTGACTCTTAAGGTGGCCTTTTTGGTGGCTATCACTTCTGTACAGAGAGTTTCTGAACTGACGGCGCTTTCCATCAAACCTCCTTATTTTGAGAGGCATCAGGATAAGGTGGTGTTTAGGCTTAAGCCGGATTTCTTGTCTAAGGTTGTGACTGCTTTTCATCTCAATCAGGACATTGTTTTGCCTTCTTTGTGTCCTAACCCTAATTCCAAGGAGCGGACCCTTCATTCTCTGGATGTTGTCAGGGCCCTGAAGTTTTATTTGGTTGCTACTGAGTCTTTCAGGAAGTCTGACGCTCTTTTTGTTCTTCCTGCTGGACCTAGGAAGGGTTTGCCTCCGGCTAAATCTACTATTAGCAAGTGGATCCGTCAGGCGGTGGAGCAGGCCTATTCTGCTAAGGGGAAGGTTCCTCCTTTTAGGGTTACTGCTCATTCTACTCGTGCTATTGGTGCGTCTTGGGCCTTTCAGCATCAAGCTTCTGTTGAACAGGTTTTTAAGGCCGCAACTTGGTCTTCTGTTCATACTTTTTCCAAGTTTTACAAGGTTGATGTTAAGGCCTCAGCGGATGCTGCTTTTGGCTGCAAGGTGCTTCAGGCGGTGGTGGTTTGAACTGCCTTCTGCTACTCTTAAGGGATCCCACCCTACTTTATGGACACTGCTTTTGGATTTCCCAGATGTTATGACTTCATTAAGCAGGTCGTGCCATGCATTGGGAAAAAGACAATTCTGTGAGTACTCACCTGTAGAATTGCTTTTACCATGCATGGCACGGCCTGCTTCACCCCACACTTGTTATGTTGTTCTTGGTTTCCTCTTTATGGTGATTGTTCCAAATTAGAGTTGTTATCTTTATTAGTTCCCGGTTCTTGTATCACTGCTTGTCAACTACAGGATAAGTCTATGGTGATTCCGTTTTTATATGGTACCGGGCGGAGCCACAACTCTTCTGCAGTGCACTGCGCCACCTTGTGGCGGAATACCCAGATGTTATGACTTCGTGAAGCAGGCCGTGCCATGCATGGCAAAAGCAATTCTACAGGTGAGTACTCACAGAATTGTCTTTTTCCCCCCCTTTATAGTTTCGTGTGGTGGTGCTGGACAGGGTGCACTTTGTGCAGTGTTTTGTGTGCCGGACGCACTGAGCTGGCGCTACCTCTCGCTTCCTTAGTGTTAGAGCGCCCAACATACATCTCATTTATCAATGCCGGCCAGGTTACTACAGCAACTGAGGCGCTCTTTTACAGTGACCGATAGCCGATCACAGTGTCTACTAGCAGTCGCTCTAAGCACCGCTATACAGACGCTCATCTGCCGATAGCTGGTGCTAATCATGAATCAGCCTGTAACACTTTAGTGCCAGACCTGTAATGACAATTCTGCATAAAAATATAAAAAAATCAAAGTTTCTTAAAATGACTCTTTCTAGGCCAGGAGAGGTCACACAATGATTTGAGAGAAAAACAAAATAAATAATAAAAAAAATCCCTGTTCAAACAGAAGAAAAGGAACGGCCATTAAAATGTATGGGAGAGCGACAGGTAATACCTGGCTCTGGAAGCTGGAGCACCAGCGCTATTCGCTGAGCCGCCTGTAATAATACATGTGACGCTACATGACGCTGTTAGAGGAGCTATACACTGACCTGCCTGTAATAATACATGTGACACTACATGACGCTGTTAGAGGTGCTATACACTGAGCTGCCTGTAATAATACATGTGACACTACATGGCGCTGTTAGAGGCGCTATACACTGACCTGCCTGTAATAATACATGTGACGCTACATGACGCTGTTAGAGGTGCTATACACTGAGCTGCCTGTAATAATACATGTGACGCTACATGACGCTGTTAGAGGTGCTATACACTGACCTTCCTGTAATAATACATGTGACGCTACATGGCGCTGTTAGAGGTGCTATACACTGACCTGCCTGTAATAATACATGTGACACTA
The DNA here is from genome assembly GCA_027917425.1 of Gastrophryne carolinensis. Lineage (NCBI taxonomy): Eukaryota > Metazoa > Chordata > Amphibia > Anura > Microhylidae > Gastrophryne > Gastrophryne carolinensis. The sequence goes on along the minus strand of CM051238.1, from coordinate 9,604,696 downwards.
CATGGCGCTGTTAGAGGCGCTATACACAGACCTGCCTGTAATAATACATGTGACGCTACATGGCGCTGTTAGAGGCGCTATACACTGACCTGCCTGTAATAATACATGTGACACTACATGGCGCTGTTAGAGGTGCTATACACTGACCTGCCTGTAATAATACATGTGACGCTACATGGCGCTGTTAGAGGTGCTATACACTGACCTGCCTGTAATAATACATGTGACTCTACATGGCGCTGTTAGAGGCGCTATACACTGACCTTCCTGTAATAATACATGTGACGCTACATGGCGCTGTTAGAGGCGCTATACACTGACCTGCCTGTAATAATACATGTGACACTACATGACGCTGTTAGAGGTGCTATACACTGACCTTCCTGTAATAATACATGTGACGCTACATGGCGCTGTTAGAGGTGCTATACACTGACCTTCCTGTAATAATACATGTGACACTACATGACGCTGTTAGAGGTGCTATACACTGACCTTCCTGTAATAATACATGTGACGCTACATGGCGCTGTTAGAGGCGCTATACACTGACCTGCCTGTAATAATACATGTGACACTACATGGCGCTGTTAGAGGCGCTATACACTGACCTTCCTGTAATAATACATGTGACACTACATGACGCTGTTAGAGGGGCTATACACTGACCTTCCTGTAATAATACATGTGACGCTACATGACGCTGTTAGAGGCGCTATACACTGACCTGCCTGTAATAATACATGTGACGCTACATGGCGCTGTTAGAGGTGCTATACACTGACCTGCCTGTAATAATACATGTGACACTACATGACGCTGTTAGAGGCGCTATACACTGAGCCGCCTGTAATAATACATGTGACGCTACATGACGCTGTTAGAGGTGCTATACACTGATCTGCCTGTAATAATACATGTGACACTACATGGCGCTGTTAGAGGTGCTATACACTGAGCTGCCTGTAATAATACATGTGACGCTACATGGCGCTGTTAGAGGCGCTATACACTGACCTGCCTGTAATAATACATGTGACGCTACATGGCACTGTTAGAGGCGCTATACACTGACCTGCCTGTAATAATACATGTGACACTACATGGCGCTGTTAGAGGCGCTATACACTGAATGAACAAAGGGGGGTGGGAGCAGCTCAATCACTATTTATACAAAATTATCAACATTATTATTCAGGGCCTGGGAACTAATTTACTGCCCAGTTTAACCCTCTCAGTGCTATACACTGACCTGCCTGTAATAATACATGTGACACTACATGACGCTGTTAGAGGCGCTATACACTGACCTGCCTGTAATAATACATGTGACGCTACATGACGCTGTTAGAGGTGCTATACACTGACCTGCCTGTAATAATACATGTGACGCTACATGGCGCTGTTAGAGGCGCTCACCAGATTCGCTTTCATACATGTGGTTTTGCGTACAGCGCCCGGCGTTCACCAGACGCTGCCTGCCGCTACGAGGCGCTACCTGGCGCTATCCCTTGATGAATAAACCCCTCAGGTAGAAACACAATAGTCAGCCACATGATTGATGCATTGATGTGCAAGCCCAGCGGTCATGTGATTGGCAGCCGCACAGTGAATGAGGTGGCTGAGCTGACTTTGGTGGCGCTTTAATATGAATAGGTTTTATGGTTCTCGCTGACTTACTGGCGCCGTGTCTCTCTCTCTCTCTCGCTGGGTTTGGGTCCGCGGCTCGGTCCTCTCAGATGCGCCACCGGTGAAGCTTGGCAGGAGATCATGTTGGCTTGTCTTCCCAACAAGATGTGTGACCCAGACGCTGAGAATAACCCAATGGCGGAGGAAGACTTCTCCTGCGGGAGCAACTTCGCCGTCTTCTACTTCATCAGCTTCTACATGCTCTGCGCCTTCCTGGTGAGTGATCGCCGCGTGGCCACGCCCACAAGCTTACCCTTAAAGTGGACCTTCAGCATCATTTAATGAAAAGCCTAAACCCTTAAAAAAGTATTCCCCAGCATCTAAAATTAATAGATTTTAAGTTTTTAGTCGCTTACTTATTATTATTTCCCCCACTGGGCTGCAACTCTGTTCAGGACTCTAGGATACGGGCACCGCCATCTTGCCTCAGAAGCATCACATACTGCAGAGAGGAGAGCGGGATAAAGTGCAGGGGACAGGGTTATAGGTGTGCTTTGCACAGACAGAGCAGAGCTGGGGTCAGGGAAAGGACAGCAATGCCAGAATGCAGAGCAGCACAGTCAGAAGACACTTCCTGTTTGCAGGCTGCCTGATGCTCCATGAGCCGCCATCTTGGACGTTTAAAGGCTCATAACATGCAGTAGATGCAAGTAGGATGATTTTTAATGTGGGCAATCTGTATGTGCAGGGTGTGGGGAAACATATAAGATGGGCTATTATTCAGGGTGAAGGTCCGGATTAATGTGAGTAATCTGTATGTACGGGGTGTGGGAAACATATAAGATAGGCTCTTATTCAGGGTGAAGGTCCGGATTAATGTGAGTAATCTGTATGTACGGGGGGTGGGAAACATATAAGATAGGCTCTTATTCAGGGTGAAGGTCCGGATTAATGTGAGCAATCTGTATGTACAGGGTGTGGGAAACATATAAGATAGGCTCTTATTCAGGGTGAAGGTCCGGATTAATGTCGGCAATCTGTATGTACAGGGTGTGGGAAACATATAAGATAGGCTCTTATTCAGGGTGAAGGTCCAGATTAATGTGAGCAATCTGTACGTACAGGGTGTGGGAAACATATAAGATAGGCTCTTATTCAGAGTGAGGGTCCGGATTAATGTGGGCAATCTGTATATACAGGGGGGAAACATACAAGATAGGCTCTTATTCAGAGTGGGGGTCTGGATTAATGTGAGCAATCTGTATGTACAGGGTGTGGGAAACATATAAGATAGGCTCTTATTCAGGGTGAAGGTCTGCTTTAAAGAGTAACTTTGGAAGTCCTGGAGTCTAAATGACTCCGGGGCCACCCGAGTTCCACTCCCCAATTCGGGGTGCCCCGCTGTGTAAAACTCCCCGAAAGCCCTGTTACACTCACTTTGTCCAGGAGCCCTTGCTCCCATGGTGCAGACTGAATCTGAAAGCGAGCACGCTGATTGGCTGAGCGCCCCCCTTCCCCTTAGCCAATCAGCGCGCTCGCTTTCACTTGCTCCCTTAGGATCGGCTATGCTGCAATATGCAGCGGCGTCCCAAATCAGGACGCCCCACTGTGTATATTCCCTCTAGGACGCCCGATCCACTCACCTTCCAGTCACACCCACGGTGCAGGCTCGAGCTGAAAGCGAGTGCGTTGATTGGCTGACAGGGTCCTTCAGATCCGCTGATGGCTAAGCTGCCGAGCCAAAGGAAACCAAGTGCACCACCGGCCGCATCTCCCGCTCACCTTCTAGCTGTGACGTCACACAGCTGCACTCAGGTGCTTAGCCGTCAGCCAATCCGAAGGGAGCCGAGTGAAAGCGAGCGCGCTGATTGGCTAGAGACAGGGCGATCAGCTAATCACTCTCTTTCAGCTCTGCACCATGGGCTGGAAAGTGAGTGTATGGGGGCGACCTGACAGCGGAGCATCCCGATTTGGGACGCCGCTGCATATAGAAACAACACCCCAAGAAGGCAGAATTGGGTGTGTTGTTCCTCTTTAAAGCGGGTGATAATTTTTTGTCTCTCTTTTTTGCTTTGCAGATCATCAATCTGTTTGTCGCGGTCATTATGGATAATTTTGACTATCTGACGCGGGATTGGTCCATATTGGGCCCTCATCATTTAGATGAATTCAAGCGGATCTGGGCAGAGTATGATCCGGAGGCCAAGTAAGTTAATCCTTTTACTCTTGAGGGGTTTAAAGTGGACCAAAACCCAGGGTTTTGGTCCTTTCCCCGGTTCCCCACACAGTGGGGCATCCCGGTTTAGGATTCCCCGGGGGGGAAGGCCAGCGACTGGGTGCACCAGCGTGTTTTGGTCCTTGCCCACGGGCACCCTGATTTGGGATGCCCCACTTTGTGAAAGCAAGGCCCACCAAAACTCACCTATCCCGGTCCTACAGCGTAGTTTTGGTCTTCACCCATGGGGCAACCTAATGCAGAATGCCACGCTTTGTCGTCCACCAAAACTCTCCTTTCGCCAGTCCTACGGCGTCTGCGCGGCCAATATGCAATATATATATAAATATATATATATATATATATATATATAAGTGCTTCAGTGCTAAAGTGCCAAATGCTGAGGACAAACCGGGTGAAGATTAGAGAATACAGTTTAAACATGGCCCCATAAATATCTTACATATCCATGATCAAGAAATGGCTTTACCCCGTAAGCCGCCGCGTTGCGTGACATCACGCTTCACTTCTTCAGGGCTGTATATTGTATATAACAATTGTATTGTATATTATAACAATAATAATTAATAATAATAAATATATTATAATTGTATAACAATCTATATATAATATATATATATATGTATATATAAAGAAACAATGGAACCAATAGCATAAATGGCTGTCATGTCCTCTGTCGCCTGCAGGGGGCGCATCAAGCACCTGGACGTAGTGACTCTCTTGCGACGGATTCAGCCTCCTCTGGGTTTCGGGAAGCTGTGCCCCCACCGGGTGGCATGTAAGGTAATGCCCCGAGCCCAAGGCGGGTGCCGCTGCTGCTGCGCGATGCTGCGGAAGCCACAACGCCGGATTACTCACTCTTCTCTTTCCTTCCAGCGGCTGGTGGCCATGAACATGCCTCTGAACAGCGACGGCACCGTCATGTTTAATGCCACGCTCTTCGCTTTGGTCCGGACCTCTCTATGCATCAAAACCGACGGTAAGTCTCAGGACCGAATGGCACAAAGTTTTTCAATACATTTAATACATTCGATACAAGGTGAAAAAAAAGGCGGAGTCAATGCGTACAATGTGCCAATGTGGCCGTTTGTTATCCATGTGTGTGCGAATATTCTCATTCATCATTCCGGAGGTTTGGCTCTGCTTGGGGTCTATAGTATAGTACTCGCACAGAAATAACCTGATTAAAGGACAACAAGAACATGTGACCAGTCACTGCTGCCAGCACCACCCCTGTGATGGAGGTCCCGTTTGGCATGGAGGAGGACCACCTGGTCCCGTTTGGCATGGCGGATGACCACCTGGTCCCGTTTGGCATGGAGGAGGACCACCTGGTCCCGTTTGGCATGGCAGAGGAACACCTGCTCCCGTCTGGCATGGTGGAGGACCAACTGGACCCGTTTGGCATGGAGGAGGACCACCTGGTCCCGTTTGGCATGGAGGAGGACCACCTGGTCCAGTTTGGCATGGAGGAGGACCACCTGGTCCAGTTTGGCATGGTGGAGGACCACCTGGTCCCGTTTGGCATGGAGGAGGACCACCTGGTCCAGTTTGGCATGGTGGAGGACCACCTGGTCCCGTCTGGCATGGCGGAGGATCACCTGGTCCCGTTTAATATGGCGGAGGACCACCTGGTCCCATTTGGCATGGCGGAGGACCACCTGGTCCCGTCTGGCACGGCGGAGGACCACCTGGTCCCATTTAACATGGCGGGGGACCACCTGGTCCCATTTGGCATGGAGGAGGACCACCTGGTCCAGTTTGGCATGGAGGAGGACCACCTGGTCCAGTTTGGCATGGTGGAGGACCACCTGGTCCCGTTTGGCTTGGCGGAGGACCACCTGGTCCCGTTTGGCTTGGCGGAGGACCACCTGGTCCCGTTTGGCATGACGGAGGACCACCTGGTCCCATTTGGCTTGGCGGAGGACCACCGAATAAGGCAGCAAGGAGGTCATCTGAAGCCTGTCCCGCGCACCTCTCCTTCACTTCCTTTCCATGACCACCTCCAAATGTGGTCACACAGTGAGTAAAAACAGATTTATGGTGGTACTGGGTCTCCATTTGGGGAAGATCCATGGTCTCCTGATGATACTGATAGGTTGTTGGCTCACATTTTTGAAGTATTGTGTATTTCCCCTCCTGTCCCGGCTAAGAAGCAGCAGGGTGAGCTTTTTCACACTGTTAAACAACGCTTGGAGTACCCTGAGCAGAACCACTTTAATAATTTGGTGCTCAAGGAGTGGGAATGTATCCTTTTCCTGCTGATGTGGTTAAGCTCTGGTCGTGTCCCCCCGAGGTCGATGCTCCCGTGCTTGGGTTGTCCAATACCTCGGTCATGCATTCCCCTGACACTTCTACTCTGAGGGATGGTGAGGCCCGGCGTGTGGATCAGCTGGCCTGTCATGAATTTGCTTGTGCAGGGACTGCGCTGCGCCCTGTGTGTGCTTCTGCCATCACGGCTCTTGCTATTAAAGGGCTACTCAAGTGCCTTCTGGATAATGCCTCAGATGTCAACAGGGGGGAGGAGTATAGATCCCTCCTGCTTTGCTATGAATTTGTGGCATTCATTCTTTCTGCTATGGATGATGCGGTCAGGATGTGTAGTAGGACCTCTGCCCTTTTGGTGGCTATACGCCGCTCTGTTCGGCTGCGTCAGTGGGCGGCTAATAATGCTGCTAAGAAGGCTCTCACTGGCTTCCCCTTTACTGGGCTACGGCTCTTTGGTGAGCGTCTGGATTTGTTTGCCAAGAATGGTAGGCTGCCTCAACGCAGGAGGTAGCTGCGGACCTTTCGGGGGGCTCAGATCGGTGGATTCAGGAGGTGGTGTCCTCCGGGTACAAGATAGAGTTTGCAGCCTGGCCGCCCCCAAGTTTCATCAGATCCCGGATGGTTCAAAACCCCTTGTCAGTTCAGGGCTTGTGGTCCAAAGCCTTTTGGATTTGGGTGTCATCTGTCTGGTGCCCTTCCAGGAACTACCAGCACTACCAATTTGTGGCCTTACCGTTCGGTCAGCTCCTCGGGTCTTAACCAAGGTGCTGGCGGGGGTGATGGCTCTGTTGAGATCTCAGGGCATTCGCATCCTTCCTTATCTGGACGACATTCTGATTGCGTCTCAGTCCTTCCATCAAGCCGAGCTGGATACCCAGATGGTGGTCTCCACACTCGAGTCCTTCGGTTGGGTGATCAACCATCCCAAGTCTTCACTGTCTCCGTCCTTGGTGTCCGGGGTGGAGGAGAATGTTCCCTGCATCTCGGCAGTTTACATCCCGGGAGTGGAGAACCTGGAGGCAGACTCTTTGAGCAGGGGGACGTCTCGGCTGGGGGAGTGGTCCCTCAGCAACAGGGTGTTTCACTCCCTGTGCCACCGCTGGGGTCTGCGGATGTGAACCTGTTTGCTTCACATCACAATCACAAACTTCCATTCTTTGTCTCTCTGTCACAGGACCCTCTGGCCTTCGCCACGGATGCGCTGGCAATGCCTTGGAAGGGGTTTCGGCTCCTCTATGTGTTCCCTCCATTTCCTCTGTTGGGCAGGGTGCTGCGCAAGGTAGCCCAGGAAGGGGTGCCAGCCATTCTGGTGGCCCCCTGCTGGCCAAGAAGGATGTGGTTCGCAGACATTGTGCAGTTGGCAGTAGATCACTACGTCCTGCCCAAGGATCCAGATCTGCTCACTCAGGGGCAGCTGTGCCATCCCAATTTACAAACGCTGGCTTTGATGGCTTGGCTGCTGAAACCTCCATCTTGATGGAAAAGGGTTTGCCTGCCTCTGTTGTGGATACCTTGTTTCGGGCTAGGAAGAAGTCCTCGTCCTTTATCTACTACAGGGTCTGGCATGCTTACATTGCCTGGTGTGAGTCTAAATCTCTTCCCTGTCGGGTGTTTTCTATTTCCAGGATTCTGGAATTCTTGCAACATGGTTTGAATTTGGGCCTTCAACTTAGTACCCTCAGGGTCTTGTTTCAGCTTTGGCAATTTTTTTCCAAAGATCTTTTACCTCTCACCGTTTGGTTAAGACTTTTTTCCAGGGGGTTTCTCACGTGCGTCCGCCATGTAAGCCTATGTTACCAGTTTGGGATTTGAATCTGGTATTATCTGCTTTGCAGGGTCGTCCCTTTGAGCCTCTCCGTGAGGCTTCTTAGCCCATCTTGACTCTTAAGGTAGCCTTTTTGGTGGCTATCACTTCTGTCAGGCGTGTTTCTGAGTTGGCGGTGCTTTCCATCAAACCTCCTTATTTTGAGCAACACCAGGACAAGGTGGTGTTTCGGTTTAAGCCAGATTTCTTGCCTAAGGTTGTCTCTGCTTTTCATCTCAATCAGGACGTTGTCTTGCCTTCCTTGTGTCCTAATCCTGCTAATTCCAACGAGAGGACTCTGCATTCTTTAGATGTGGTCAGGGTTCTGAACTTTTACTTGGTAGCTACTGAATCTTTCAGGAAGACTGATGCTCTTTTTGTTCTTCCTTCTGGTCCTAGGAAGGGTTTGCCTCCGGCTAAGTCCACTATCAGCAAGTGGATTTATGAGGCGGTGGTGCAAGCCTATTCTGCTAAGGGGAAGGAACCTCATTCCTCTCGTGCTATTGGTGGCTCTTGGGCTTTTCAGCACCAGGCTTCTGTTGAACAAGTTTGTAAGGCCGCAACTTGGTCTTCTGTTCATACTTTTTCCAAGTTTTACAAGGTTGATGTTAGGGCCTCAGCTGATGCTGCTTTTGTCTGCAAGGTTCTTCAGGCGGCAGTGATTTAAACTTCCCGCCGTTGTACTTTGGGGATCCCACCCTACTTTACGGACACTGCTTTTGGACGTCCCAAGCGTAAAGAATTTAGTGAAACAGGACGTGCTGTATACTTGGAAAAATATAATTCTGTGAGTACTCACCTGTAGAATTGATTTTGTAGTATACAGCATGTCCTGTTTCACCCCTCCCTTGTTATCATTATTCTTGGTTACCTCTGTTTGGTGATTTGTTCAGATGTTTGGTTGGGGTTCCTTCATTTTTATTCTCCCGGCTTCTTGTCTTACTGCTTTGTAACACTGGGAATTTGTGGGAGGTTCCTGTCCTTTTAAAGGGCCGGGAGATGCCACAAGTCTTTTCTGCAGTCCATTGCGCCATCTTGTGGCGGATATCCCAAGCGTAAAGAATTTAGTGAAACGGGACGTGCTGTATACTACAAAATCAATTCTACAGGTGAGTACTCACAGAATTGTATTTTTTTACTGTAACTGTAGAGGCATCCCAAACTGTGATGCCCCAGGTGGAGGCTGTTAAAACGGACATAAAGTCATTTTTGAATGTTGGAGCCTCACATTTTCAATAGAATGACACTGGCAGCGGGAGAGAGCACATTCCGTAGGTACGTTCCTATTATGTAAAATGTGTCAGTTGTTGGAGGAACTTTTAATTTAATAGCCATAGTCAGAATTTATTAACTAATTTATTTATTAATTTAAAAATGACTAATAATCTAATTGAATCGCCCTCTTCACGCTCTGCTGTGTCGCTCCTATCAGGTAACCTGGAACAGGCAAACGAAGAGCTCCGAGCTATCATCAAAAAGATCTGGAAGAGGACCAGCATGAAACTCCTGGATCAGGTGGTGCCCCCTGCTGGTGGTAAGTGATGCAAAGGTGTACGAACTGACCAAACCTTCTTCCAATGTACATACAGTATACACATAAGGGCAGACTAGATGGAGCGTATGCTCTCCTTCTGCCATCAACTATGTTTCTATGTGATTAAAGTGGACCAAAAGGCACCCTGGAGTCTATGAGACTCCAGGGCAGGCATACCCACTCCACCCCGATCGGGGGTGCCCCACTGTGTGAAACCCCCCAGGACACCCAAAAACTCAAATATTTGTTCCCAGTCCAATGACGCATGTGTGAGCAGCGGCCGCATCTTCCGCCACCCTTTAAAGTGATCGGGGGTGCCCCGCTACGTGAAACCCTGCAGATCGCCCAAGGAAACTCACCTCATCCCGGTCCTACGGCGCATGCGCACCCGCTCATCCAATCAGCGCGGTCAGAGCCGCTGAGCTATGCGCGTCTAAGCCGCAGTCTCAGCACAGCACATTCTCAAATGACCGGCGCAAGCACGTGCCCTGCTAGAGTGATAGTGGGGATGCGCCTGCGACCCGCGCATGCGCCATTGGATTAAGGTAAGTGTATGGGGCAACCTGGGGGGTTTCACACAGCAGGGCATCCCAATTTTTGATGCCCCGGGGGGGGGGGGGATCGATCCAGCTGGGTTTTTGTTCACTTTAACAGGGAGAGTGCCGCACCGACCATTCACAAATTCCTGGCGTGGGCACGCACCCTGCTAGAGGGATAGCATGCTCAGATCCTGGACAAAGGGGCTTGAGTGGATCTGAGCGTGCTGATTGGACGAGAGGGCTGTGCGTGCGCCGCAGAACCGGGGAAGGTTAAGTGAGTTTGGGTGATCTTGGGGGTTTCACACAGTGGGTGCCGGGGGGGGAAGACCAAAACCCAGGATAGTCAAACTCCTGGGTTTTGGTCCACTTTAAATAAAGCTGATGAGACTCAGGTTCTTACCCTCCTTGCCCTAGTAAAAAAGAGTCCAGAAAATGCCCCTTGTCTGCCTACATTAGCTCCAAGCATAAAGGTAAACGTCTGGTTGTCCCTAAAAACTGAGTGGTACACAAGGTGAGGGTGTTACCCAGCAGCAGGGGGCGGTAAAGGTCAGAGTTCTGCTGGGTTAAAGTGGACCAAAACCCAGGAGTTTGACTATCCTGGGTTTTGGTCCTTGCCCCTAGGGCACCTTAAGGCATAACAAAACCCAGCAGTGGCCTGTCTGGAATCTGTTTATTCTTAGTATGTCACACACCCCGCTTCAAGAATCCATAACATGTGGGTAATATCGTCCTGAAGAGGGCGTTCCTGCAGAGATGATAGCAAAAGAAAGCCCCTCCCTTATCCATAAATACCTGGGACCTCCCACTCACTACCCAGTTTTCCATCTCTGCAGACGGCGAGCAAGTCAGAAGATGATGGCTCCTCCTTGCACAGGGGGATTTCAGGTAGCCGGGGTAACTCCCGGCCTCTTATTTTGTTTATTTCCGCTCGGACCCCTGTTTGTCCCAAAAATTTACCTCATATTACATGCCTCCACAGTCTTGGCTGCTGGCCCGAGCGAGGGTACATTGGCACCTCTGGTGCTGAGGAGCAGAGCTCCACCGTGAGACCCTAAAAGAGAGGGTAGGCGGTCATACCGGTTAGGTGATCCCGGTTTGGGATGCCCCGTCCCTTGACTTTTCCCCTGGGGGGGGGCCCTTCCCTTTACCAACTATGGGTAGGCTGGGGGTTCCTCTCATAGGGGTCAGCTTATACACTTTCACTGTCTCTTTATTAATGTGTGTATCTAGTGTAGTTCCTCAATGTGTTATTTTTTTTTTTTTTTGTTACTATGTCCCAGCACGGCTGTCATTGCAGCCGGGTGCCGGGGTTTTTCATTCTGTGAGGTGATTTTTCACCTCACGCGCGTTGGGGGGGCGGGGCTGGCACTCGGCGCTCTGCCGCGGCCAGCCCCCGTTCTCTCCTTCCCTCCTCGCCGCAGCGAGCGGGGCGGGTGCTCCGCTAGTGATAGCGGCCCCGCACCCGTTGTCAGGCAGCCGGCGCCGCGGTTGTCGGCGGCGCCGGTCTCTGGGCTGGTGCGTGAGGGACTTCTTCCCTCACGCTTCATTCACACTGGAAGGGGGGGCGGAGCCGGGCCTTCGGCGCGTCGCCGCGGCTCCGCCCTCCTCTGTTCTGGCGCCGCTGCGGAGCTGAGCTCCCTGTTGCTAGGCAGCTCCCTGTTACTAGGCAGAAGGGGGCACAAATCAGCTTTGCGCGGGCTGCGCAGACCACGCCCCTGGCACGGCCGTGCTTCTTCTCTTCATTTCACCTCAGAGATTGCCATTGTTCTGAGGCGGATCGTTCACCGCAGCGTCTGTGAGTGGCCCTGTGGGCCTCATTTATTTCTTTATCTGTTAAGTTTTATTGTAGGGACTTATAGGTCTCTCTCTGTCTTTTAGGTAAAAGTTATCCAGGAAGATCTTCTGTAGTATTGGAAGGTCTCTCCTGATCCTGGATCCCTGGGTCCATTTTAGCATCACAAATCCTCCCACTCGGGACATTAAAGGGGCATCCCGGGTTGCCTAACTGGCGTAATTCCCTGGGTCATAGCGACCACTCAAAATTCACCTTATGGAGGCATCCCCGGATACTGGGACCCCTTCGGGGCATCCCAAAAAGTGTATGTTGTGTGGGATTTCCATTACTGGGGATGATGTGTTACTGTGCATACCATGTGCACAGCAAACTATTACGCGGCAGTCCGAACCCCAACCGTCTGGGTCAGCACAGCCGGCCACCTCAACTCCCCCTCCCGCCTTGACTCGTGCCCCGTGTGACGTGGTCATGGGCAGGGATCTGCAATCCGAGATGTGTGCCAGATTGGCTAGCCTTGAGAAAATGCTCTCTAGCTCGGTCGCCCGTAAGGCTCCGTCTAAGAGAAAGCATTTGTCGCCGGCTCCGCCGGTGGATGATCTTGATGACAGAGATAATCTGGATTGGTCTGATTATCCCCAGCTAGAGGAGGGGGAAGTTGATGAGGGTTCAGAATTTTCGGATGATGAGCAGTCTGCTGGCGCTGATGCCGAGCTTTCTGATTTAGGGAGATCCTTGGACTCTCCTCACGCTCTGTCTCTCATGCTGGAAGTTCTGAATATTTCCCCTCCCGAGGAGGCGTCACAGCAGAAAGGTGAATTGTTTGAGGAATCCAGGCCGCGCCTGGAGTTTCCTACGCAACGCCATTTTGATAGAATCATTGACAAGGAATGGGATAGGCCGGCTCGGCTCCCTGGCATCCCTCAGGGGTGGGATAGGAAATATCCCTTTCCTTCTGAGGCGGTCAAGCGCTGGGCATCTCCCCCCGAGGTGGATGCACCGGTTTTGGGGTTGTCTAACTCCTCGGTGTTAAACAGACCTGATTGTTCCACTCTCAAAGATGGAGAGGATAAACGTATTGATCAGATGGCTTCTCATGGCTTTACTAGCATTGGGTCGGCCATCCGGCCTGTGTGCGCTTCGGAGCTAATGGTGTTGGCCACCAGGTCTGTGGTCAGGGACCTGTTGACTTCTTCCGGGCTTCGTCCTGGTAGTAACGAGTTCCTTCGCCTGAAACGGTGCGAGTTGTTTCTATCCTTTGTGTTGACCGCCTTGGATGATACTTTGATGATGTGTGGTAGGACTTCGGCTCTGCTTGTGGCTATTCGGCGGTCAGTGTGGCTGCGCCAGTGGGCGGCCGATTTCATGTCCAAAAAATCACTGACGGCCTTACCCTTTGTTGGTCTACGGCTCTTTGGAGAGACATTGGACTCTGTCACCAAGGGTGGTAGGTTACCTCAACGTAAGAAACAACGCCGCCCCTTTCGGGGGGCGCCTGCCTTTATCCCCTCCTTTCGGGGGGCCAGATCTGGCAGGGGTTCTGCATTTCCCTCTTCCAGAGGAGATTTCGGAAACAGGGGCAGAGGACGTGCCCGTTCTGGCTACAGTTGGGGCTCTAAGCCCAAACCGGCTGCTAAGCCGGCTCAGCAATGAGGGGGCGCCCTCACCCATGCGGGTGGGGGGACGGCTGCAGCACTTCTCTCAGATCTGGGATCAAGAGGTCTCGGACAGATGGATCCGGGAAGTGGTGTCTTCCGGCTACAAGCTGGAGTTCGAGCTCCGCCCCCCTTCCAGATTTGTCAGGTCTCGGATGCCGTCGGAGCCTCTAGCGGCGCAGGGGCTCCTGGTGGCAGTGGAGAATCTTCTGGACATGGCTGTCATTTGCCCAGTGCCCCCTTCAGATCGGGGCAGGGGTTTTTATTCCAATCTGTTCACGGTACCCAAGAAGGACGGGTTGGTCCGACCCATCTTGGATCTGAAGTTTCTCAACCGGTTCATCCGGCCGAGGAAATTCCGCCATTCACTCTCTTCGTCAGGGAGACTTTCTGACGTCCATAGACATCAAGGATGCTTATCTACACGTTCCGGTTTTTCCAGCACACCAGAGGTTTCTCAGGTTCGTGGTGGAGGATCGGCACTTTCAGTTTGTGGCACTTCCTTTCGGTCTCACCTCAGCGCCTCGGGTGTTCACCAAGGTGCTAGCGGGGGTTATGGCTCTGCTCAGAGGTCAGGGTATCCGCATCGTGCCCTATTTGGACGATCTACTGATCATGGCCTCTTCCTTCAACCAAGCGGAGTTGGACACCAGAGCGGTGGTGTCCACTCTGGAGAGGTTCGGTTGGGTGATCAACCACCCCAAGTCTTCTCTTTCTCCGTCCAGAATTCTGACCTTTCTGGGAATGTCTCTGGACACTTCACAGGCCAGGGTGTTTCTACCCCAGGCCAAGATTCTTTTGATTCAGGAGTTAGTTCGGCTTCTCTTGTCAACCCCTCATCCGACCATCCGGTTAGGGATGAGGCTGGTGGGGTTAATGGTGGCCTCATTCGAGGCAGTTCCCTTTGCGCAGTTTCACACAAGGACGCTTCAGCTTCATCTGTTGAAGGTTTGGGACAAGTCTCCTCTATCGTTGGATCAGTCCTTCCTGATGACTCCCCGAGTTTCGTCGATCCCTGCAATGGTGGCTGGGGTCGGTCAATCTGTTGAAGGGCAGATCTTTTCTGGCTCCGCGTTGGGAAACAGTCACCACGGATGCCAGTCTGTCAGGTTGGGGGGGTGTTTGGAAGGACCTCCAGTTTCAGGGTCTGTGGGGCCCGCAGGAGGCTCACGAGCCCATCAATGTTCTGGAGTTGAGAGCCATCAGGTTGGTTCTGTTTCGCTTGACTCATCAGTTGAGAGGCCTGCCAGTTCAGGTCTGGTCGGACAACAGAACGGCGGTTGCTTACATCAATCACCAAGGAGGGACTCGCAGCAGGAGTGCCCTCAGGGAAGTGTCTTTGATTCTGGATTGGGCAGAGACCCACGTCCCGTATATCTCAGCAGTCTACATTCCGGGAGTGGAGAACACGGAGGCGGACTTGCTGAGCAGGGCCTCCTCTCGTCAGGGGGAGTGGTCTCTCAGTCCCAAGGTGTTTCAGTCGATATGTCTCAGGTGGGGGGTCCCAGCGGTGGACCTCTTTGCTTCTCGTCACAATCACAAGCTTCCAGTCTTTGTGTCTCTCTCGCAGGATCCTCTGGCTCTGACAGTGGATGCCATGTCTCTAAACTGGAGGGATCTGGGGTTCCTTTACCTGTTCCCTCCGTTCCCAATGCTGGCCTTGGATGGTGCGTCGGCGATTCTGGTGGCCCCAAGGTGGCCAAGGCGAGTTTGGTTCGCAGACCTTGTAAGACTGGCAGAGGATCAGTTCGCTCTGCCTCTGCTGCCGGACCTGCTCACCCAGGGTCGGCTGCGCTATCCCAATTTACCATCGCTGGCTTTGACGGCATGGCTGCTGAAACCGCCATCTTGAAGGAAGAAGGTCTTTCTGACGCAGTGATTCAGACTCTTATCTGTGCCAGGAAGCGCTCTTCCTCTTCTATTTACTACAGGACTTGGAGGGCCTATATTGATTGGTGTGAAAGTAGGTCTTTCTCTTGTCGAGAGTTCTCCATTCCTAGAATTTTAGAGTTTCTCCAGCATGGTCTAGATCTGGGGCTCCAGCTTAGTACATTGAAAGGGCAGGTTTCTGCCCTGGTGGTGTTCTTCCAAAGGTCTTTTGCACTTCATCCCTTAGTCAAGACCTTTTTCCAAGGTGTTACACATGTTCGGCCTCCTAGGAAGCCTTTTGTTTCAGTTTGGGATTTGAACCTGGTTCTTTCTGCTCTCCAGGGCCCTCCGTTTGAGCCCTTGAATGAGATAGCTTTGTCTTCTCTTATGCAAAAGGTGGCCTTTTTGGTAGCTATCACTTCGGTTAGGCGTGTTTCTGAGTTGGCAGCTTTATCCATTACAGCTCCGTACTTCGAGAAACATCAGGACAAGGTTGTCTTTCGTTTCAAGCAGGATTTTCTTCCTAAAGTGGTCTCGGAGTTTCATTTGAATCAGGACATTGTTTTGCCCTCTCTATGCCCAAATCCCAGCGACGACAGGGAAAGGGCATTGCATTCCTTGGATGTAGTTCGTGTTGTGGAACATTATCTGGAGGTTACGTCTTCCTTTCGTAAGACTGATGCTTTCTTTGTGGTGCCCTGCGGGCCTAGGAAAGGTTTGGCTCCTGCCAAATCTTCCATTAGTAAATGGATTCGTCAGGCCATCATTGGGGCCTACTCTGCCAAGGGGAGGAGTCCCCCTTTTCGTGTTACTGCTCATTCTACTCGTGCAGTTGGTGCGTCCTGGGCTTTTCAGCACCAGGCTTCTGTTGAGCAAGTTTGTAAGGCCGCTACCTGGTCTTCTGTTCACACCTTTTCCAAGTTTTACAAGGTTGATGTTCGGGCATCAGCGGATGCTGTTTTTGGCCGCAAAGTTTTGCAAGCTGTTGTGGTTTAAGGTTATGCATTGTTGCCTAGTTTTGGATCCCCGCCCTTGTTATGGACACTGCTGTTGGATGTCCCACATGTTATGGATTCTTGAAGCGGGGTGTGTGACATACTAAGAATAATACCATTTTGTGAATACTCACCTTGTAAAATGGGTATTATGAGTATGTCACACACCCCGCTTCAACCCGCCCTTTTGTATTCAGGATCCTCTTTATTGCGAACTTTGCGTGGTTGTTGTTTATATTTGCCTCTTCCTGGTCCCTTACCTTACTGCTTCTGTATACTGGGTAGTGAGTGGGAGGTCCCAGGTATTTATGGATCAGGGAGGGGCTTTCTTTTGCTATCATCTCTGCAGGAACGCCCTCTTCAGGACGATATTACCCACATGTTATGGATTCTTGAAGCGGGGTGTGTGACATACTCATAATACCCATTTTACAAGGTGAGTATTCACAAAATGGTATTTTTTTTTCCCCGGGGCATCTCACTTCACGCTGTGTGAAACCCCACAGTTTGCCCATAAAAACTCACCTTTCCCTGCTCCAGCGGTGCATGTGCGGGCTCTCGTCCAATGAGAGACGCCTGCTGAGACTACATCATTCTGCAGGCGGCTCTGATTGTTTACAATGGGGAGTGTATTCTGCCACATCTCCGGAGTCATTCAGATAGGTGGGAGCACGTGATCAGCCAGGGATGCAGCAGCATGCGCTCTCCATTCATTTCAATGAGCGCTGCCTGCCAAATGACGTGGAGGCTGATTCATTACTAGCGCCAGGTAATGGCAGATGAGCGTCTGTACAGCGGCGCTAAGAGCTGTGATGTGCTATGGGTCGCTATTACAGAGCGCCACAGTCGCTGGCCGGCATTGATGAACATGTTGTATGTGAGTCGCTCTAACACCAGTACAGCGCTGTATGGGAGCGAACTATATCGCCAGCTCAGTGCGACCGGCTCACACCATATTCATCAGAAAAACAGCCTCACACAGCGCCGGCGCTCAAAATCGGGTCGTTGTAGCCCAGAGCACCAGAAGCTGTGTGATTAAAGCCTGTTTTTGAACACATATCCACCAGTAACAAAGCGAAAACACATGGAATTACATTGTTATTACATTGTGACATTAACACTTGTAAGGACAATTCTGCATAAAAATATAAAAAGTCAAAAAAGTTTTCCAAAATAATTTATTCCAGGCCAGGAGACGTCACACAATGATTTGATAATAAAAAAAAATAAAATAAAATAAAACCCTGTTTAAAGAAAAGAAAAGTAACATCCATTGAAATTTATAGGAGAGCGACAGGTAGCGACAGGTAATACCTGGCTCTGGAATCTAGAGCTTCTATACGCTGAGCCGTCTGTGATGATGAATCGGACGCTACGTGGTGCTCACCAGAATAGCTTTGATAAATGTGGTATTGCGTACAGCGCCTGGCGTTCACCGTTCTCTACCTGTCGCTATGGCTCGATGAATAAACCCCATAGTCACAGAGGGCGTCTCTTATTGGACGAGAGCCCGTGCGTGCGCCATTGGAGCATGGACAGGTGAGTTTTCTTATTGCATGGCACGGCCCGCTTCGGTATTCATAACAGTTGGATTATTCCGCCACAAGGTGGCGCAGTGGTACTGCAGAAAGCTGTGGCTTGTCCCGGCCCCCTATAAAAACACAATTAACCATAGAGTTCCCAGTGTTTTCTCTGCAGTGGAACTGCGAAGTTAGAAGATGGCTCTCTCTCTGTGCGCGGGTGAGCAGGGCAACCAAGCCTGCGGCCCTGCAAGTCTATTTCCACCCGTTTCTGGACCCTCTGTGCCTCCCAGCCTCGGCTGACAGATCGGGTGAGGGTAGAAGAGCACTAGGGTCAAGTGCTCCTGGAGCGCAGCTCCAAGCCGCAGTCCCTGTAACACAAAGGGGAGCCGGCCATAGGCTTTATGGTGAGCCTATTAGGGATGCAGAGTTTCTGTCCTAGCTTCCGAGGGGGTAAGTAGTTTGGGGACTGTGTCCCCTCATTTTCCTTTGGTTTTTATTGAATTGGGGTATTTTGCTGCGGGATGCTCATGTGTGATTTTACTTATGTCTTTCAGGCGGGATACCATTGGGTTGTGGTTTCTCCTGGCTCCACTCCTTTCTCCCCCTCATTCCCCCTTTATTGGCTTCTGGGGGCATCCCGTGGGAGGGCAACCCGGGTGGCTTCTGTCTTAAGCCTTTACCCACTGCTGGCCTATTGCGCCTGTGTTAATCACCATATGGAGGCTTCTGGGGATAGCGTGCTTGGGGGCCCTTCGGGGCAAGCCTGGCTGTGTTCCATGTTCCGGTTTCCCCTGTGAGTAACAATGTCACGGTGTGCATGCCGTGCGCAGAAAGTGTCCTTGCGCTTCAAGCTGGTTTGCCTGCTTCGCTTCCCAGCTCTGTGCCTCACTCGGCTTCGCCTACTCCCCCGCTCCTGCAATTGGGCCCCAGTGAGGGGAATGTTGGTAGGGAGTCACATTCTGATTTGGCTCTGCGGGTGGCTAACATTGAAAAGCAGCTTGCCAGGAATGCTCCTAGGAAGGCCTCTGGCAAGAAGAGACACCTGGACCCCAGGTCAGGGGTACTATTCCAATCTTTTCACGGTCCCCAAAAAGGACGGCTCTCTGAAGCTCATTCTGGATCTGAAGGGCCTCAACAAATTTGTCAGATTCAAGCATTTTCGCATGGAGACGCTGCGCTCTGCTGTCAGTACCCTTCACCCGGGCGATTTCATGACCACTGTGGACATCAAGGATGCTTATCTTCATGTGCCTATCTTCCCAGGTCATCAGAGATTTCTAAGGTTCAAGCTGCAGGATCAGCATTACTAGTTTGTGGCTCTACCCTTCGGTATCACCTCGGCAACTCGGGTGTTCACCAAGGTGCTGGATGGAGTGATTGCTCTGCTAAGGAACCAGGGCATCCGCATCATTCCTTACCTGGACGACATCCTGATTGTGGCCGAGTATTTTTCTCAGGCCGAGCAGGACACTCAAATGGTGACATCCACTCTGGAGTCTTTCGGCTGGGTGATCAACTATCCCAAGTCTTCTCTGTCCCCGTCCTTGGTGAGGTCATTTCTGGGCATGACTCCGGATACCTCTCAGGTCAAGGTGTTCCTTCCTCAGCAGAAGGTGGAGGGTCTTCAGCTGCAGGCTCCGGCTCTGCTGTCATGTCCTCATCCCTCCATCCGTCAGGGGATGCAGTTGGTGGGCCTGATGGTGTCCTGCTTCGAGGCAGTCCCCTTTGCTCAGTTTCACATTGAGACCTCTTCAGTTGCACCTCTTGTCAGTTTGGGATCGGGACCCTGTGTCCCTGGATCAGAAATGTGTTCTGTCTCACCTGGCCAGCCAGTCTCTTTCATGGTGACTGGACTCAAGGAACCTTCTGGGGGGCAGGTCCTTCCTGCCCCTGTGCTGGGAAACGGTCACCACGGATGCCAGTCTGACCGGCTTGGGAGGCTTCCGGAAGTCCCTGAGGTTCCAGGGTCGGTGGGGCCCACAAGAGGGCCATGCTTCCATCAACGTCCTGGGCGATCAGGTTGGTTCTTTCTCGCCTATCCACTCACCTTCGGGGTCGGGCTGTTCAGATTCGCTCAGACAACCAGACGGCGGTTGCCTACATCAACCATCAGGGAGGGACCCAGAGCAAGCGAGCCTTCAAGGAAGTGTCCCTGATTCTGTCTTGGGCGGAGCAGCATGTTTCCTGCATCTCAGCGGTCTACATCCCAGGGGTGGAGAACCAGGTGGCGGACTCCCTGAACAGGGGCACATCTCGTCTGGGGGAGTGGTCTCTCAACAACCGGGTGTTTCTCTCCCTCTGTCACCGCTGGGGTCAGCCGGATGTGGACTTGTTTGCGTCCGGTCACAATCACAAACTTCCCAGATTTGTCTCTCTGTCTCAGGATCCTCTGGCCTTCGCCATGGATGCCTTGGCAATACCTTGGACGGAGTTTCAGCTTCTCTATATGTTCCCTCCATTTCCTCTCCTGGGCAGGGTCATGCGTAAGATAGCCCATTAGCGGGTACCAGCCATACTAGTGGCCCCTTGTTGGCCAAGAAGAGTTTGGTTCGCAGACGTCGTGCGGTTGGCAGTAGACCAGTAAGTCTTGCCCAAGAATCCAGATCTTCTCACCCAGGGGCAGCTACGCCATCCCAATTTACAAACTCTGGCTTTAACGGCTTGGCTGCTGAAACCTCCATATTGATGGAAAAGGGTTTGCCTGCCTCTGTTGTTGATACCATGATTCGGGCTAGGAAGAAGTCCTCGTCCTTTATCTATTACAGGAAACAAATACACTTTAGGGGGAGTTCTGGAAATCCCCCCACAGGCCCCCAGATGGTCCGCACTCAACACAACAAAATATTCAAAAAGATTATTCAAAAATGTATATACTAAAATATAATTTTATTGGTAATAAAGAGACTCTTAAAAAATGTAAACACAAAAATACACAACAATCAACAAGTTAGAATACACAAACACAATGACAAGAAATGGGGGTTGCCCACACAAAAGGCTTTAAATATATATAATGTAAAGTACAAGTTCCTTCCTAATAATATACAATAAATATATCTCAATCCTGAATGCCAGTGATGGTAAAAAGCAGGTAAGAGTTGTTACAATTGCCTGCAACTAGTGAACAAAAAAATAAACAAAATAAGAAAAAAAAAGGAACTACTTATGTGCAAAGTGCTACAAAAGAGAAAATAATAATAATGAAAATCACAATTATGCTGAGAAACAAGTGAGGACACTGTGTGTGAATGCTAGCTCTAAAGCAGAGCAGAATCAACTGGCCTGAGATACAAAGTAATACATTAGTAATGGAAGGAATTTGTTACATCACCGTATTAACAGGTCATCTGAAGCCAGGGGTCCCCCATACAGACAGCCAGCCGACGTGTTGCATGGAAGATCCACTTCACCAGGGCTTTATCTATTACAGGGTCTGGCATGCTTACATTGTCTGGTGTGAGTCCAAGTCTCTTCCTTGTCGGGTGTTTTCTATTCCCAGGATTCTGGAATTCTTGCAACATGGTTTGGATCAGGGCCTTCAACTTAGTACCCTAAAAGGTCATGTTTCAGCTCTGGCAATTTTTTTCCAAAGATCTTTTGCCAATCACCAGTTGGTTAAAACCTTTTTTCAGGGTGTTTCTCATGTGCGTCCACCCCGTAAGCCTTTGCTACCAGTCTGGAATTTGAATCTGGTGTTGTCTGCTCTGCAAGGGCCTTCCTTTGAGCCTATCTGTGAAGCTACCTTGTCTATTTTGACTCTTAAGGTAGCCTTTCTGGTGGCTATCACTTCTGTAAGGCGAGTTTCTGAGCTAGCGGCACTTTCCATCAAACCTCCTATATTTTGAGAGACAACAGGATAAGGTGGTGTTTCGGCTTAAGCCGGATTTCCTGCCAAAGGTTGTGTCTGCCTTTCATCTTAATCATTGTCTTGCCTTCATTGTGTCCTAATCCTACTAATTCCAAGGAGCAGACTCTGCATTCTCTGGATGTGGTCAGGGCTGAAGTTTTTTTGGGTCGCCACTGAGACTTTCAGGAAGTCTGATGCTCTTTTTGTTCTCACTTTTGGACCTAGAAAGGGTTTGCCTCCGGCTAAATCCACTATCAGCAAGTGGATCTGTCAGGCGGTGGAGCAGGCCTATTCTGCTAAGGGAAAGGAACCTCCTTTTAGGATTACTGCTCATTCCACTCGTGCTGCTGGTGCCTCTTGGGCTTTTCAGCACCAGGCTTCTGTTGAACAAGTTTGCAAGGCCTCTACTTGGTCTTCTGTTCATACTTTTTCAAAGTTTTACAAGGTTGATGTTAAGGCCGCAAGGTGCTTTTGGCCACAAGGTGCTTCAGGCAGTAGTGACTTGAACTACTGGCCGTTACTCTTTGGGGATCCCACCCTACTCTGGGCACTGCTTTTGGATGTCCCAACTGTTATGAATATCGAAGCGGGCCGTGCCATGCAATAAGAAAAAAGCAATTCTGTGAGTACTCACCTGTAGAATTGTTTTTGTTCTTGCATGGCACGGCCCGCTTCGCCCCACCCTTGTTATCGTTATTCTTGGTTGCTTCTTTATGGTGATTGTTCCAAGTTAATTGGGGTTTCACCTTTTTCAAATGTTTTACTTTATTCTCTCCCGGCTTCTTGTCTCACTGCTTGTCTACGCTGGGGAACTCTATGGTTAAGCCCGTTTTTATAGGGAGCCGGGACAAGCTACAACTTTTCTGCAGTACCACTGCGCCACCTTGTGGCGGAATAACCCAACTGTTATGAATACCGAAGTGGGCCGTGCCATGCAAGAACAAAAACAATTCTACAGGTGAGTACTCACAGAATTGCTTTTTTAATGGGTGACCGGGGGGGTTTAAAGCAGTGGGGCATCCCGAAGGCAAATTGTCATGTTTTGTTCTGCTTTCAGCCACCGGCAATACCTCGTCCTGTTTATTTTTTCTCCCTGCAGATGATGAAGTTACCGTGGGGAAGTTTTACGCCACTTTCCTGATTCAGGAATATTTCCGCAAGTTCAAGAAACGCAAAGAGCAGGGGCTGGTGGGGAAGCCATCGCAACGCACCGCGCTCTCCTTGCAGGTAAGGGGGGGGGAGATGCTCCTGTCCAGGATACCCCACAGTCTATGATGATGACTTGACCTCATAATCATCAGCCTGGGGTGGGGGGTGTAATCGTTAAATGGGATCTCAAGTTGTTTACAATTTAGGTCCACTTTAATCGTGGCGGAAACAATCGTTCAGACCACCTATTATTACACAAGCAGTGAAAACACACAGGCCTGATTTCTCTGCCTTGAAGTAGACCAAAACCCAGGATTTTGACTATCCTGGGTTTTGGTCCTCCCCGATCAGGCTGTGTGAAACCCCGAAGGTCGCCGAAACCAACTCATCTCTTCCCGGTCTTACGGCGCTTGTCCAATCAGGACACTCAGATCGGCTGACGTCACATCGTCTAAGGCGAGCAGCTCTGAGCGCGCTGACGGCCGCATCCCCCTCCTCTCTCTAACAGGGAGCGTGCTTGCGATGTCCATTAACAAATGCCTGGCGCGGCATGCCCCCTGCTAGAGGGATAGCGTGGATGCGGCCACTGCATGTTCATGCGCCGCCTGCTGTGAAAAAGGTAAGTGTAAGTGACCTGGGGGGGTTTCACACAGAGGGGCATCCCGATTCTGGACGCCCCAGGGGAGGGGGGCGATCGCCGTGGGTTTTGGTCCACACCATTATAACCTGAATATAAGAGGACCCCCCGGCACAGACAATGGGGGGCTTGGAGAGTGTGTGGTAGAAGTAGATAAAACCACTGCTCTGTATCAGGGACACCCTTAATCAGGCCCTGATTCTGATGCCACATACAAAATACCTAAAACAGGGCTATAGTACTCCCCTTCTTCAGGCTCCCCTCACATCCCCGTGGCCATGCTCCGTTCATAGATTAAAGACTGATTGGATGCAGCAGTACTTACCTTGTTCATAGAACCCGCGGGTTTGCTTTAAGAAGCTATATATCAAATGTACATATCTGTATATCCCATGTAAATGTGTGCTGTGCATACCACCATGAAAGTCAATGTAGAAGCCTGTATAGCTGTATACCCCACCCTGTACATAAATCTATGTACCCTCCCCCCATATATATATATATATATATATATATGTACCTACCACCACATATATCTGTACTGTATAAACCACCTTGTACATAACTGTATAAATATATGTCTATGTTGTATTCTGTATCTAACCCCTGTATAGATTTGTATATATCATTACATGTCTGTCACTAGTCCGTTTTTTTTCTGATACATATTTACAACGTATTGAATTTTTCTTAAAATGAAGTATATTAATTAATTTTTATTTATATTAGTATTAATGATATATATACACATTTCCAAAATCTACATTTCAATAAGTTTGGAATAAATGAGAGCAGTATTCCTTATACTGATAATGAGGAGTGCAATAAACAGACAGGCGGACATCCATAAATAATATTTATATATACAGCGATGCCTGAAGTTTGTGAATCCTTCAGAATTGTTATTGTTTCTGTAGATATTTTACCTAAAACTGCATCAGAAAGTGGATAAAGAACCAAATCAAACAAACGAGACAAAACTATTGGCCTTGGTTCACCCTCTTCCCCCCCCTTCCTCTTCTCCCCCCCTTCCTCTTCTCCCCTCCCCTTCCGCTTCCCCCCTTCCTCTTCTTCCCCCCTTCTCCCCCCCCTTCCTCTTCTCCCCCCCTTCCTCTTCTCCCCTCCCCTTCCTCTTCTCCCCTCCCCTTCCGCTTCCCCCCTTCTCCCCCCCTTTCCTCTTCTCCCCTCCCCTTCCGCTTCCCCCCTTCTCCCCCCCCTTCCTCTTCTCCCCTCCCCTTCCTCTTCTCTCCCCCCCCCCCCCTTATCGTTTCTAACACTTCCCCTTCACTTTCTTTAGCTTTTTCTTGCCCCCTGTTTTTATTTTGCCTGTAGCTTGTGGATGCTATACACCAGAGTGCTCAACCTTTTACAGCGGATCCACACCCTCTGCGGTGAGGGTGTTAGTGGCTGCCAGCTCTGCTGACATTCTAGGGGCATCCAGAATGTACATAACCCCAATCTTCCCACCTTAACCTTGCTCCCCCACCAGGTATCTGCAATTGTCTGCCTGGTGCTCATGTGGGCAGGATATTCGGCGGCCGGAATGTCATTGCCCATGTGAGCACCAGCAGCCAATCGCGCCACTGGACTCCTGCCAGGGGAGCGAGGTTAAGGAAAGATTTATGGCCAGCATTTTCTACAACATTTAGGATACCCACAGTCTCCACAAACTTACACTCCTATGTCCCTCCACCACTCCCCTACATTTATTGTAACAATACAAATCCCAACTTGCTAGCAATACACATGCTGATTGGCTTACCTATCTAGAATATATCGGTCCCTCATTTATAGTCCCACATCTTTACCATGTACCTAATTCTCAACCTGTCTAAGCTCCACCAGTGCTGAGCATACAATTCTTTTGTAAAAAAATGACTGTACTTTTCCATAAGACGCACTTATTCCCCCAAAATAGGTGGGGGGGGGGGGGGGGGGGGGGGGGGGAATGTACGTGCGAATGTGAATGTAAAAAACAAACAAAAAAAACTCAACTCACATGTGCCTGCACTTCCACATTGCTGGGCCGGCTGCCACACTGCGGGTGGCCCAAAAGAAGATGGAGGAGCATTGGATGCTGTCCCGTACCCTCCGTTGCTGATGCCGCTGTCTCTTCCGGCCTGGGTCGCACTCGAACACCCGGCTCCAAGAAGCGGGTGGGCATGGCCTGCGGCAAGTGGATCGCATAGACTGTATGGAGCCGGTGTTTGCATGTCCCGGCTGCTAGGAAGCAGCAGCGCCACCCTCAGCCAGCAGTGTGGGAGTGCCGGCACATGTGAGTTGCCTTTTTCTTTTTTTTTTTTTTTTCTTCTGCCGCCTATGGGGAATGGGTGGCGGGATGCCACACTGCCTATGGGAATGGGAGGGGGGTTGCCACACTGCCTATGGGAAAGGGAGGGGGGATGCCACACTGCCTATGGGAAAGGGGGGGGGAATGCCACACTGCCTATGGGAAAGGGAGGGGGGATGCACACTGCCTATGGGAAAGGGGGGGGGGGGAATGCCACACTACCTATGTAAATAGGAGGGGGGAATGCCACACTGCCTATGGGGAATACCACATTGCCTATGGGGAATCGGAGGGGGGAATGGCACACTGCCTATGTGAAGGGGAGGAGGGGAAGGCACACTGCATATGGGAATGGGAGGGGTGAATGCCACACTGTCTATGGGAATGGGAGGGGGATATGCCACACTGCCTATGGGGAATGGGTGGCAGTGTGGCACTTAAGCAATGTGGCATTTCCCCCTCCCATTCCCATAGGCAGTGTGGTATTCCCCCCTCCCATTCCCATAGGCAATGTGGCATTCCCCCCTCCCATTCCCATAGGCAATGTGGCATTCCCCCCTCCCATTCCCATAGGCAGTGTGGCATTCCCCCCTCCCATTCCCATAGGCAATGTGGCATTCCCCCCTCCCATTCCCATAAGCAATGTGGCATTCCCCCCTCCCATTCCCATAGGCAGTGTGGCATTCCCCCCTCCCATTCCCATAGGCAATGTGGCATTCCCCCCTCCCATTCCCATAGGCAGTGTGGCATTCCCCCCTCCCATTCCCATAGGCAATGTGGCATTCCCCCCTCCCATTCCCATAGGCAATGTGGCATTCCCCCCTCCCATTCCCATAGGCAATGTGGCATTCCCCCCTCCCATTCCCATAGGCAGTGTGGCATTCCCCCCTCCCATTCCCATAGGCAATGTGGCATTCCCCCCTCCCATTCCCATAGGCAGTGTGGCATTCCCCCCTCCCATTCCCATAGGCAATGTGGCATTCCCCCCTCCCATTCCCATAGGCAATTTGGCATTCCCCCCTCCCATTCCCATAGGCAGTGTGGCATTCCCCCCTCCCATTCCCATAGGCAATGTGGCATTCCCCCCTCCCATTCCCATAGGCAATGTGGCATTCCCCCTCCCATTCCCATAGGCAGTGTGGCATTCCCCCCTCCCATTTCCATAGGCAGTGTGGCATTCCCCCCCCCGCATCTGGGCAGCGTGCCTGGGGATGCAGGCAGTCGGCTGCACCTCCTCGCTGCGCCACCTTTGTGATCAGCCAATCGCTGATCTCAAAAGTGCCCTGGATGCGGCTTTGGTGGTGGAAATATCCAGCCACCGGCGAGGCAACAGCAGCACACGGCTGCTCGGACAGGGAGCCCGGCGGATGAGCAGTTGACCCACAAAAGGGTTTCCATCCGCTTTAAATAACATCAAACGATAATAGCAAAAGATGACAAAAGAAAAATAGAGAAAAAAGGAAAAGAAAAAAAAAAAGACCCCATTAAAGCATGTTCTATCCCCCCTCCTCCATTAGCGGCATCACTCCGCCCCCTAATTTAGCTCTTTATGCAAATCTCATATAGTTTTTTGTGACATTTCTGCAGACATGTAGAAAAATTCTGAAGGCTTAACAAAACGTCCAGCAGCACAGATGGCGGATGACGGCGCGCAGCTATAACTTGCATATGACCCAAGAGTACGATTATTGTATTTCTACCGCCTAGCGGCTTCTTCCAGGTCCCCGGCCTCAGTGGGACCCGAGCCTCCTGCCACGGGCCGGTGTCCGGTTATGTCATGTGATGTGGTGTTATCAATGTGTCCAATGTTTTTGGGGCGGCGGCTCGGCTGTGGCGCACTTGTCCAGATATTTGTGGTTCCCCCTCAGGCCGGGCTGCGCACGCTGCACGATATCGGGCCCGAGATCCGCCGTGCTATCTCCGGAGACTTGACCGCGGAGGAGGAGCTGGACAAGGCCATGAAGGAGGCAGTGTCTGCCGCGTCCGAGGACGACATCTTCCGGGTGTGTAGCAAGAACAAGACGCTGCACTGTGTGTGGGAGGGGGGTGCGCATGTGTGGGACACCGGCAATGCTATCTACTTCCTGTACAGTACTCACAGATCAGGGGCACCGCTATCTACTTCCTGTACAGCACTCACAGATCAGGGGCATCGCTATCTACTTCCTGTACAGCACTCACAGATCAGCGGCAAAACTATCTACTTCCTGTACAGCACTCACAGATCAGGGGCATCGCTATCTACTTCCTGCACAGCACTCACAGATCAGGGGCACCGCTATCTACTTCCTGTACAGCACTCACAGATCAGGGGCATCGCTATCTACTTCCTGTACAGCACTGACAGATCAGGGGCATCGCTATCTACTTCCTGCACAGCACTCACAGATCAGGGGCATCGCTATCTACTTCCTGCACAGCACTCACAGATCAGGGGCACCGCTATCTACTTCCTGTACAGCACTCACAGATCAGGGGCATCGCTATCTACTTCCTGCACAGCACTCACAGATCAGGGGCACCGCTATCTACTTCCTGTACAGCACTCACAGATCAGGGGCATCGCTATCTACTTCCTGCACAGCACTCACAGATCAGGGGCATCGCTATCTACTTCCTGTACAGCACTCACAGATCAGCGGCAAAACTATCTACTTCCTGTACAGCACTCACAGATCAGGGGCATCGCTATCTACTTCCTGCACAGCACTCACAGATCAGGGGCACCGCTATCTACTTCCTGTACAGCACTCACAGATCAGGGGCATCGCTATCTACTTCCTGTACAGCACTGACAGATCAGGGGCATCGCTATCTACTTCCTGCACAGCACTCACAGTTGAGGTGTGGCATTGTATCCATCACCCTCTAACACTCTCTATGGCCTATTCTCTCAGTCACTGTGTAACACATAGATGCCAACCTGACCCATTCCAGTGTGGAGTGTTCTTGGTTTCCTGCCAGCCTTAATTTTTCCATAGAGATTTACATTTTAAAGTGATCCTCTACCCAGACAGGATGTTTATGTCGTCACCTTCTATCCCCAGCTCAGTGCCTAAGAACAGCCTGTGTTTCTAAAATCTTTGCCCAATATTCACAACGCAAACCGGATGCAGCCTACTGTTCGAATGCAGGCTGTATGACTTCCTGGCTGTTCAGCAGCGCCCCCTGGTGCTCTCCAGTGATGATTTTCATTTGCCACATGAGTTGTATGTGTCAGTTGAGCTTGTAATGCTTTCAGATTTATTGCAGTTATTATAATTAATAAGGCTGACCCTTAATGGCAAGCCGCGTGCATGAATCATGGCTGGAAAGCACCAGGGGGGGCGCTGCCGCAGGGCCGGGTGCCTTTTGAACATCAGGCTGCATCCAGTTAGTGCTTTTATGAATAATCAGCAGAGGCTTTAGTAAAAATAAAAGAAACACTGCAGTTTTGGAGCCCTTGGCTGGGGATAGAAGGTGACGATATAAACGTCCTTTCTGGGTATAGGATCACTTTAAAGGGGCAGTCCAGGCAAAGGGTTAAAGTGGACCAACAACCAGGATTTTGACTTTCCTGGGTTTTGGTCCACTTCCCCGGGGCACCCTGATTGGGGGTGCCCCGCTATGTGAAACCCCCCAGATCGCCCGATTCAACTCACCTTACCCCGCTCCTACGGCGCATGTGTGGCCGCTCGTCCAATCAGTGCGCTCGGAGCCGCTGAGCTATGCGCGTCAAAGCGACGTCAAACCTCAGCGGCTCCAAGCACACTGGTGGCCGCATCTCGTGCTTCCCTCTAACAGGGAGCGCACCCGCACCGGCCATTCACAAATGGCCGGCGCTGGTACACGCCCTGCTAGAGAGAAGCACGCATGCGCTGTTGGACCGGGATTCAGGTAAGGTTAGCGGGCTTCCTGGAGGGTTTCACACAGCGAGGAATCCCGATTTTAGATGCCCCGCGGGGAGGGATTGGATTGGCATGGGAATCTTATAGATGGATCGGCCCAGGAATCTATAAGATTCCCAGGCCGATCAGATCCCTCCCTGCGGGGCATCCAAAATCGGGATGACCCACTGTGTGAAACCCCCCAGGATGCCCGCTAACCTTATCTTACTCCCGGTCCAACGGCGCATGCGCGGCTCACAGCCGAATCTCGCGCTTCCCTGTTTGCGAATGGCCGGCGCAGGCGCGCTCCCTGTTAGAGGGAAGCGCGAGATGCGGCTGCCAGCGTGCTCGGAGCCGCTGGGGTTTGATGGCGCTTTGGCACACATACCACAGCGGCTCCGAGCGCGCTGATCGGACGAGCGGCCACGCATGCGGCATAGAAGCGGGGTGAGGTGAGTTTTTTACGGAAATCTGGGGGGGTTTCACATAGCGGGGCCTGCCCAGCATAGTCAAAATCCTGGGTGTTGGTCCACTTTAAAATCCCAGGCTTTGTTCCGCTTCAAGCAGGCCAAAATTCAGAATTTTTACTAACTGATTTTGGATGTCCCGGTGCTCGAAACCCCCGGAGATCTCTTGTTTGCTTAACTCGATCCACTCTCCCACGCAGCATGCATGTGCTCTCATCCAATCAGAACTCACCACCGTGCATGTTCATGCCTGGCAATGAGTTCTAAATTCTGGATGCCCCCGGGACACTGAACAAAACTCGGGTCAGTCAGAATCACAGGTTTTGTTCCGCTTTAAATATCATCTTAACAAGTGAACCTCTCAGACACACACGTTCCACAATCACACTTCAGGTCAGGTAACGTCTATGGTAAGATGAATTCTACATCCTGTAACTCTGTCCGTTATCTTTATTCTTGTGTCCACCCTGTAACACTGTGTAATGTGTTGTATCACCTTTTAACACTGTAATGTATTGTATCACCATGTAACATTAGGGTTGATTCAGAGAGACATCAAAAGACTTTGTTTTTGTGTCGATCTGTTTTTTTTTTTTTTTTTTTTCCGCTTGTGTATGAGTGTACGAGTGATTCTAAGCATGCTTCGCAAGCCTTCAGT
Organism: Gastrophryne carolinensis; assembly: GCA_027917425.1. NCBI lineage: Eukaryota > Metazoa > Chordata > Amphibia > Anura > Microhylidae > Gastrophryne > Gastrophryne carolinensis. The sequence goes on along the minus strand of CM051238.1, from coordinate 9,573,938 downwards.
AAAATATCCGTCCGTTCGTATGCCAACGAAAATGTCATTTTCCAGCTTTCGTTTTCCGTTTATGTTACTCATGTTACAACGTAGGGTTTCGTTTTTGCCCTTTTTCCATAATCTCCTCCCACAAATCATTTACGTTTCCCGTTAGATTCAGATTTCCTTTTTCTATAAATAATCGTCCAGACGAAAATCGTTACGACCTTACGTCTGCGCACTACAAACTTAACTCATTAATGTGCTCGCCTACATATTTGGGTCACTCACTTCTGCTACAATGCTTAGATAAATCACTTCGCACTCAGTATATTCTTCCATTTCCCACCCCTAAAACTTACCCAAATCACTTCGCGGTCAGTATTTCTTCCATTTCCCGCCCCTAAAACTTACCCAAATCACTTCGCGGTCAGTATTTCTTCCATTTCCCGCCCCTAAAACTTACCCAAATCACTTCGCGGTCAGTATTTCTTCCATTTCCCGCCCCTAAAACTTACCCAGATCACTTCGCGGTCAAGCAAATCTTCATATCTGAATGTTGTTTTTTGCATTCGTTTTGTGGTAACCAACCCTTAATGAATGTATTTAGAAAAGGAAATGACACAGAAACAAGTTTTTATTTATTTTTTTAAATTTTAACTGGCATTTTTATCTTGCCTTTTTTTTTAAACCTGTTTTTTTTTTAAATGGAACAACTTTGAAGATATTTTTTTTTCTTTTTTACAAAACTGTAAAAATAAAAATTTAAAAATGTTAAAAATAGAAATTTACATGGTTTAAAATATATACACTGCAATGGCAGGCCCCAGAACATTATTTTTCATCTGTGGTCCCCAACGAGTCGCGCAGCTCCTGCATCTCGCCCACCAACTGAAGGACCCTGGCGCTCAGTTGTGCCACTCTGGCACGTGTGGTCCCTGTATAAAAAATAAATAAAAATTATTTGTCGGCAAATACATGTTTAACAGCTGTGGATGGAATGTTTATTAGGTTGCAAGCTAACTCATGAGGCCATATGGCATTATGCTAAGGAATTAATAAAATGAAGAGGCGCTCATATTCCTCCACAAAGCCGCAAAACATGGTCAAAAGCAAGCAAGCCGAGTGCAAAATGGTCCCGTAAGTGGATCGCAAATGAAACCGTTTTATAGGGTGGTGGTCCCTCAGCAATCAGCTCTCTGAATGAGACGCAAGCCCATCCCAATAACGTAAGTTATCTGAACGAACGCAAACTATCAGATTTTTGACTAACGCAAATGATCCGATTTAGTTCCGTCCATAGAAAGCGCATATACGCATTAGCAGGAACGAACATACGCATGGAAAAACGAACAAAAAAAAGGCCAAACAGACACAAAAACATACACAGACACATACGAAATTCCAGACGTATCTGTCTCTGAATCGAGCCTATTGTGTGTGCAGCTCTGGATCATTGTGGCCCATAACGTTGTGTCCTTCAAGAGGAAGCAAAACCAAGCCCCCACTTCCTCATTCAATGCATGACTGCCAATCACGTGACTGCCGGTTACCAATCATGTTTGCACATCAAACCTAAATGGTAGGCACTGTTCACGTAATTGGCTGCCGTTTGCTGCAATGCCATTGACCGAGGAAGTGGTGACTTGACATTACCTCCTCTTTAATCCAGCAACCCGATCAGTCATTTGTATCTGGGTCTGGATTGCTATTAGGAACATAGAGGTACCCGGCATAAGGCTCCTATTTAAAGTGGACCTAGGTCCGAGTATTTCACTATCCTGATTTGGGATGCCTCGCTATGTGAAACCCCTACCAAAAACTCACCTTTCCCCGATCCCGTGGCACATGTGCGGGCTCTTGTCTATTCAGATCTGTATGGCATGCATATTAATGCACAGCATACAGCTCTGTTTAGACACATAGCCTGGCATAAGAGAGCAGGCGCAGCTCCCTTAGCACGGGAGCATGCTCCCACTACAGGGGTGCCAGGGATGCTGCCGTTGGGCGCGGGCATGGGAACCCCGCAGAAAAGGGAAAAGTGAATGTGGGTCAATCTAGGGGGCTCACACACTGGGGCATCCCAAATTGAGATGCCTCCAGGTTACTTGATCGACCATCCCCTTTAGACTCCAGGGCAGTCATAACGGGTCTACTTTCAGGTGGACCAAAACTGGACTCCAGGTCTATTAGGGGTATCCAAATCTGGATGCCTACGAAACTCGCCCTGCATCACCCTCATAACTCACCTTTTTGCCGGTCCCATGGCTCATGCACAGTTTCTCATCCAATCAGCGCTGTGTGTATGCTGTGCATACAGTTCTATCTGGAAGAGAGCTTCGGAACAACAAAAGAGGATCGTCCACATCCCCGGTCTCCCTGTGGTCTGCAGTGTGCTCCCCAGCGTATCTGATTGGCTGGGTGTCTGAGTGCGCCCCAGCCGAGAGATGACAGGGATGCGGTCTCATGCGTGGTCAGTTTTGGGGGTGATCCCGGGGGTTTCACCTAATGGGGCCTCCCAAATCGGTATGCCCCAGGGGTAGACAAACACTACAGAGGCGAGCGGCCAGCAGGAGGTGCCTGGTGCTCTCTCGTTTTATTCAGAACTCATTGCCAGGCATGAACATGCACGGTGGTGAGTTCTGATTGGACGAGAGCACATGCATGCTGCGTAGGAGCGTGGATCGAGTTAAGCTAACAAGCAATCTCCAGGTTTTCAAGCACCGGGACATCCAAAATCAATCAGTAAAAATTCTGGATTTTGGCCTGCTTTAAAGCGGAACAAAGGCTGGGATTTTTATGATCCTGATTTGGGATGCCCCACTGTCTGAAACCCCCCAGAACACCTTTCCTTGATCCTACTCACTGTTGTTCGATCAGGACCATTTGCTGTACATGTTAAAGTGGACCAAAACCCAGGATTTTGACTATCCTGGGTTGTGGTCCTTTCCTCAGGGGGAACCCCCCAAATCGCCGCAGCCAACACACCTCTTCCCGGTCCAACAGCGCATCTAAGAGCAGCGGCTCTGATGGCCACATCCTCCGCTTCCTTCTAGCAGTGCGTGTTCCCGCCCCCAGGCATTTGTGAATGGCTGGTGCGGGCACATTCCCTGTTCGAGGGAGGTGGAGGATGCGGCCGTCTGAGCTGCTGCTCTTAGACGCTCCGTGGGACCGGGAAGAGGTGAGTCCGTTCGGGCATCCTGGGGGGTTTCACATAGCTGGGCAGCCCCGATCAGGGTGCCCCCGGGGGAAAGGACTGAAACCCTGGATAGTCAAAACTTTTGACTATCCTGGGTTTTGGTCTACTTTAAAGTGGACCAACACCCAGGATTTTGACTATCCTGGGTCTTGGTCCACTTCGGTGGAGCACCCCCGATCGGGGTGTCCCGCTGTGTGAAACCCCCCCGAACCCCCCGAAAAACTCACCTCTCCCCGCTCCCAGTGCCGACGGACAAGCCACGGACAAGCGGCTCCTCCGCCGCCGCCTCCCGCGCGTCACTCTTGACGCGCAGCGCGCCGGCCATTCACAGACGGCCGGCGCGGGCACGTCTACATGGGCGCGAGGGAGATAAGGTAAGGAGTTTGGGGTGTTTGGGGGGGGTTTCACCCCGCGGGACATCCCGATCTCGGATGTCCCGCGGGGAGGGAGGCGATCACCCGTGGGTGTTGGTCCACTTTAATGCTCGGCAAACAGTTCTGTTTATGGCGCAGAGCAGCAGTGGCCGCATCCCCAGGCGCAGGCAGGCCTATATGAGTGGCTGGGCGCAGGAGCGCGCCTCAGCCCAGGGATGCTGGAGATGGCGTCCCTCTCTCCCACTCATACTCATTTAGACTAGTGCTGGAGAAATGGCCATCCCTATTTGGGATGCCCAGCTTTGTGATACACCCCCTGGAATCGTCCGATACTTGCGTACCTTGCACCTCGCTCCCATGGCTCATGTAATACTAAGAACAAACACATTTCCCTGTAATTTAGCACATACAGTAAGCATGAGCGCTTACCACGGTATAATGAGTTACCCCCCGAGAGCCACAACATTACAAACCACTGCAGGGTAAGATGTAAGCATCTATTTTTCATACTAACTTTGTCTCACATTGTAACACTGATGTGTCATCCTCTAACACTGTACTTGTCTTACTGTTATACTATGTTTGCAGAGGTGTAACCAGGCCCTGGTGCAGATATTAAACAGGGACCCCAGAGTTGACGGTTATATTCAGCCCATAGGGTGCCAATTGTTATGCAAATTAGATCTAATCAGCATATTAAACGCTGTAACATCGTATACAGCATATACAATTTCTGTATGTACACAATGCCGCCATGGCAGAACTGACACAACTCCTGTTTGGGGCCCAGCCACACAGCAACTTCGATATGATATGGGCTCGCCCAGCATCCACTCACCTACCCTCCCAGTACCACTCACTACCCCACCTCTTGCAGTGCCACTCACTCCCCCCCACACTTGCAGTGCCACTCACTCCCCCCCACCTCTTGCAGTGCCACTCACTCCCCCCCACACTTGCAGTGCCACTCAGCTACCCTCACCCCCTCCACCCGCATAGGGCACAACCACCTCCCATATGCCCCATCCATCCTGCTCCACTGACCCCCATGCAACCCACTCATCCACTCCTAGCTTTACTCACCTAATCCACCTACCCAGCTCCATTCCCCCCCCCCAGTATATGTACACTAACCCACTCCCTTCCGCCGTTAGTAAGACCTGAATTTACATGTCACCTCTCAGAGCTTCATCCAACAGTGGACCCAAAAACAGCTGCACACCTGTACAGTATCCACACCTCTACCATATGGGGGCCTCCAAAGAGCCCACTCATCCACTCCCCCTGCACAAAGCACACTCATCCACTCCCCCTGCACAAAGCACACTCATCCACTCCCCCTCCACAGAGCCCACCCATCCACTCCTCCTCCACAGAGCCCACCCATCCACTCCCCCTCCACAGAGCCCACCCATCCACTCCCCCTCCACAGAGCCCACCCATCCACTCCCCCTCCACAGAGCCCACCCATCCACTCCCCCTCCACAGAGCCCACCCATCCACTCCTCCTCCACAGAGCCCACCCATCCACTCCTCCTCCACAGAGCCCACCCATCCACTCCTCCTCCACAGAGCCCACCCATCCACTCCCCCTCCACAGAGCCCACCCATCCACTCCCCCTCCACAGAGCCCACCCATCCACTCCCCCTCCACAGAGCCCACCCATCCACTCCCCCTCCACAGAGCCCACCCATCCACTCCCCCTGCACAGAGCCCACCCATCCACTCCCCCTGCACAGAGCCCACCCATCCACTCCCCCTGAACAGAGCCCACCCATCCACTCCCCCTGCACAGAGCCCACCCATCCACTCCCCCTGCACAGAGCCCACCCATCCACTCCCCCTGCACAGAGCCCACCCATCCACTCCCCCTGCACAGAGCCCACCCATCCACTCCCCCTGAACAGAGCCCACCCATCCACTCCCCCTGAACAGAGCCCACCCATCCACTCCCCCTGAACAGAGCCCACCCATCCACTCCCCCTGAACAGAGCCCACCCATCCACTCCCCCTGAACAGAGCCCACCCATCCACTCCCCCTGAACAGAGCCCACTCATCCACTCCCCCTGAACAGAGCCCACCCATCCACTCCCCCTGCACAGAGCCCACCCATCCACTCCCCCTCCACAGAGCCCACCCATCCACTCCCCCTGAACAGAGCCCACCCATCCACTCCCCCTGAACAGAGCCCACCCATCCACTTCCCCTGAACAGAGCCCACCCATCCACTTCCCCTGAACAGAGCCCACCCATCCACTCCCCCTGAACAGAGCCCACCCATCCACTCCCCCTGAACAGAGCCCACCCATCCACTCCCCCTGAACAGAGCCCACCCATCCACTCCCCCTGAACAGAGCCCACCCATCCACTCCCCCTGAACAGAGCCCACCCATCCACTCCCCCTGCACAGAGCCCACCCATCCACTCCCCCTGCACAGAGCCCACCCATCCACTCCCCCTGCACAGAGCCCACCCATCCACTCCCCCTCCACAGAGCCCACCCATCCACTCCCCCTCCACAGAGCCCACCCATCCACTCCCCCTCCACAGAGCCCACCCATCCACTCCCCCTCCACAGAGCCCACCCATCCACTCCCCCTCCAAAGAGCCCACCCATCCACTCCCCCTCCAAAGAGCCCACCCATCCACTCCCCCTCCAAAGAGCCCACCCATCCACTCCCCCTGAACAGAGCCCACCCATCCACTCCCCCTGAACAGAGCCCACCCATCCACTCCCCCTGAACAGAGCCCACCCATCCACTCCCCCTGAACAGAGCCCACCCGTCCACTCCCCCTGAACAGAGCCCACCCGTCCACTTCCCCTGAACAGAGCCCACCCATCCACTCCCCCTGAACAGAGCCCACCCATCCACTCCCCCTGAACAGAGCCCACCCATCCACTCCCCCTGAACAGAGCCCACCCATCCACTCCCCCTGCACAGAGCCCACCCATCCACTCCCCCTGCACAGAGCCCACCCATCCACTCCCCCTGCACAGAGCCCACCCATCCACTCCCCCTGCACAGAGCCCACCCATCCACTCCCCCTGCACAGAGCCCACCCATCCACTCCCCCTGCACAGAGCCCACCCATCCACTCCCCCTGCACAGAGCCCACCCATCCACTCCCCCTGCACAGAGCCCACCCATCCACTCCCCCTGCACAGAGCCCACCCATCCACTCCCCCTGAACAGAGCCCACCCATCCACTCCCCCTGCACAATGTCCTGTCATCCACTCCCCCTGCAAAGAGCTCCACTAACCCCTCCAGCTGCATTCATTCACATGTACTTAGACCTATTCATCCACCCCTCCCCTGCACAGGATCCATTCCACCCAATTGCATACCACAGTCCACATCCACCTACAGTCATTTTTTTTTAACATCCCCCACCCCCGGCACACTCTAACCCACTCCTACCCACCTCCTTAAGTCCTGAATTTACAATGTACCTCTCAGAGCTCATCCAAAAGTGGACCCAGATGTGAATGTGTGCAGAATCCACACGTCTGCCATACGGGTATGCAGCTATTTACTGGTCTCCTGTCAGAAGAGCCTCTGCCCCAAAAATATAGGTTGTATGGTGCTCAGACATTATTGATGGCAGTCCTGCGTGTGAGCACAAATTGGATAAAAGAGGTAAAGGGGCAACAACAGCGGCGCCCCAGTGCAGCCGTTACCTCTGCACCCCGGGGTAGTTACACCTCCGTGCCTGTCATGCTTTGTATCGGTCACTTTGTACATACTGTCTATCCTTCTGTATCAATGTATCCAAGAGGCTGTTGGAGGAGAATCATGCTTGACCCCGGCGCGTATCTTCCAATCTGAGCTCCTCCTGTACTGCTTGTCCGATTGTTTCCGTCACTTTGATCCAACTGTTTTCCTGTGTTTCCTGTTTCTCAGTCGTACAATCCACTAATCAACGCTTTCCCCATGACTTGTGTGACCCGTCCGTTCCCTCAGCTGAATGCCACAGTACAGGTGTGTGTCCCATCTCTGTCTGCCCCGCAACTGAGCTCACATCTCACCCCATCTCTGTCTGCACCATCGCCAGACTCACCTCTCACCGTCACTGGCTTCATCTATTTTACAGCATGGCCTCCGATTTACTCACTGTTGAGTTTCTCTTCCTGAGCCACCGGTTGCCATCACATCTCACACTGGATCTAAACCAGGAGGGACGCTTTCCATGACCATCAATTCGGTTTCATTTTCCTGTTTAAGACAATGAAACGGATTGGTCGCCATGGACAACATCTTTATCTCATCCTTATAAATTTTAAGGTCTCCCATAGTTTATTTTTTAGGAGATGGTTTATAGAAAGTTCATGCACATCTTCCTTTAAATGCTGCTGCAGTGCTTTGTGTTCTTGAAGACAATTTTCCACCTGCCTGAATGGCTTTTTGTTCAGTTCAATAAGTTTGGTACCAGCCAGAAATTTTATCTGGGGACTCTATGGCTGATTTTGTTCCTCTTTAAAGCATAACAAATCCCTGTATTTTGACTATCCCAGGTTTTGTTACTTGCCCCAGGGGCATACTGATTTGGGGTGCTCCGCTTTGTTAAACCCCTCAGATCGCCCAGGATTAACTCACCTTTTCCGGTCCTGTGGCCCATGCGCTGGGTCTCGTCCAATCAGAGCCGTTTGCCATGCTTATGTCATTTGGCAAATGGCTCTGATGTGCCTCAATGGGGAACAAACACATCCCCAGCAGAGCGCTCGCCTGCCCCAGCCTATCTGAATGCCTGGGGCAGGAGTGTGCACACAGTTCGAAGATGCAGGGGATGCGTCCACTCTCATTCCCCATTGAAAGCCATCAGAGCTGTTTACCGAATGACATAGTCACGGCAAATGGCTCTGATTGGACCAGAGCCTGCGCATGTGCTGTTGGACCAGGAAAAGGGGTGAGTTATTATGGACGATCTAGGCAGATTTCATACAGCGGGGTCTCCCAAAGCAGGATGCCGGCGGGGGAAGGCCAGCAGCCGACCCTGGGATTTTTTAGATTCCAGGGCCGGATACTCTGGGTTTTGTTCCGCTTTAACATCGCCTGAGCTACTCAGGCAGAAAAGGTGGGTACATTTTAAGGTTTTGGTGCCACTTGGACTCTGTGGCCAGACACCTGCTTCCCTGAGATAAGTCCTGAGCTCCATGAACTTGTGGCTCCTTTGTCTCCTCTGCTGCCTCCTCTTCCCCATAGCTGCATTTCTTTGAGTGCTGCTCCCACATAGTCATTGACTCTAAGAGTCCCCTAATGCAAACAGAGGCCATGCTGCGCTCTAGAGGGCAGCAAAAGGCAGCTGGAGCTGTGCTGTGCTCCACCAGGGTTTTGGTTGGGGGATTAGACCCCTTATAGGTGCTCCCCCGTTATTTTTAGAATGTATCATGTAAGGTGGGGAGCCCTTGCTCTAGACACCCCCCTCCTACCACACCGTAGTTCGGAATACTCACCTATTGCTTAAAGTGGACCAATGCCCAACACTGGCCCTAGAGCCTAGAAGGGCCACAGCTGCTTTCCCAGTCTCCCTGTGGTCTGCGGCGCACTCTTGTCCCAGCCTATATGAATGGCTGGGCTTGGAAGCAGCCATAGCCACGGGGATGAGGCGGCAGCCTACAATTGTCAGAAAGGTGAGTGTTTGTGTGGCGGTCACACAGCAGGGCATCCCGAATCAGGTAGCCCTAGTGGTACTTTTACTTCTTTGAAACTCCAGGGCTATCCAAATAGGTGGCTGTTCCTCTTTAAAGAGGACCAATCAACCTGTGCGGACAGCCTGGAATCCAAAAGATTCCAGGGCTGGTCGCTAGCCTGCCTATACCGGATGCCCCGCTGGGCGCTGGTAATCTTACCTGATTATCAGCAGCCTTGTTGCACTGAAGAAGCCATTTCAGGAAGTGGTAACACGTAATCAAGAATTCTCAGCAGGTCCAGCTTTGCTTGTGCACCAATGTATCAGCCAGCAGAGCAGCAGCCTTTCATCCCATTCGCTGGTTTTATGTCACTGTGTCCATTTTTCTGTCCCCCATAACACTCTGCTGGTCTGTCATCAATTCATGGCTGCTCTCATTAAAGGGTTAGTCCGCCTGCTATGTGGAAATAACTATTTACAGGTGCCTGGCGTCTGGTGGACTGTGTCACCCTCTGGTCTCGTATGCATCTTGTGGACAATTACCAGGGGTGGACTGGGACCAAAAATCAGCCTGGGTTTTTTTTCCGGCCCCCAGCCAGCCCATGATGCCTGCTGAGCCCTCCCAGTGGACATCTCAGATAGTCAGTGGGTGGGTTCCCTGCCTGGGGATAAAGCATACAGGAAAAGATCATGGGCAGGAGTTTATATAGCCTCTGGTACTGAGGCTTTAAAATTGTAGGGGCAGATAGTGTGGCAGGGGGTGGGTATGTTCCCAACAGCCAGGATGCTGGGACTCTGGGGCTTTTGAATGGGGAGCAGAAGATGGGCTGGGGGATACAGTGGGGCTGAGTACAGGAAGGGTGGCGGGGGGAGACTAGGGAGGCAGGGTTTTGATAAGCAACCCGTTCTCCCGGATCTACCTATGGCCGGTCCACCCCTACTGCCCACTGTGACTATTTTCCTGCCTGTACTGCTATGTCAGGACAGATATTATATAACCACTTCCAATTTAAAGCAGAACAAAACACAGGATTTTCACTATCCCGAGTTTTGTCTCCTGCCCCTGGGGTTTCCCGATTCGGGATGCCCCACTGTGTGAAACCCTGCTTCCTATGGCGCCTGTATAGGCTCTTGTCCAATAAGCGTTGTATGCCGTACATATAATAAACGGCAATACAGCTCTGTTAAGACACAGAGCTCAGCTATAGTGAGCGGGAGCGGCCGCATCCCCAGTTACCTGGGTGCCGGGACAAAGTTGAGGGGGTTCACACAGTGGGGCATCCCGATCTAGGTTGCCCCAGAAGGCCAGTGGCTGGCCTTGGTGTCTTTTAGACTTTGGATCCAGTCTGCCAGGGTTTTGTTCCCCTTTAAATAGTAACATCCCTTGATATATAATTCTACATACAGACTTATGTGGATGCAGCATTGTTTATTGTAAACTAATAACCACAGACAATGAACTCAGACTCATCGCAGAAAACTGAGAGCGGTTTACATTTTATTAGCAGGCTCATTGTTGTTATACAATGTATCACAGCACATGTAGCTCTTCAGTTGCAACAAACAGCCAAAGCCCGACTGTTACAATGTGTAACACAACAGGGAGCTGGCTGTTACATTATGTAACACAGCAAAGAGCTGGCTGTTGCAATGTGTTACACATCAGAGAGCTGTCTGTTACATTTTAAAAGCCAGAGAGATCTCCCCTGTGTAACACATTGTAAGAGGATGACTCTTGTCTGCTTGATACATTGCACAGCAGGAGGTAGAGATGCTGCAGCACAAGGTAAAACCTCTCAGCTCGAGATTCAGTGCATTTGGTGATGTTGCCTCTGCATCATAAGCTGAAGGACGCATCACATCTTAATCTCCTGCCTTTACTGAATGCGGCTCCCTAGCTGATAATATAGACCTAGATGCAGAATTATTTAACCGGTGCAGCTCTGCAACTAAGAGTAACATACTTTGCTTTGCAGAGAATGGCATCCCACGCTCACCTCCCCCAGGGGGGTGTTCTTTTCTGCAACACAGGGATGTTGTTGGCTTTCTTTTACTAGACGGCATCTTTTAAGCCTTTAGGACCACGTTAATAATTGTTTAGAGCTAGGCAAAAAGTCATCAGTACCCAAACTCCTATCCAATGCTGGATAGAAACTGAAACATCCATAGCTATAGGGTAGACTGGATGCAGCACGTTGGGGGATCCCGGCTGGCCGGCCACCAGACACCATGCTTTTTTTCATCCAGACTGAGCTTCCCTTTTCTTTTGTTATCGACCTTCAGTTCCCGCAAAGCCTCTCTTTTGCACCACAACTTTCCCCAGGACTCCAGAGTCGTGCCCACTATTGACCCCAATCGTCCATGTTTGTCTCCACAGAGGGCGGGAGGCTTGTTTGGAAATCACGTCGGCTACTACCAGAGTGAAGTCCGGAGCGCGTTCCCTCAGACCTTCACCACGCAAAGACCTCTGCACATCAACAAGACAACTGCGGGGCCCGGAGACATAGACTCTCCGTCGCATGAGAAGCTGGTGGACTCGACCTTCACGCCCAGCAGCTACTCATCCTCTGGCTCTAATGCCAACATCAACAACGCCAACAACACAGCCCTAGTACGTCTTCCCAATCTGCCCAGCTACCAGAGTACGGTCAGCACTGTAGAGGGGCAGAGCCATCCGGTGCGCACGCACGGATCCTGGAAACTCAGCTCCAAGAGGTAAGGGGATGCTGGGAAGGAGAAATTACTCTGTACTGTGATGGTGGGTGTGTGAGCTTCTCATATACAAAGGCAGCAGCAATGACAGTAACTAAACTTGGGCTGGGGGTCGTTAAAACGAATAGTCCTGACTGTCTCTTTCCTGCTGTGCAATGTATCAAGTGAGATGAGTGATGTTCTTTCAGCTCCCTGCATTTATTACATTGTAACAACAAAAAACAGCCCTGCAGATGCTGAGCCCCCTCTTTCTGCCCCTCAGTAGTATGCCCCCCCACTGCTGTGATCCTCTTCCCCCCCCCCCCTCAGCGATTACAGCCCTGCAGTTGCTTCTTCCCCCCTTGCTCCAGGAGTATTACCCCCCACTGCTGCCCAACTCTTCCCGCCTCCCCCGCTTGATTACAGCCCCGCCGCTGTTGCCGCCCCTTTACTACCCCACCCCGCAAGTATGGCCCCCCATTGCCGCTTTCCTCTTCCCCCTGGCGATTACAGCTTCACCACTGCTGCAGACCCCATCCTTCCGCCCCCAGCAGTATGGTCCCTCACTGCCCTCCTTTTCCCTGTGACAATTACAGACCCGCATGTGATACATTGTATGGCAGCCATAATACCGCTTTTACAATGTAAATAGCTCACCAGTTTGTATTAGAATGTAACTGCTTCTGTTGCAATAGTAAGAAGAGCGGTACCCTGCTTTGATACGTTATGTATCAGCCACAAGCCTGCTTTTATTATATAAAAAGCACACTGTGTATTACATTGTAAGACTTAAGTTGCAATTGTAACAAAAGCAGAATGCAGTGGCGACACATTATATAGCAGCCACAAGCCTGCTATTACAATGAAAACAGTGAACTGCTGTGTATTACATTGTAACTGCTTATGTTTCAGTTGTAACACAATATGTACCCTGCTGTGATACATTGTATAGCAAGCGCCCTGCTTGCTATATTACATGTGTAGCTCACTGCTGACTCACAGCTTTCTGTGATGTGTAGATCATCTTTCTATGCCAGTGCTGTGGTGACGATACTCACTCCATAAAGAAAAATAAATACTGACGAGGCCATTCTCTGCCAGGTCTAGCAGCTTCTTGGCAGTACTATGCTCCCTGAATTTGTGTCACAGGGCTATGGATTTCAAAGGCAATCAGCCCCACCTCCAGGGAACCCCTACAGGGATCCCCTTGTCTGTGGTATGCTGTCTGTGCCTAAAGAAATACAGTCTGATGATAGGCGTCATGGCTGTAGAAGAAACACTGGAGGCAGGAACTTTGCAGGGAAACAGATAAAGGATAGGTGTTACAGCCGGAGAAAGAACTCTGGATAGATACAGGAACTGTACAGACTGCAGCAACAAAATAAAGAAAGGCGTTACTGCTGGAGAAAGAACACAGGTTGGATGCCCGAAACTGACTAAAGATAGATGTCACTACTGGAGAAGAAAGGCATGTAGGATGCAGAAACTGAAAGAACAGATTAAACTAGAAGGAACACCAGTTGGATGCGGGACACAGGCCAGACATAGAGCATAGTATAGACCTTGGATTTTGAACTCCACAGCACTGTAGAGGGGCAGAGCCACCCGGTGCGCACTCACGGATCCTGGAAACTCAGCTCCAAGAGGTAAGGGGATGCTGGGAAGGAGAAATGACTCTGTACTGTGATGGTGGGTGTGTGAGCTTCTCATATACAAAGGCAGCAGCAATGACCGTAACTAAGCTTGGGCTGGGGTCGTTAAAACCAATAGTCCTTCCTGTCTCTCTCCTGTTGTGCAATGTATCAAGTGAGATGAGTGATGTTCTTTCAGCTCCCTGCATTCATTACATTGTAACAACAAAAAAGTATCCCCACCGCTGCTGCAACCCCACTTCTGCCCCTGCGAATATGGCCCCTCCTCCTCTCCCCCTGGAGTTTACAGCCCTGCAGATGCTGAGGCCCCCCCCCTTCTGCCCCTTAGTAGTATGCCCCCTACTGCTGTCATCCTCTCCCCCCCTCAGCGATTACAGCCCTGCAGCTGCTTCTTCCCCCCTTGCTCCAGGATTATTGCCCCCCACTGCTGCCCACCTCTTCCCCCCTCCCCCCCTTGATTACAGCCCCGCCGCTGTTGCCGCCCCCCTACTACCCCACCCCGCAAGTATGGCCCCCATTGCTGCTTTCCTCTTCCCCCCGGCGATTACAGCTTCACCGCTGCTGCGGACCCCATCCTTCCACCCCCAGCAGTATGGTCCCTCGCTGCCCTCCTTTTCCCTGTGACAATTACAGACCCGCATGTGATACATTGTATGGCAGCCATAAGGCCGCTTTTACAATGTAAATAGCTCACCAGTGTGTATTAGAATGTAACTGCTTCTGTTGCAATAGTAAGAAGAGCGGTACCCTGCTGTGATACGTTATATATCAGCCACAAGCCTGCTTTTACTATATAAAAAGCACACTGTGTATTACATTGTAAGACTTAAGTTGCAATTGTAACAAAAGCAGAATGCAGTGGCGACACATTGTATAGCAGCCACAAGCCTGCTATTACAATGAAAACAGTGAACTGCTGTGTATTATATGGTAACTGCTTATGTTTCAGTTGTAACACAAGCTGTACCCTGCTGTGATACATTGTATAGCAAGCACCCTGCTTGCTATATTACATGTGTAGCTTACTGCTGACTCACAGCTTTCTGTGATGTGTAGATCATCTATTCCAAGTATGTCACACACCCCACTTCCACTATTCATGACATATGGGTTATGGTCCAGTAGAGGGCGAACTTCTGCAGAGATGAAAGCAAAAAAGAAGCCCCTCCCGGTCCATAAATACCTGGGACCTCCCACACATTCCCAGTTCCTTCTCTGCAGGACGGCGAGCAAGTCAGAAGACTTGCGGTGCCTTATTTCTGCATGGACCTTTATTTTTTTAATTCCAGTATAGCCTCCCAGCCTTGGCTGTAGGTCCGGGTGATGGTAGGCTTCACCTTATAGGTGTTAGGGAGCCATGCTCCCCCGTGAGACCCCATACAAGGGGGTAGGCGGCTTCCGGGTTGGTGATCCCGGTTTGGGATGCCCTGTCCCCATTCACTTCCCTGGCACTTTACGGTGAGGGATTCTCCCCCTTCCGGGTCCCCTCGGATACCCTCCAGTGGGGGGGGGAGGCATTGTGCTTATATTTTTCACCTTGTTACATGTGTGTGTGAGTGTGTCTGTGCGTTTTTTGCTGCATGTTTTGCGCTTTGCACTCTGCTGCCGGCCGGGGAGCTTCTCCCCCTCAGACTGAGTTGTGAGGGCGCGGGGCTGGGCGCTCGCACGTTGCTGCGGCCCGCCCCCGCCTTCTGTTTGGCGCCTTTGTGAGCCCATCCCATTGATGGGATCCGCATTGCTGGACTAGGAGGGAAGGGGGCGGGGCCTGGCATGGCGCGCGACCCGCGCTGGCCCGCCCCTTCTTCTTCTCCCTCTCTCTCTGTCACGGAGGCTGCTGCACTGGACGCCATTTTGCGGTGTGTGTGAGTGCCCTGCCGGGCTTCCCCTTCTAATTGCTTGGCCAGTATGTCCCAGTCGCGTATGGGGCAGCGCTGGCCCCCCTCTGCCACTGTGTTTCATTACATGTATATTATTATTCTGTGGTGTGCTTGTGCTTATTGTCATATTTTTTGTCTTTCAGGAGGACTCCCTGTGCATTGCTTAAAAGGGGGTTCTCCCAGTCCTAGGGTCCCTAGCAGTATTTTGGGGCACTTATAAATCCTACCACTCGGGACAAAAAAGGGGCATCCCGGGTTGCTTACCAGCGTAATTCCCTCTGGTCATTGCGACTACCTTAAAAAATCACCATATGGAGGCTCCACAGGATACTGGGCTCGGGCTCCCTTCGGGACAATCCTGGATGTGTGTGGGTTGTGGGGTACCCCTTACGGGGGAAAATGTACTGATTTGCATACCTTTTGCGCAACAGGCCATAACGCGGCAGTCTGGTTCCCAGGCTTCTGGGTCAGGGCCGTCCGCCTCATCGCATACCCCACCCCGCATTATCTGTACCCCAAGTGACCCTGTCATTAGTGGGGAGTCGCACTCGAAGGTCTGTGCTAGGCTGGCCGACCTCGAGAAAATTATTTCTAGCTCAGTGGGCAAAAAGGCCCCTGCTAAGAGAAGGCATCTGTCACTGGCTACGCCGGTAATTGATTTTGATGATTATGACTCCCCTGACTGGGCTGATTATTCCCCGCTTGAGGAGGGGGAACTGTTTGAGGAATCAGAGACTGAGGAACTGCAGTTCCTTTATTCGGATGCCGGGCAGGCTCTGGGGGATGCTGTTGATACCCCCAAGTTCCTGGCCCATCTCTTAGAGGTTCTGGATATTTCCCCTCCAGCGGAGGCCCCTCCTAAGAAGGGGGAATTCTTTGGGTTCTCTAAGCCCCGCTTGGAGTTTCCAAATCAGAATCATTTTGACTGCATGATTCTTAGAGAATGGGAGAGGCCGAGTCGACTTCACAGTGTTCCTCAGGGATGGGATAGAAAGTATCCCTTTCCGGTGGATGCGGTGAAGCGCTGGTCTTCCCCTCCTGAGGTTGATGCGCCCGTTCTAGGATTGGCCAAAACCTCCGTTGTTCATACTCCTGATGCCACTACCCTTAAGGATGGCGAGGACAAGCATTGATCAGATGGCATGTCATGCCTTTGCCTTGCGGCCTGTCTGTGCATCTGCTGTGACTACCAGGTCTGGGATTAGGGACATGTTAAATTGGTCCCAGCTCAATCCGGACAGCGTTGAATTCACAAACCTTAAGAGGTGTGAATTGTTCATGAATTTTGTTTTGTCGGCTATGGACTACACTATTACCATGTGTAGCAGAACCTCGGCTCTTCATGTGGCCATGCGCCGATCAGTCTGGCTACGCCAGTGGGCGGCTGACATTGCAGCCAAGAAGTCACTTATTGCCTTGCCCTTCCTGGGTACGCGGCTGTTTGGAGACAAATTGGATTCTGTGGCGAAAGGTGGAAGGCTACCTCAGCGTAAGATGCAGCGTTGCTCCTTTCGGGGGGCAAGCTCCTTCAATCCTTCCTTTTGCGGTGCCAGAGGGGGCAGAGGTCTTACCTACTCTGGCTTCAGAGGTGATTCCTGGAACAGGGGCAGAGGACTTGCCCGTCCAGCCTCTACCTGGGGTTCCAAGCCCAAGCCCGCTGCCAAGCCAGCTCAGCAATGAGGAGGCGCCCTCACCCTTACGGGTGGGGGGACGGCTGCGGCTCTTCTTCCAGGTCTGGGCCCGGGAGGTTACGGACAAGTGGATATTAGAAGTGGTCTCGTCTGGTTACAAACTGGAGTTCGAGTACCGGCCTCCTCCCAGATTCATAAGGTCTCGGGTGCCTTCGGATCCTCGGGCGGCGCAGGGGCTCCTGTCGGCTGTAAAGAACCTCCTGGACATGGCGGTCATATGCCCGGTGCCTCTTTCAGAGAGAGGCCGGGGCTATTATTCCAACCTTTTCACGGTTCCCAAAAGGGATGGCTCCATAAGACCCATTCTGGATTTGAAGCTTCTCAACAGGTTCATCAGAACCAAGAGGTTCCTCATGGAGACTCTGCGCTCAGCCATCGGTTCCCTTCGTCAGGGGGATTTCATGACGTTCATAGACATCAAGGATGCTTACCTTCATGTACCAATTTTCCCAGCACACCAGAGATTTCTCAGGTTTGTGGTAGGAGATCAGCATTTTCAGTTTGTGGCCCTCCTGTTCGGGCTGACCTCGGCACTGAGGGTGTTTACCAAGGTTCTGGTGGGCATTATGGCCCTGCTCAGAGCCCAGGGCATTCGCATTGTGCCATATCTGGACGACCTGCTCAATACAGCTTCCTCCCTGTGCCAGGCGGAGCTGGACACCAGGACGGTGGTGACGACGCTGGAGAGGTTCGGATGGGTGATCAACCACCCCAAGTCTTCTCTCTCCCCATCAAGGGTGATTTCCTTTCTGAGCATGAATCTGGATACCAGTCAGGCCACAGTGTTCCTACCTCAGCCAAAGGTGCAGAGGGTTCAGGATCTGATACGTGTTCTCCTGACCAACCCTCGCCCTTCCATTCGGCTAGGGATGACTCTGGTGGGTTTGATGGTGGCCTCCTTCGAGGCAGTCCCCTTTGCTCAATTCCACATGAGGTCGTTACAGCTCCATCTATTGCTGAAATGGGACAGATGTCCACAGTCCTTGGATCAGTCATTTCTGATGTCTCCCAGGGTTCGGCAGTCCCTTCAGTGGTGGCTGGAATCAAGCAATCTGATGAGGGGCAGATAGTTCCTGGCCCCTCGTTGGGAGACGGTTACCACGGATGCCAGCCTGACGGGCTGGGGAGGTTTCTGGAAAGATCATCAGTTCCAGGGGTTGTGGGGTCCTCAGGAGGCTCACAACCCCATCAATGTCTTGGAGCTCAGAGCTATCCGCTTGGTTCTGTCGCGTCTGACACTTCACCTACAGGGTTTACCGGTTCAGGTTCGATCAGACAATCGTACTGCGGTAGCTTACATTAATCACCAAGGAGGGACTCGCAGCAGGGGTGCCCTCAGGGAAGTCTCTCTGATTCTGACATGGGCGGAGAGCAATGTTCCTTGCATCTCGACAGTATACATTCCAGGAGTGGAGAACACGGAGGCGGACTCCCTGAGCAGGGGATTCTCTCGCCGAGGGGAATGGTCTCTCAACCACAGGGTGTTTCGGGCCCTGTGTCACAAGTGGGGGACTCTGGAGGTGGATCTCTTTGCCTCTCGGCACAATCACAAGCTCCCAACCTTTGTGTCTCTGTCTCAGGATCCTCTGGCCCTGGCAGTGGATGCCTTGTCCCTTGCCTGGAGGGATCTGGGGTTTCTGTACCTGTTTCCCCCCTTCTCCATGGTGGGCAAGGTAGTGCGCAAGCTGGCTCTAGAGGGGGCACCAGCAATTCTGGTGGCCCCAAGGTGGCCAAGACAGGTTTGGTTCGCAGACGTCGTAAGATTGGCGGTAGATCAGTACAGGCTGCCCCTGTCTCCGGATCTGATCTCTCAGGGTCAACTACGTTACCCCAATTTACAAATGCTTGCTTTGATGGCGTGGCTGCTGAAACCTTCATCCTGAGGGAGGAAGGTTTGTCTGAGGCGGTTATTCAAACCTTGATTAGAGCTAGGAAGAGGTCTTCCTCTACCATTTACTATAGGACTTGGCGGTCCTATATTGACTGGTGTGAGGCTAGGGCCTTACCTTGCAGGGTGTTTTTGATTCCTAGGATTTTGGAGTTTCTACAACACGGTCTGGATCTGGGGTTCCAGCTCAGTACTTTGAAGGGTCAGGTTTCTGCCCTGGCTGTCTTTTTTCAAAGGTCTTTTGCTTTGCATCATCTGGTCAAGACTTTTTTCCAAGGGGTCACTCATGTTCGGCCCCCTAGAAAGCCTTTGGTTCCGATTTGGGACCTAAATTTGGTTCTTTCGGCCCTCCAGGGGCCTCCCTTTGAACCGATGCAGGATGTGGCTCTTTCTGTGCTCACTCAAAAGGTTGCCTTTTTGGTGGCTATTACCTCTGTTCGGCGTGTCTCTGAGTTGGCTGCTCTGTCTATTCAGGCCCCTTACTTTGAGAGACACCAGGATAAGGTGGTTTTTCGCTTTAAACCAGATTTCCTTCCTAAGGTGGTTTCTGCCTTCCATCTCAGTCAGGATGTAGTTCTCCCTTCCTTGTGTCCTAGGCCTAGCAATGACAAGGAGAGGGTTTTGCACTCTTTGTATGTGGTTTGTTGTGTGAAGTACTATTTGGTTGCTACTTCTCCTTTTTGTAAGACGGACGCCTTGTTCGTGGTGCCTTCTGGGCCCAGAAAGGGTTTGGCGCCCGCCAAGTCTACCATTAGTAAATGGATACGCCAGGCCATTGTTGGGGCCTATTCTGCTAAGGGGAGGGTTCCTCCTTTTAAGATCACTGCTCATTCTACTCGTGCTGTTGGGGCTTCCTGGGCTTTTCAGCACCAGGCTTCTGTTGAACACGTTTGTAAGGCTGCTACTTGGTCTTCCGTTCATACTTTTTCAAAGTTTTATAAGGTTGATGTGCGGGCCTCAGCGGATGCTGTTTTTGGCCGCAAGGTTCTGCAAGCTGCAGTGGTTTAAATTGGTGCATTTTTTTGCTGTATTTGGATCCCCACCCATCACTGCTATTGGATGTCATATGTCATGAATAGTGGAAGCGGGGTGTGTGACATACTTGGAATAATACCATTTTATGATTACTCACCTTTAAAATGGGTATTATAAGTATTTCACACACCCCGCTTCATCCCGCCCTTTTGTATTCTGGATCCTTTATATGGTGAACCTTTTTATGGTTAAGAATGTTTTATTAGCTCTTCCTGGTACCCTTACTGCTGTCATATACTGGGGAATGTGTGGGAGGTCCCAGGTATTTATGGACCGGGAGGGGTTTCTTTTTTGCTTTCATCTCTGCAGAAGTTCGCCCTCTACTGGACCATAACCCATATGTCATGAATAGTGGAAGTGGGGTGTGTGACATACTTATAATACCCATTTTAAAGGTGAGTAATCACAAAATGGTATTTTCTATCCCAGTGCTGTGATGACGATACTCACTCCATACAGAAAAATAAATACTGACAAGAGGCCATTCTCGGCCAGGTCTAGCAGCTTCTTGGCAGTATTATGCTCCCTGAATTTGTGTCACAGGGCTATGGATTTAAAATGCAATCAGCCCCCCCCCCCCCAGGGAACCCCTACAGGGATCCTCTTGTCTGTGGTATGCTGTCTGTGCCTAAAGAAACACAGACTGATGATAGGCGTCATGGCTGTAGAAGAAACACTGGAGGCAGGAACTTTGCAGGTGAACAGATGAATGATAGGTGTTACATCTGGAGAAAGAACTCTGGATAGATACAGGAACTGTACAGACTGCAACAACAAAATAAAGATAGGCGTTACTGCTGGAGAAAGATGCCGGAACTGACTAAAGATAGATGTCACAACTGGAGAAGAAAGGCATGTAGGATGCAGAAACTGAAAGAACAGAGTAAACTAGAAGGAACACCAGTTGGATGCGGGACACAGGCCAGACATAGAGCATAGTATAGACCTTGGATTTTGAACTCCACAAGCTGTAGGTGCTTGGTTAGGACACTGGGGCTTCCATGACTTGCCTTGCACAGAACAAGAGGATTGCCTGTGCTCCTGCAGTCGTGGGAGCTGTACGACACGTCGTCGTCGCTGGAGTTGAGGATCTTGCATCTGCATGTGATGAAGAGGTCGCCATACCAAAACAAAGCTCACACAAGTCCTCAACCATTCTTCTCTTTTCAATAGCAGGGTGTTATTTATTTTATATTTTATATACTTACATGTTGGATAACTGAATAAATGACAAATACAGATGTACCAATCATTAAAGAGGAACATCATACCTTTTCTGATGTTCCTCTCTAAACATCCCTCCCCCCTCCCTCACTGCCTTTTGGATGTCAGCGTTATCTAAAACGCCAATATCCGGCAGTATTCCTGGCCCCTTTCCACCTCCCCTTAGCTGTCGCTGAGTGAAGGCTGAAGGCTTAGCCGTCCTTACCTCTCTTCATATGTCCCGCGCCACTCCTCAGACCTCGTGTTCTTCTGCGTTGAGTGTCATTGCAGCCTATGCAGTGACACTGCGCATGCACGAGATCTGAGGGGTGGTGCAGTGCATGATGGGATGGCAAGATGGCGCTACCTGACAGAGACGACGCAGGAACGAGTATTGCCGGAGCGCAATTTGACCGGACAGGTAAGTCAAAAGTGGTATATTGGGGAACCGGAGGGGCAGGGGGGTGAGCAAGCTAGGTTTGGGGAGTTTGTATTAACTCCCCAATACTGGAAATGTTCCTCTTTAACCGCCACATCCCAGCTCATCCTATTGTGATATATCACAGAGAAGCCATCGAAAAGCATTTGAGATTTCAAGATAGCACAATGCACCGGTGCAATAAATGGACAGTTAACGAAAGCTGCATCTGTACTTAGACAGCTAACAGTAGTGTATCTGTATATTTCTAGCTGTGTGTTTTGTTTGGCTGTTTGTCTTGAGCTCCCTTTTTTCCAAAGCTGTTCTCTGTCATATCGGGGCCTCCCCGGGAAGTCGTGACTTGTTTCTGTGTGACTGTCTTTCTCTTTGTGTCTTCCTGTGCTGTCTCAGGACATGTCACTGCGAGGCCTGGAGACGGTAGGTGTCTGTGTCGTATTTACGTGCCCTGAGTGTTCATCAGTTAATGACATCAATGCCACCACTGACCAATCACCTTCTTTTTCACAGTTCGGTGTCCCGGGACAGCAGACTACCAATCATTTGCCGTGAGGAGGCATCTCAGGACGAGACTTATGATGCCAGCGAGGAGGTGGAGTACAACAGCGAACCGAGCCTTATCTGCTCTGACATGTGAGCTTACAATCACACAAAATAAGCTAAATTCAGAACTGTCATAAGTTAGCCACACCCCCTCCGGAGTTGTAGGGCAAACATTCTCACAGATCTCAGAGAGTAGATCTGTTACTGTATTTCATTAATATTTCCTCATTCAATGAATAGCTACCACTCACTCATACAATGTACAATTAGGTTTTAAATTATTCACATTTCTGTATTTAGGTGCAGTTATTAAGTAATATCAAATTAAAAAGGTTAATTATACAGCAAGTATAAGCAAAACAAATTATCACCTATAATATGGAATAGTAAGTCCATCAAAAGATTTTTACATACAGTAAAGTTGCATGCAAACTATTGTTACTGTGAATATTTAAAGTTATACTAAGGATGTGCCCGATTGTTGTCCCATTGTCTCGGGCTATAAACTTCAATCCTTCTTCAAAATGACCCCATAGTTCCTAAGTTATTTGTAAAAGTATTAGAGCATTGGTGCTGCAGAAAAAAGATGGGGAGAAATAGTGGGTGTGGCAACCACAATGTGATGTAAGCACACTGTGTGCTTTACATATATCATAAGTGCGTTAATGTGCCTCTAGTTATTACTGCCAGTGTGACCATAAAAAGGGGGTGAGAGATGCTGTAGGCTAAGAGCATCTCCAGCCTGCCATCACATAGTGTGACCAGAGAGGAGGGCAGGGTTTCATAGCTGCAGAGAGAGGCATCTAATCAGGACATCTGGGGAGGGAGTGGGGGACTGTCCTGTTTCCGTTCTCTCTCCACTGGAGGTTGATTGAAGGGCCAGGTCAGTGGGGTGGAGACTGAAAGCTAGATGAGGAAGTGATTTTCTCACTAAGTAGGCAGACATAGCAGGAAGGAGAGCACTGGATGGACTCAGTGTAAGGTAACCTATTGATATTTATTTTTTAACTTTTGACTTGCCAATCACTTTAAGCAAGTTGTATATGAAATGATCTCCAAAAGGCATAAAGTTAAAGGTGACACACATTTTTGGCAATTTCGTAGTGTGGAAAAGGAAAAGAGAACCTTGCAAAAGAATGGGAACCCAAGGAGATTTATCAGCTCAGATAACGGTGACCTTAAAGGAGAACTATCATGAAATTGTTTAATATTAAAAATCCATATAAACCCGTTGGCTAATGAGAAGGGGGGTCAATTAATCACCCGAACTGAATAAAACTACTGCCAAGCTTGTGGTTTATTCTCTCATGCTAGGAAGGAAATGCTAGGGAAACAGGTTTAATCCATCAGAGGTGACATAGCCTGTCACTCCTGATGTCCTTTTCCTTCCATTAAAATAAAGAAAAACAAAGTATTTTTATCATTGGGCCATTTTTTCTCGATAGTGCTCCTTGAATTAGCCTGGAAAGGCTTGTTCACAGCCATTGATAGGAAATGCCAGGTGATAAAAATATCAATGCTTTATAAATCCACAAACTCCTCTAACTTTGTCCTAAAACACAGCAGCCACAGCTTCTTCCAAGCAGCTGCCTAACATTCAGAAAAAATGAAAATGGTTAAGATCACAAAGCAGGAGAAGGAAAAGGCTAAAAGAAGATAGCAAAGCGGTTTTAGGCAGCAATTTCCTTAATTCGAAATGTAATAAATTAGTGGCATTTACCTTTTGAAGATCATTAAATATTCAACTTGCTTAACTGTTCGCAGGTGGCGCAATCGACTGCAGGAAGACTTGTGGCCCCTCCCGGCCCATAAAAGGGCCAGAATTACCCAGAAGACCCCAGTCTTCTCCTGCAGTCTGACTGCGAAGATGGTCTCTTTCTCTCTCTCTATGGACTTCGCAGATTAGCGGGGCATTACTAGCCCATCGGCCTCTGCAAGCCCTATTCCCACCCGCTTCCGGGACCATTCTTGCCTCCCAGCCATGATTGCGGATCAGGTGCGGGTAGGGGAACGCCGAGGGTCAGTCGTTTGGCAGAGCAACAAAAGGCTCTGGGCCGCAGACTCTTCCTCAGAGTAAGCCGCCCATAGGCTATGGTGAGCCTATAGGCGGGGGGAGGGGAGGAACCACCCTTTTTCCCTTTTCATTATGTGTCCCACATGCTTTATTCTTGTGCATTTTATGCTATGTGTGTTTTTCTCACGTTTTTTCCTCACAATATACTTACCTTCCCTGCTCCTGCTCCTCTACGTTATGTGCTCTCCACGGCGGAGGAAGGGAGGGGGGTCCCTCCCTACCTGTCTTCCTTGTCCCAGGTGCCATTTTGTATCTTTGGCGCCCGGAGCCTTGGCACGCTGCGGGGGGGACGAGCGATGACACGATCCGCGCCATCGCGGCGCAGGCCCGCCCCTTGAGGTGCTGCTTGGGCGCCACTCTCTTCACAGAGTTTCCTGAGGTAGAGTTCCTGTTTTTACCTCACGCCGTTTCTCCTTGGTCTGCTGACAGGCTGCACAGGCTCTTCCCAGGCTCTTCAACTGGCTCCCTTTTGGTCCGTGAGTCCGGTCTTTTCTTGTTGGTACCTTTATTGTTGTGTTTTATATTGGCTGTACATGCGCTGTGGGACACTTATCTTGTTTCCTTTTGTGTCTTTCAGAGTCCCATATTGAGATTCTTGTGGTTCCTCCCGGTCCATACCCCCCCTCCGCCCCACCCCTTCCTGCCCTGTGGGTTAGGGTGCTGAGAGTCAAATTGGTTTTTTTTTCTGTACGGTTCTGGGCCGTCTTAGTGCCTTGAGACCTGTCTTTCTTATCATAATGACCATAATGGAGGCTTCTGGGAATAGAGGGCTTGGGAACCCCCCGGGACATGCTAAGCTTTGTCTTGTGTGTGGTACATGCCCGCTGAGTGGTTGCAACGTGGTTTGTGTGCCCTGCGCCCAGAGTGTTATTGCGGATCAGGATGGGGCTAGTGTTACCGGCCCCAGTCCCATTGCTCCTCTGGCCTCGCCGACTCCCCCGTGCCTGCTTCTGGCCCCTAATGAGGGGGAGGCCAGCAGGGACTCGCGTAGTAATTTTGAGCTCAGTCTGGCTAGCACTGAGCGTCAGTTGACGTGTTCGGCCGCTGGCAAGGCCAAGATTAAAAATGACGATGAGGATTATGAGGCCTTCGGTGGCCGAGATTCCACTGAGGAGGGTGCTTTGCTCCAGGGGTCCGACTCCTCCGGGGGTAGTCAGGGGGACCTTGACAGTTGCCATGGGTCTTCATCTGACGAGGACGAGTGGTCTCAGGATAAGACTGAGCAGCTGTTGTCGGAGGTACTTGATACTCTGCACATTGTTCCTCCTAAGGCGGCCAAGAAGAAACAGGGGGACCTTTTTCGGCCGGAGAGACAGCGCCTTGTCTTTCTTGAACAAGGCCACTTCTCTCAGATGGTTTTTTAAGGAATGGGAGAAGCCTAATAGGTTGCCGTCGGTGCCTAGGGGTCTGGACAGACGGTATCCCTTTTCAGAGGATTTGGTTCGCCTATGGTCCCATCCCCTGGAAGTGGATGCTCCTGTTCTGGGGCTCTCCAATACCTCTGTTATGCCGTATCCTGAGACTTCCTCCTTGCGTGATCATGTTGACAGGCGCATGGATCAGCTAGCCTGTCACGCCTTCACTTCTGTGGGAACCGGTCTGCGCCCTATCTGTGCTGCGGCCATTGTTTCCATGGCCATTAAGAAGAAGGTAAGGCTTCTCGCAGATATTGCCAAATCTCACAAGCGAGCGGAGGAGTATAGGGAGCTTTTGGCTTGTATGGACTTCCTTGCCTTTGTTATATCGGCCATGGATAACGCCGTCCGTTTTGGTGGTAGGGCTTCGGCTGCGATGGTCGCGCTGCGTCGCTCTATCTGGTTACAACAGTGGGCATCGGATGCTGCCACCAAAAAAGCTCTCACAGGTATTCCCTTCCTGGGACTTCGGCTGTTCGGGGAACGGTTGGACCTCCTGGCTAAGGACGGGAGACTTCCTCAGCGTCGGAAGCAGGTACGGCCTTTTCGG
Source organism: Gastrophryne carolinensis (assembly GCA_027917425.1). Classification (NCBI taxonomy): domain Eukaryota; kingdom Metazoa; phylum Chordata; class Amphibia; order Anura; family Microhylidae; genus Gastrophryne; species Gastrophryne carolinensis. The sequence continues at coordinate 9,547,709 of CM051238.1, read as the reverse complement.
GGCTCTTCTTCCTTTTGTCCCTCTCGGGAGGACGAGGATCTTCCTTCTCTGGTGGCCGCAGAGACTCATGGGGGAGAGGTAGAGCCCGAGGTCGTCCCAGCCTTGCCTGGAGATCCAAGCCTAAGCCCCCTTCCAAGGCCCCTCAGGCATGAGGGGACTCCCTCACCCAGCCGGGTGGGGGGACGGCTTCGGCTCTTTGCTCACATCTGGAGGCAACAAGTCTCGGACTGGTGGATTCAGGAGGTGGTGTCCTCCTGATACAAGATAGAGCTGGCAGCTTGGCCGCCCCCAAGATTCATTCGGTCCCAGTTCTCCCAAAATCCTGTGATGGCGCAGGGCCTGAGGCTGGCCGTTCAACATCTTCTGTCATCAAGAGTGGTTTGTCATGTGCCTCTTCAAGAACGGAGGTGGGGGTTCTACTCCAACCTGTTCCTGGTGCCCAAGAAGGACGGTTCCCTGAGACCCATCCTGGATCTAAAGGGTCTCAACAGATTTGTCAGGTTCAAACACTTCCGCATGGAGACCTTATGGTCGGCGGTGAGCTCTCTTCGGCCAGGCGATTTCATGACCACTGTGGACATCAAGGATGCCTATCTGCACGTTCCTGTCTTCCTGGGACACCAGAGGTTCTTGAGGATCGCTCTGGGGGATCAACACTACCAGTTTGTGGCCTTGCCGTTTGGCATCACCTCGGCCCCCCGGGTGTTCACCAAGGTGCTGGCTGCTGTCATGGCCCTTCTGAGGAGCCAGGACAATCGCGTTCTTCCTTACTTGGACGATCTTTTGATTGCAGCTCCATCTTTGCATCAGGCATAGAGGGATACTCGGATGGTAGTGTCCACCCTCGAGTCCTTCGGTTGGGTGATCAATTATCCCAAGTCTTCTTTCTCTACTTCATCGGTAAGATCCTTCCTGGGAATTACGCTGGATACTTCTCAGGTCAAGGTGTTTCTTTCTCAGCAGAAGGTGGAGGGCCTTCAGATGCAGGCGCCGGCCTTGTTGGCTTGCCCTCATCCCTCGATCCGTCTGGGGATGCAGTTGGTGGGTCTCATGGTGTCTTGCTTCGAGGCTGTGCCTTTCGCTCAGTTCCACATGAGACCCCTTCAGTTGAATCTCTTGACCGTCTGGGATCGGAGTCAGAAGTCCTTGGAGCAGGAATTCGCTCCGTCCCCTCTGGCCAGACAGTCCCTCTTGTGGTGGCTGGACTCAAGGAATCTTCTAGTGGGCAGGTCCTTTTTGCCTCCGTGCTGGGAGATTGTCACCACAGACGCCAGTCTGACCGGTTGGGGAGGGGTTTGGCAATCTTTGAATTTCCAGAGCCATTGGGGCCCTCAAGAGGCCCACACGCCTATCAATCTCTTGGAGTTTAGAGCGATCAGGTTGGTTCTCTTCCAGTTGACTCCCCACCTTCGGGGTCGTGCGGTCCAGGTCTGCTCGGACAATCAGACGGCGGTCGACTACATCAATCATCAGGGAGGGACTCGGAGCAAACAAGCCCTCAAGGAAGTGTCCCTGATATTGTCTTGGGCGGAGGAGACGGTTCCCTCCATCTCGGCAGTTTACATCTCCGGGGTGGAGAACCAGGAGGCAGATGCCCTGAGCAGGGGGACGTCTCGCCTAGGGGAATGGTCTCTCAACAACAAGATCTTTCATGCCCTGTGTCGCCACTCGGGTCAGCCGGACGTGGACCTGTTTGCGTCCCGTCACAATCACAAGCTTCCGAGATTAGTATCCCTGTCAAGAGATCCTCTGGCCTTCACCATGGACGCGCTGGCATTTCCTTGGAAGGAGTTTCGACTCCTTTATGTCTTTCATCCCTTCCCTCTGTTGGGTCGTGTGCTGCGCAAGATAGCCCAGGAGGGGGTACCGACCATCCTAGCCTGGCCGAGGAGGGTATGGTTTGCAGACGTCGTCCAGATGGCGGTGGATCAGTACGTCCTGCCCGACGTTCCAGAGCTCCTCACTCAGGGACAGCTGCGCCACCCCAATTTACAAACGCTGGCTTTGACGGCTTGGCTGCTGAAACTTTCATCCTGATAGATAAGGGTTTGCCGGCTTCGGTCGTCAGTACTATGATTCAGGCTCGGAAAAAATCCTCTTCTATGATTTATTACAGGGTCTGGCACGCTTACATTGCCTGGTGTGAGTCTAAGGCCTTCCCTTGCCGCACCTCCTCCCTTTCCAGGATTCTGGAGTTTCTTTAGCACGGTCTAGAGTCGGGTCTACAACTGAGTACCCTCAAGGGACAAGTTTCTGCCTTGGCAATTTTTTTCCAAAGATCTTTCGCTAATCATAGGCTTGTCAAAAACTTTTTCCAGGGAGTCACTCATGTACGTCCACCGCCTAAGCCTCTGCTACCAGTGTGGGATTTGAACTTGGTGCTTTCTGCTCTTCAGGGTCCCCCCTTCGAGCCCCTGTGCAATGCTGCTCTTTCTATTCTGACTATTAAGGTGGCCTTTTTGGTTGCTATCACTTCTGTGCATCGCGTCTCTGAGCTGGCGGCGCTTTCCATGAAACCTCCTTATTTTGAGTGGCATCAGGATAAGGTGGTGTTCCATCTTAAGCCGGAATTCTTGCCCAAGGTTGTTTCTGCCTTTCATCTCAATGAGGACATTGTCTTACCTTCCTATTGTCCTGCCCCTGCTAATTCCAAGGAACAGAACCTTCATTCTCTGGATGTGGTCAGGGCACTCAAGTATTATTTGGTTGCCAGTCATTTCGGAAGTCTGATTCTCTTTTTGTCCTTCCCTCCGGACCTAGGAAGGGCTTGCCTCCAGCCAAATCCACTATCAGTAAGTGGATTAGACAGGCGGTGGTGCAAGCATACTCTGCCAAGGGGAAGGAAGCCCCTTTCCGTGTTACAGCTCACCCCACTCGTGCTATTGGTGCCTCTTGGGCCTTCCAGCACCAGGCTTCAGTTGAACAGGTTTGTAAGGCCGCTACTTCGGTTTGGTCTTCGGTTCATACTTTTTCCAAGTTTTACAAAGTTGATGTTAGGGCCTCAGCTGACGCTGTTTTTGGCCGCAAGGTGCTTCAGGCGGTAGTGTCTAGAACTGCCTGCCATTGCTCTCTGGGGATCCCACCCTTCTTTTTTGGACACTGCTGTTGGATGTCCCACATGTAAAGAATTGAAATGAAGCAAGCCATGCTGTACACCTGGAAAAATACAATTCTGTGATTACTCACCTGTAGAATTGTTTTTACGGTGTACAGCAGGGCTTGCTTCATCCGACCCTTGTTATCGTTGTTCTCTTTTGCCTTTTTATGGTGATTTTTGTTGAGAGAGTTTCCTTTTAGTGGGCTGTGTTTTACTAACATGATCCTTGCCTCCCGGCTTCTTGCATTACTGCTTTCAAACACTGGGGTCTTCTGGGTAATTCTGGCCCTTTTATGGGCGGGGAGGGGCCAAAAGTCTTCCTGCAGTCGATTGCGCCACCTGTGGCGGATTACCCACATGTAACGAATTGAAATGAAGCAAGCCGTGCTTTACACCGTAAAAACAATTCTACAGGTGAGTAATGACAGAATTGTATTTTTGACTAGTGGTGCCAAAAACGCTTGCAGTGGTGGACTGGGACCAAACATTTTCGATTTTAGCATCCCAGTCAGCCCATAACCAGCCTGCAGCATCCCCAATGAGCCCACGTGTCCTCTAAAGCTGAAGCTATGACATTGCAGGGATATATGGCCAACCCAAAGGTACTCAAGCTTTTATATTAGAAGTGCCATGTAAGGCTAAGGCATTGGAGACAGGACATGGGCTGTTTTTTTTTGGCTCAGATGGTCAAGTGGGACCAGGTACAGGGGTGCTGGGAGGGTAGCAGCTCAACTGACCTTAACCTGGACCAACAGCCTGGCACAGTTAGAAAAGAAAGGTAGCGGCCATTTTGAAGCTTCCTTTCCCAACTGACATAACTGAAATGCACAGTAACATGAAGCCCAGCATGACTTCCTGTTTGCAGGTGGCCTACAAGCCCATAAGCGGCCATCTTGTTTTTAAAATTGACCCCAGCAGGTATTAGAAAAAGGTAAAATATTTTTTATATGCATTGATCTAAATTGCCCTGGGGAGGAATGCATATGAGCACTGTTTGTTGCGTTGGTCTGATTGAATTCATTTTTGACTGTTGGCCCGCTAGGAATCCTCCTGGGTCTCCCTAGGGTCAGTCTGCCCTGTCCCTGACATTTTTCACTGTATCAGAGGCGTAGCTAGGCTTTCTGGCACCCGGGTCAAAGATTCGAAATGGTGCTCCCCAGCTGGGCTCAGGCATGCCTTTGATGCCCCATGACCTGCTGCACCTAGGGCACATGCCCCCCCTAGCTTTTCCCACAGTCCTACAGAGAGCATCCAAGATGTTACCCTATACAGAGTATTGATGTTTGCTGGTATAACTTTAGTAATGAACACATTACTTAGTTAGGTAAGTGACTTGAGTTGACAGCAGGGACCAAAAGGGAAAATGGCAAAAAAATGTATCTGTAGTCAGTGAACTTTCCTCACAACCTTCACATGCTCTGCAGGTTCTCAGATCGAGATGAGGAGAGCCGGCAGCTGACCCCATCAGAGGGAGAGACGGAGAGAGGGCATTGTCCATCTCCCAAGAAAGGCTTCCTCCGCTCCGCCTCATTAGGTAACCGCTGTTAAATGAGTTATTGTAGATACTGTAATACATCTTCTGCATTGCAGGGGACAACGAAGAGCCGGGTCATGCATCAGCTTCCTGTCTGCTGGACAGTGTTGCTCATTATCTTTTTTTTGGTTTTCATGTGCAGGCAGAAGGGCCTCATTCCATTTGGAATGTCTGAGGAGGTACCGGAATCAAGGTGGGGACACGTCACCGAAAGCCGTCTTACCGCAGCTTCACCTGGTGCACCATCAGGTAGGTCATGTTTGGGGCCACGTTGTAGTGAAATATTCCCCTGAAGATTATATTCATGGTGTTTTTGGTGGTAGGTGTACATTTAAATATACAATATGATGCTTTTTGTGGAACCAAATATATCTGAACCTCTTAAACCAGACCTCCATTTAAAAATTAATTTAGGTCCCCTTTAACAATCGCCCTGATTTGGTAAGTCTGACTGTTAGAGATCCTTAGGAAGCCAAAGTTATACACAGAACACTTCTGCAATGCCGCCTGGCTCCTATTGTAGGTCTGCCATGTGCGTGTAGCTATTTCCTGTCCGCCACTGGATGAAGCTCTAATAGGGAATAGTTATTATCTCTGTAATGCAGGACTCATTGATGGCTCTGAACCAGGACCCTCTCTAGCAATGGAGGGTGTAGGTCTGCTTGAAAGAGAGCCGCACAGCATTTTTGAGATTGCTGATTGGCTGATCTCAGGATTGCCGTCTGATGTGACCCAGCCCACTGGACGCATTCCCAGCTTACCTGTAGTCTGAAGAGCCTTTCCTCCCCAGGCCTATCTGAATGGCTGGGAGAAAGAGTGCACCACAGATACAGGGATGCCGGGGATGTGGCGCCGGTGAATGTGAGTTTAAAGGCCACACCGGGGGGCTCACACAGCAGAGTAATCCCATTTTGGATGCCCTGGGGGCAGGCTAGCAGCTGGCCCTGGAATCAAAGAAATGCAAGACTGAGAATGATGAGTCAGTAGAGATTCGTACATCTCAGCTTCAAGATCAGAGCAAAAGAATCGCAAAAGGTCGAACATTATGGAATATATATGGAAGATACAGAAGGCAATTGTTACACCATTGCAGAGGCACAGCTACGCTTTCTGGCACCCGGGGCAAATATTTGAAATTGCGCCCCCCTATCTGTGCTCAGGCCCTTTGGCGCTCCCCTGATCTGCTGCACACGGGGCTCCTAAACTTTTTTAAATTGAAGAAGAAATGGCCTAGATATGAAGGTTTACAATTCCACCTTATGATGTATCTTTTGAACTATCTGGACGTGGGCTTTGGCTCTGTGATGCCGCATAATAATCAGTATAATGGGAGGGGTCTGTAAGACAGGCATTCTCATCACCCTCACTGTTCTCCCTCTCTCCCAGTATCCACCGTCTGAGCTTTAGACCACCAGCTTAGCCCTATAATTAGTGGTCTATGACAAAGGATTTCAGAGGGTGTACCACTACTCTTTGCCTTGTTTCTACTTTCAGAAGCAGCTGTGTTCTGAAAGGAAGGGAGAGCGCAGCCATGGTGAGGTGAGCTGCTGAACGACAGTTTATGCACTTTGCCTACAGAGTCCCTTTAAAATATTGCAGTGCAAATCCTCAGCACAGGAGATAATTATACACGAATTATAAGACAAATTCGAAGATTTAGAAAATGGAAGTAGGAGGAGCGATATTCGTCTTATTGGCTTGCCTGAATTAATAAAATGAAAGGACTTAATTCCTTTTCTAACAGAATATTCCAAAATTATTCCAAAATTGAAAGGGCAAATCAGACAGGCTTGGAAAAGAGAGCGCAATATGCATGCCACGTCCTTATCACGGATTATCGTGATAAGCAGGGCATTATGGAAGGTTATAGAGATGTTAAATATGAGGACAAAATATTGCTATTTATCTGCTCGCCGAAGATGGTTCTCTACAGTTTGCAATGCCTTGGTGGCTACAAATATGAGGTTCTGGTTACATTTTCCAGCAAGATTAAGGTTGACTATAGAAGGGAAAACAATAGTTTTCAGTAATTCTAAGGAGGCCAGAAAGGACCTTCAACAATATCTATTTAGAGGTTTAGAGGAAATGTGATGCATGGGGGGGTCAGGGCAGCCCACGGCAAGCGTCCTTGGTTCCCTCTGGGCGGTGCTCCCCTGTGGGCTGACGCAGGGTGATCGGCTTCCCCGAGCTGCTTACGAAGGTCGCTGCCACGCTCACTCCTCTTTGGCTGTGCGGATGCGCTGCTGACAGCGGACTTTACTCTGAGGAGATGCTGCACCACCAGTGGCAGAAGGGGCAGCTTGCTTAATGTGTTTTTTACTGACAGCCGCCGCCGCGTGTTTGTACATCACTCCGCGGACGGCGGCGACATTACCTCAGGCTCTGCCACTCCGTCATTGGACGGCAGGATCATGTGGGCGCGATTCGCGCTCTTCGGGGGGAGGCGGGCTCTGCGGATGATGTTTTCCTCATCACTTTTCTAGTGGCCCGCCCCTCGAAGTATATGCGGACGCCATTTTTGCCTCCCTCGTGCTGTGTGTCTGCTGTTTCCTACCGCGGTCCGTGAGTGCCCCTGCGGGGTGGTTTGTTGTGTATATATATATATATATATTTTTTTTTTATTGTATTCTTACGGGGATGTCTTCTTATGTCTTTCAGGCGGGTAGACCTCATTGTGGTTTCTTCCGGTCCTCCCCCTTTTAGTTTTGGGCTATTCTAATATATCTCCCACATCCCTAGCGGGCTTTTGGGGCATCCTGGGTTGCTATCATTAGTGTTAACCCTATATTGGCCTATTGTGCCACTATAATCACCATATGGAGGCTTCTGGGGATAATGTGCTTGGGTTTCCTTCGGGACAAGCCCGGCTATGTGTGGCGTGTGAAGTATCCCCTATAAGTGATGATGTCAGGGTGTGTGTACCCTGCACCCAGCAGGTGCTTGCACTGCAGCCTGGGTTGCCTGTTACTGGTGCGGCGCCCCCTCGGGCTTTGCCTACCCCCTCATGCTTACATCTGACCCCCTCCGAGGGGCATAATAGCAGGGAGTCTCAACCTGATTTAGCTGCACGGGTGGCCAGCATTGAAAAACATTTTGCTGGGTCTGCCCCGCGTAAGGCTTCTGCTAAGAAGCGGCATTTATCACCCGCGGTTTCCCTCTTCCCTGCAGAAGACGAGGGCACTTACTCACTCTCAGGTCCTTACCCCCTTGAGGAGGAGGAATTATTTTCTGATTCGGAATCCTCTGAGGAACAACCTAAGTTTTACAGTAGTACTGGGAATCCTTTTTGGGAAAACCTGTGGTCCCCTGATGACACTGACAGGCTGCTAAGTCATATTTTTGAAGTGCTTTGTATTTCTCCCCCGGCAGTGGCCCCGCAGCATCGGGGCAAGCTTTTTCATACAGTTAAGCCACGCTGGGAGTTCCGTGAGCAGTCTCACTTTAATAATCTAATGCTCAAGGAATGGGAACGGCCTAGCAAGCTGGCAGGAGTGCCTAAGAGTTGGGACAAGAGGTATCCCTTTCCTGCTGATGTTGTTAAGCGTTGGTCATGTCCTCCCGAGGTGGATGCGCCCGTTCTCGGGTTGTCCAATACATCTGTCATGCATTCTCCTGATACTACTACCCTGGGGAGGATGGGGAAGACCGGCGCTTGGACCAACTGGCCTGTCACGCCTTTGCCTGTGTGGGGACGGCTCTGCGCCTGATTTGTGGCTCTGCTATTATGGCTATTGCCATTAAAGGGGTGCTTAAGTGTCTCTTGGACAGGGCATCTGAATTTATTCTTAGTATACAGTACGTCCTGCTCCAAATCTAATATTTACAGTTGGGATATACTCCGCCAGATGGCGCTGGACTGCAGAGACATCGAAAATATGCCCCTCCCGGCCCCTCAAATACCCAGGGACCTCCCACAAATCCCCAGAATTTCTCTGCAGTCTGGCTGCGAAGGACGAGAAATTGGCTCTCTACTCGCAGGTGAGCGGAGTTATTAACCTGCGGCCCTGTAGGACTATTCCCACCCGTTCCACTAGTAATATGCCTTCCAGCCTTGGCTGCGCTGGTCGGGTGAAGGTAGGCAGCACCACCGTTGGTGCTTAGGAGCGCTGCTCCACCGCAATCCCCCACCAAAGGGTAGGCGGTTCAGGCTTATGGTGAGCCTCTATGGGATGCCCCTCCCGCACTATTGCCCCTGCCTATCGGTGGGCCCTATTTAAGTCGCCATCCTCCCTCATCCTCCTTGTAGTCTTCGGGGGAAAAGAGGTGGGGGGTGTATGTGTATAGATATGTATGTTATGCAGTCTTTGCTTTCACTTTTCACATGTCTTTATTCTTGTGTCAGCCGCCGCACTGACTTGTCTTTATTGCTTTAAAATTACAGGCGGCGCGCGCTGACTTGGTTCCGCGCTTGGCGGCGGCATTACCTCAGGTGCCGGTGCGCCATCATTGGCTGTTGGGCTTCTGGCTTCGTGCTCTTCGGGGGGGCGGGGCCCGTCTTTGGCGCGTTCCGCGTCGCTATTACTGGCCCGCCACTCGAGGTATACTGACGCCATCTTTTCTGACTTGGTTGGCCTATGCGCGACGGACTCCTACCTACTGCGGTCCGTAAGTGCCCTTGCGGGCGACTTTATCTGCTTCACTTTTGTTACGATGTACTTAAGGTCTTGTCTGCTTGTGTCTTTCAGGCGGGACAAACCCTTCTTGGCTTCTCCCTGTTTTTAGTATATTACTTGTAGGCCTTGTAAAAATTATACTCCCACCTCCCCTAGCGGGTTATTGGGGCATCCAGGGTTGCTATATAGCGTTATTCCCTATCGGCGTATAGCGCCGCTATAATCACCATATGGAGGCATCCCAGGATAATGTTACCGGGGTCCCTTCGGGACAAGACCGGCTGTGTGTAGCGTGTGGGCAGCCTCATGCTGACGCTGACAAGGCACGGGTCTGTGTACCCTGTGCTGAGCAGCTGCTTGCATTGCAATTTGGCCTGCCAATGGCTGCACCTCGTTTCACTTCACCTACTCCCCCAAGCTTAAAAATCTCACTCCTCCTGAGTTGCATACTAGTGGGGACTCTCAGCCTGATGTGTCTTCTAGACTGGCTACTGTTGAACAGATTATTGCGAAGTCTTTAGCGCGTAAGGCCCCTGCTAAGAAGCGGCACTTGACGCCTAATGTCACTGTTTTCCCTATGGGAACTGAGGAGTTTATGAATCTGTGTGGCTATACCCCGTCTGATGAAGGGGAGCTCTTTTCTGATTCAGGCTCATCTGATGAGAGACCAAGGGGTCATGGCGATTCTGGCTCTGACCCCTGGGCCCCGGATGACACTGACAGATTATTGACCCACATTTTTGAGGTTCTGTCTATCTCTCTCCCTGTTGAGGCTCCCAGGCAAATAGGGGAGCTTTTCCATACAGCAAGATCACATTTGGAATTTCCAGAGCAGGCACATTTCCATAACCTTGTGCTCAAGGAATGAGAGCGCCCCAGTAAACTTCCCGGGGTTCCAAAGAGTTAGGATAGGAAGTATCCCTTTCCTGCTGAGGTGGTTAAATGTTGGTCATCCCCCCCCCCCCCCGAGGTGGATGCCCCGATCCTAGGGCTATCTAACACCTCTGTCATGCATTCCCCTGATTCTACTACCCTGCGGGATGCCGAAGACCGGCGTATTGATCAGATGGCATCCCACGCCTTTGCATGTGCGGGGACGGCGCTGCGCCCGGTCTGTGCCCCTGCCATTACTGCTGTGGTCACTAGAACCCTTATCCGAAATATGCTCGACAGTGCCCCTGATGATTTGCCTTGTGAGGTGTTTAATGCACTCTCCAACTGTGATGTTTTTTGTAAATTTTGTCCTATCAGTATTGGATGACACCATCAGAATGTGTGCCAGAACCTCTGCCCTCGTGGTGGCTATACGCCGCTCGGTTTGGCTGCGCCAGTGGGCTGCTGACAACGGTGCCAAGAAGGCCCTCACTGGTTTTCCCTTTAAAGGACTGCGTCTGTTTGGAGACCGCCTGGACCTTTTTGCTAAGGGAGCCAGGTTACCCCAGTGCAGGCGGCAACCTCGGCCCTTTTGGGGTCAGGGTTCCTTCTCCTCCCCTTACCACGGTGCAAGACAGGGAAGGGGGGTGTCTTTCCCTGGGGCCCGGGGAGATTTCTGGGGTAGAGGCAGAGGACGTGGACATCCTGGCTCCTCCTGGGGTCCCAAAGCTAAATCCTCTCCCAAGCCCCCTCAGGTATGATGGGGCGCCCTCACCCGTCCGGGTGGGGGGACGGCTGCAGCACTTCGCTCACGTCTGGAGGCTTCATGTCTCAGACCGGTGGATTCAGGAGGTAGTGTCCTCCAGTTACAAGTTGGAGTTTGCTGCCGATCCCCCTCCAAGATTCATCAGATCCTGGATTCCTCAGGACCCTGTGTCAGCTCAGGAGCTAGTGCAAGCAGTGCAAGGCCTCCTGGAGCTGGGGGTCATCTGCCAGGTCCCTTTAAGAGAAAAAGGCAAGGGCTTTTATTCCAACCTATTCACAGTACCCAAAAAGGATGGTTCTGTCAGGCCCATCCTGGACTTAAAGATTCTCAACAAGTTTGTCAGGGGCAGGCGCTTTCGCATGGAGACTCTGCGCTCTGCCATCAGTTCCCTGCGCCAAGGGGATTTCATGACTTCTGTGGACATCAAAGATGCTTACCTTCATATTCCTGTGTTCCCAGGTCATCAAAGGTTCCTCAGGTTCGCTCTGATGGATCAACACTACCAATTTGTGGCCTTGCCCTTCGGCCCTCACTTCAGCGCCCAGGGTGTTCACCAAGGTGCTGGCTGGCGTGATGTCTCTGCTCAGTGGACGACATCCTCATCACTTCCCAGTCTCTACATCAGGCAGAGTTGGATACTCAGCTAGTGGTGTCTACTCTGGAGTTATTTGGATGGGTGATCAACCACCCCAAGTCCTCACTGTCCCCTTCCTTGGTAACTCCATTCCTAGGAATGAAACTGGATACAGTTCAGGCAAGGATCTTCCTTCCTCAGCAGAAGTCTGATTGCACAGGCCCAGTCCCTCCTAGCTTGTCCCCATCCCTCCATAAGGCAGGGGATGCAGCTGGTGGGCCTGATGGTGGCGTGCTTCGAAGCGGTCCCTTATGCTCAGTTCCACTTGAGGCCTCTGCAACTTCACCTATTGTCTGTATGGGACAAGGACCCAGCGTCTCTGGACAGGGTCTGTGTGCTCTCCCCCCTGGTCAGGAGGTCCCTCTTGTGGTGGATGGACTCAAGGAACCTGTTGGGGGGGCAGATCCTTTCTTGACCCTTCCTGGGAGACGGTCACTACGGATGCCAGTCTGTCAGGTTGGGGGGGTTTCTGGAATTCCCTGCGGTTCAAGGGGAGGTGGGGCCCTAAGGAGGCCCACACACCTATCAATGTCTTGGAGCTGCGAGCGATCAGGTTAGTTCTGGCTCGCTTGACTACTTATCTTCAAGGCCTGCCTGTTCAGGTGCGCTCGGACAACCAGACGGCAGTTGCCTACATCAATCATCAGGGAGGGACCCGGAGCAAGGGGGCCCTCCAGGAAGCGTCTCTGATCCTGATTTGGGCGGAGGCCAATGTCCCCTGCATTTCAACTGTGTACATCCCGGGGGTGGAAAATCACCTGGCGGACTCTCTGAGCAGGGGGACCTCTCGCCAGGGAGAATGGTCCCTATGCAGCAGGGTGTTTCAATTTCTGTGTCACCGTTGGGACCAACCAGATGTGGATCTGTTTGCGTCCCGCCACAATCACAAGCTTCCAGCTTTTGTCTCTCTGTCCAGGCATCCTCTGGCCTTGACCTCGGATGCGCTACCAATATCATGGAAGGACTTTCAGTTCCTGTATGTCTTCCCCCCAATTCCCCTGCTGGGCAGGGTTCTGCGCAAGATTGCTCTGGAAGGAGTGCCAGCAATTCTGGTGGCCCCCAGGTGGCCAAGAAGAGTGTGGTTCGCAGACGTGGTACAGCTGGCAGTAGATCAATGCGCTCTGCCCTTGGTGCCAGATCTGATCACTCAGGGCTCACTACGCCATCCCAATTTACAAACTCTGTCTTTGACGGCTTGGCTGCTGAAACCTCCATCTTGATGGAGAAGGGGCTGTCTTCCTCAGTTGTGGATACTTTGATTAAAGCTAGGAAGAACTCTTCCTCTTCCATTTATTACAGGGTTTGGCGTGCATACATTGACTGGTGTGAGTCTAGGTTTCTTCCCTGTCGTGTGTTCTCTATTCCCAGGATTCTGGAGGTCCTGCAGCATGGGTTGGAGATGGGTACCCTGAGCGATCAGGTTTCTGCCCTGGCTATTTTTTTCCAAAAGTCCTTTGCTCAGCACCCTCTGATCAGCACTTTTTTCCAGGGGGTCACTCATGTGCGTCCCCCACGTAAACCTATGGTGCCTGTTTGGGATTTGAACTGGGTTCTGTCAGCCTTGAAGGGTGCTCCCTTTGAACCTGTGCAGGATGCTGCCTTGGCCATTCTTACGCTCAAGGTTGTGTTTCTGGTGGCTATTACTTCTGTCAGGCATGTGTCTGAGTTGGCGGCGCTTTCCATTCAGCCCCCCTACTATGAGAGGCACCAGGACAAGGTGGTGTTTCGTTTCAAACCTGATTTTCTGCCTAAGGTAGTGTCTGCCTTTCATTTGAATCAGGATATTGTTCTTCATTCTTTGTGCCCTAATCCTAGCAATGCTAAGGAGAGAGTTTTGCACTCTTTGGATGTGGTTAGGTGTCTGAAGTACTATCTGGTGGCTACTGCACCTTTCAGAAAATCAGTAGATCAGTATGCTCTGCCCAAGGATCCAGACCTACTCTCTCAGGGGCAGCTACGCCATCCCAATTTACAAACGCTGGCTTTGATGGCCTGGCTGCTGAAACCTCCATCCTGATGGAGAAGGGGCTGCCTGCCTCTGTAGTTCATACTATGATTCGGGCTAGGAAGCAGTCCTCGTCATCCATCTACTATAGGGTATGGCATGCTTACATGGACTGGTTTGAGTCTAAGTCGCTTCCATGTCGGGTGTTTTCTGGAATTTTTACAACATGGTTTGGATTTGGGTCTTCAGCTTAGTACCCTCAAAGGTCATGTTTCTGCTTTGGCCATATTCTTCCAAAGATCCTTTGCTCACCATCGTCTGGTCAAGACCTTCTTCCAGGGGGTTACTCACGTGCGTCCGCCACGTAAGCCTATGTTACCAGTCTGGGATTTGAACTTGGTCTTATCTGCATTACAAGGGTCTCCCTTTGAGCCTTTTGCGTGAGGCCTCTTTGTCCATATTGACTCTTAAGGTAGCGTGTTTCTGAGTTGGTGGCGCTTTCCATCAAACCTCCTTACATTGAGAGACACCAGGACAAGGTGGTGTTTCGTTTTAAGCCAGATTTTCTGCCTAAGGTTGTGTCTGCTTTTCATCTCAATCAGGACATTGTGTTGCCTTCTCTTTGCCCTAATCCTAGTAATCCTAAGGAGTGAGTTTTACATTCTCTGGATGTGGTCAGAACTCTGAAGCTCTGTTTGTTGGCTACTGAATCCTTCAGGAAGACTGATGCTCTTTTTGTGCTCCTGTCTGGACCTAAGAAAGGTCTGGCTCCAGATAAGTCCACTATCAGCAAGTGGATCCATCAGGCTGTGGTACAGGCCTACTCTGCTAAGGGGAAGGAACCTCCCTTACGCCTTACTGCTCATTCTACTCGTGCTATTGGTGCCTCTTGGGCTTTTCAGCACCAAGCTTCTGTTGACCAAGTTTGCAAGGCCGCCACTTGGTCTTCCGTTCATACTTTTTCTAAGTTTTACAAGGTTGATGTTAAGGCCTCAGCTGATGCTGCTTTTGGTCGCAAAGTTCTGCAGGCGGCAGTGGTTTAAACTGTCTGCTGTTACTTTTGGGGATCCCACCCTACCTTATGGACACTGCTATTGGATGTCCCATGTGTAAGGAATATTCTGGGACAAGACGTGCTGTATACTTAGAATAATACAATTCTGTGATTACTCACCTGTAGAATTGGTATTATACGTATACAGCACGTCCTGTTCCACCCCGCCCTTGTTATCATTATTCTTAGTTACCTCTGTATGGTGATTGTTCATATGTTCATTTTTTAAGTTATTGTTCTCCCGGCTTCTTGTTAACTGCTTGTAAATACTGGGGATTTTGTGGGAGCTCCCTGACTTATATAGGGCCGGGAGGAGCCACAAGCTGTTTTTCTGCAGTCCAGCGCCATCTTTTGGATGTATTACCCATGTGTAAGGAATATTCTGGTAAAGGACGTGCTGTATACGTATAATACCAATTCTACAGGTTAGTAATCACAGAATTATATTTTTTTAACTTGCCAAACACTTTAAATTTCGTTTTTTTTGGTAAAAAATGTTTAGCTTTTGTACGTGCAATAAATAACCGTCCTAGATTAACTTTGTATATAAATGGGATCATTTCAGATCCAAAAAACGGATGAGAAATTGTTATATAGATTATTTGATCATTTAATTTGAACTTGTACTAAAAGTGCAAGTATAAGCATGACAAAATAACAACAAAACAAACGATTGTGGGGCTATTTATGCCAAACCTGAAGCTGTATAGTTGTCATGGATTTCTCATCGGAGAAATCCCAATAGTAGTAAATGACCAGATTTAGACTGAGAGACAGAGGCGGATATGCGGCAAACCGTGTTTAATAATAACAAACCGTGAGTACACACCAACCAAGCTGCTATGTACATATATACATAGATAAACCAGGAAGCATGAAAAACACTCAGATTGCTGTGACGTCAGAAAACATACATACTTGGAAGTCCAAAGTCCAACAAAGGCTGAAGCTGTGGCTAGGGCTATAACTGAGGCTATGGCTAGGGCTAAGGTAAGTCCTGGGTAAAGAGTTCAGGTTACAGGGTTCAGGTACAAAAGAGGCCATGTGTTGATCAGCTTTTATAGGTAAGGAAGTCCCACAGGTGCTGGCTGATTAACACATCTCAGCAGGACACAGCCATCTGCTGGAGTAGCATAATGCAGGGGAATCAAGCTGTGGAGGAACTCCAGACCCGACAATAGTATTGTGCGTTTAACCAGATGTGCATTGGATTGGATTCAAGGTCAGAATGATAAAATATAGCTTTGGAAGCATACTTTATCCATTCCGGAAACCTTCGATTATATTACAAAATCTTTAGAAGATATGAAAGAAATAATGCTTTGTTATGGTCACCTATTATGGAATGGAGATTGATCCCTACAAGGTGGATCCAAACAGATCAATCTTCCTCCCCTTTGACAGTAATCCATATTTTCGATGTGGAAAACAATTTTACAGTTTCATAGAATCGAAAGTAGCTTTCCTATTCAGAACGGATTGGAAAACGTTATTAGAAACATTAGAAAAAAGAAAAGACAACAAAACAATTCTTTCTGAAATCTCGACAATTCAGTCGAAATCTCAACAAACAAAAGATTTATTAATTAATTAAACTTCAAACTAACAACCTGGTATATGACAAAGGTTAATATGGGTATAAATCCAATTAGGATTTAGAGGCCAATCATATGGAGGCACCGCAGAGACGGCATGGGGCGAGGATGGTTTTAGAGGAATAATAAAAGATACATTACGATTATGGAAACAAGACCATGGAATGAGTAACCAGAAAACATTGAATGTTTTAAAAAAATAAAATAAGAAAATTATATATTTATAATTTGGGAATGATATGTAAATGTGTATTTCCTTTTTATTTTCTATGTACTGCTGTTAAAACTGAAAAATGTACTTGATTTATTGATTGATAGCATGAGAAAAAAAATGTAAATGCTAATTTACTGATGCATCACTGAAGAAAACATTAATAAAATAAAATAACGTGCGGAATCAGCCCTAATATGGGTAAGCAAAAATAGCAGTTTATTTTTCTACTCCCAGAGAGATTGGCTAATTTGGTTTAGCATCTCTGGTGGATCTTGGTCCGCTTGAAGCTCATTGTATTCAATCATCAGATGTGATGCACCCACATTAAACATCTTAAAGTGACTATCGTCTCTTCTTCCCCCCTCTGTTACAGGCATTAGCGGTGGCCGGCCTCAGCCCTTTACTCCGGAGGAGTCACTCCCCGACAGCGTTTTCCCGCCTCTGCTGTACGCCGCCCACCACGCCCTGTTCACGAGGATGGGCGCAACAGACGGTGCCGGCGCTGAGGCTACGCGGGGACCCGGTGTCCAAAGAAAACTTACACAGCAGCTTCCCTTCCGTGCACTGCAGCGACTGCAGCCTCGGGCGAGACCGTCCCACCTCCCTGACAGTCCCGCGCCATGTCCGGGAACAGATGAGGCAGCACCACGGCAGCGCCAGCAGCTTGGTGGAAGCGGTAAGGAGAGACTGACACACGCACACAAAGAGCACGATCATAAGGCCCTCCTCCTGCCAAATATTTGCACTATTGCACAGATCCAGTCTCACTTTGTGTTTGGTAAAAAAAAATGGGGTGCTTCAGTGGTGCATTATGGGTATCATAAGCAGGGCCGGATTATGAGAGGGGCGGAAGGGGCTCGCACCCCAGGGCCTCCACCGCTTGGGCCTCCACCAACCTTTGGGTTATGGTCTAGTCCAAGAGACTTTTCAGTTTTTGGGCCAGCAACAAAGCTATCAGCGGCAGTTGCCCCCCCCCCCCCCCCCCCGCACCAGGGCAGCCAAAGCCACCAAAAGGCAGGAGGGAGAGTCTAGAGCAGCAAAGCCGCCATCAGCAAGGCTACAGTGTGGGTGGGTGCAGAGCTGTCAATCGATGGCCGCTCACTGTACATAAGCCTTCTGCTTAAGTTTTCTGCTGGACCAGCTGGGTGACTACACTACCCCCCATCCAGAATGGCAAAGCAGGAGTTCCCGAGCAGCACGCACCCGCACAAGGGACTCGATCTGATGTTCCAGTAAGTAGGTGGGGGCCAGACAACCATTAGTTAATTAGTTAATTGGCTGGACTATTATGGGCCTCCACCACACTTAATCCGGCCCTGATCATAAGGATTGAAAGGTTGAAGGACCTGCACAAAATAAGGGTTCCTCGGCCAGCAATGCCCTTCTGGTCCCATAGTTTTCTGTTAAGGCAGGTAGCGACAGATGAGCGTCTGTAGCGCGGATTTCAGAGCGACCGCTAGTAGTCGCTGTGCTCCGCCATGGATCTTTGTTTCAAAGCGCCTCAGTCACTGCCCGCCATTGATGAATATGTTGTGTGAGGTGGCAGTACTACGCTGTATGGGAGCGAACGGTAGCGCCAGCTCAGTGCGACCGACTCACACCACAATCATCAAAAAAACAGCCTCAAACATCGCCGGCGCTCAAAATCGGGTCGTTGTAGCCCAGAGCGCCAGAAGCTGTGTGATTAAAGTCTGTTTTTGAACATGTATCCACTAGTAACAAAGCGAAAACATATGGAATTACATTGTTATAACATTGTAACAGTAACACTTTAATACCAGACATGTCAGGACAATTCTGCATAAAAATATTATTAATCCAAAAAGTTTTCAAAAATGTCATTTTCTAGGCCAGGATACATGTCAGAAAGATTTGAGATTTTATTTAAAAAAAAAAAAAAATCAGGAAAGGGATTTAAGGATCGTCCGTAGAAATGTATGGGAGAGCGCCAGGTAGCGACAGGTAATACGTGGCGCTCTGCAAGGATGAACGCCGGCGCTGTACGCTGAGCCTGGGATAATGATGAATCGGATGCTACATGGCGTTGTTCCAGTCGCTCACCAGATTCGGCTTCATAAATGTGTAATTGCTGCCGTGTCCGGCGTTCACCTGACGCTACCTGATGCTTACAAGGCGCTACCTGGCGCTAGAGCTTCATGAATAAGGCCCAAAGTCTCTTCAATATGGCCATTCTCTGTTCAGAGCAATAATTTGCTAAGAGTTAAACTTTAAAGCGGAACAAAACCTAGGATCCTTGGCCGGTAAACCCCCCAGACCGGCAATACAAACTTACCCTTCCTGGGTCCTATGGCACATGCACTGGCTCTCGTCCAATCAGTGTAGCGTGCATTTGAAGCTGTCTAGACACAGAGCTCAGCAATAGAAAACAAGATGGGGCGCATTCCTAGTTCTCTTTAGATGGGGGGCATGCTCCCACCCCCCGCCTGTACTATTTTAGCCCAGAGATGCTGGGTATGCAGCCACCATTGTTTCCATTGCTGAGGAAGCCGGGGGGGGTTTCACACATCCCAATTTGGGATGCCCCAGGGGGAAGTCCAGGGCCAGCCCTTCTGGGTTTTGTTCCACTTTAAAGCTAACTAACAAATTAAAGTGATACTGCAGGAAAAAAAAAGATTTCCATTGAGAATAATGAGCTCCTCCCTATAAGTATCAGTGTACTGAGATGCCCAGTATTCTTGATGGAAAGCTTAAAGCGGAACAAAACCCCGGAATTTGACTTTCCTGCTTCCTGTTCTGTGCCCCTTGGGCATCCCAAATTGGGATTCCCCGTTGTGTGAAACCCTCCAGTTCACCCAGTAAAACTCAACGCTTCTCGGTCCAATGGCGCATTTGTGGGCTTTCGTCCAGCCGGCTTTCGCCCTTCAATAAGGAGTATGTGCTGCAACATCCCTGGCGGGACGCGCGCTCCTGCCTCAGCCTAACTCAATGGCTCGGGCAGAAGCTCGGGCTGGGGATGGGGCAGCGCGCGCTACCAATAGATGGCTCTGATTGGACGAGAGCCTGCCTTGTGTCCTATTCCTATTCTATTCAGCTTCACTAGGCCACTTTGACCCTAGCTGAATGGAGGCTACTCTGACCCTAGCTGAATGGAGGCCACTCTGACTCTAGCTGAATGGAGGCCACTCTGACCCTAACTGAATGGAGGCCACTCTGACCCTAGCTGAATGGAAGCCACTCTGACCCTAACTGAATGAAGGCCACTCTGACCCTAGCTGAATGGAGGCCACTCTGACCCTAGCTGAATGGAGGCCACTCTGACCCTAGCTGAATGGAGGCTACTCTGACCCTAGCTGAATGGAGGCCACTCTGACCCTAGCTGAATGGAGGCCACTCTGACCCTAGCTGAATGGAGGCCACTCTGACCCTAGCTGAATGGAGGCCACTCTGACCCTAGCTGAATGGAGGCCACTCTGACCCTAGCTGAATGGAGGCCACTCTGACCCTAGCTGAATGGAAGCCACTCTGACCCTAACTGAATGGAGGCCACTCTGACCCTAGCTGAATGGAGGCCACTCTGACCCTAGCTGAATGGAGGCCACTCTGACCCTAGCTGAATGGAGGCCACTCTGACCCTAGCTGAATGGAGGCCACTCTGACCCTAGCTGAATGGAGGCCACTCTGACCCTAGCTGAATGAAGGCCACTCTGACCCTAACTGAATGAAGGCCACTCTGACCCTAACTGAATGGAGGCCACTCTGACCCTAGCTGAATGGAGGCCACTCTGACCCTAGCTGAATGAAGGCCACTCTGACCCTAACTGAATGGAGGCCACTCTGACCCTAGCTGAATGAAGGCCACTCTGACCCTAACTGAATGAAGGCCACTCTGACCCTAGCTGAATGGAGGCCACTCTGACCCTAGCTGAATGGAGGCCACTCTGACCCTAACTGAATGAAGGCCACTCTGACCCTAGCTGAATGGAGGCCACTCTGACCCTAGCTGAATGGAGGCCACTCTGACCCTAGCTGAATGGAGGCCACTCTGACCCTAGCTGAATGGAGCCGCTTGCTGCCCCTCCGCCATTCAGAAATGCCTGTCAGCGTCACACACAATCAGTTGGCAGAATTTGAGTTCACTCTTAAACTCTAGACTCTAGGCCGGTGGTTGTGCCTCTTTGAAGGGATTGTTCAGGCTAAGGCCTCGATTCAAAAAAGGTAGAAAAACATTCTCATGGTAGTAAAAAAATTCAATTCATGAGAAAAAAGCCTGAGAATGTCACTGTTACTGAATCACTAGATAAAAAAGACAATGAAAGTCAATGGCGGCTTTTACTACAGTGTAGAAAGGAGGAAACACTTCTCTACTTTTCTTAGGAGTAAAAAGTGCCATTGACTTTCATTGTTTTCTTGGCTAGTGATTCAGTAACAGGGACATTCTCAGGCTTTTTTCTCATGAATTGAATCTTTTACTACCATGAGAATTTTTTTCTACCTTTATTGAATCGAGGCCGTAGACTGGGATAGAGCTCCCCCATGGCCATTTGCGGGTTAAAATAAAAAAAAAACTATTAAAGCCGGATCATAGGGCAAAGTTTATTAGAATAAATATAAAATAAGGCGAGGCCTAAGTGTCACAACAAACCATTGTTTGCATATCTGACATGAAGAAGATTCATCCTGGTCAGCTGATGAATAAAGCTGCTGTTACTGAGATCCAATCCCTTTTCTGTACCCCAGCCCTTGGTTTTCTTTTATCATGACCATCTTTTTTAAGCACTTAAAGGTGGACCTATACAAGAAGGCAGAGAATAGACAGACAAGCAAAGCATGGAGCAGCTCTCCTCCCCTGCACACACAAGCGTTGGCGTATCCCGCACATTCTTATACAAGGGGGTGGAGATAGGTCCAACTATCAGTGCTAATAAAAAAAAATAAAAGGTGGTCATGCATAATTAAAATCCAGGTGCTGCACTACAGGAAAGGGGCTAAATCTCAGCTACAACTGTTTTAATAGCACAGTTTTCTCTTTATTATTCACATAGTACATATTGGACGCCAGGTATCCAGAGTGCCGGACTCCCATCTACAGAGACCCTTTTTGCCCAGGACCAGATGAGAAAGGCTGCTGAATACAGAGGGCCATAGCAGTGGAGGGGTGTCTCCAGGCCCTTTCTGTCCAGGCGGGTGTGTGCCAGTTGTATCAGGCTCTGGATATATAGGGTAGGGGAGAAAGGAGCAAAGGTCAGTAGATTAAACCCGTCTTCAAGAGCTTCTTCTGCCATCAAGGGCCTCAACATTTATAAAATTGGCCTCTTGGACAAACTCGGACTGGAGAAGATATGGCCCCTCTCTTACCATTGGCTACTTACAGTTCCAGGCCACCATTAAGGCAGTGCAGGTATAATTCCACTATGGGGCCCAGACAGGGCCATATTTATCCCCTGATGCCACCTATAATTTCTTCGGTGAGTGATTTAACAGCTTCCTGGGACTTTTGGGCAATATTGGTGGGTCACAGGGTCATGTTGGTGGAGGTTCTTGAATGGTTTGCATTTGGACACATTGGGATCTAGAGCTTTATGAGGTGCCCTTGAGCAATATAGGCGGGCCCAGGATGGTAAAGGGGCCCTTCAATGATATGTTGTAGCCCACAAGGTAAGGGTGAAATTGCATTGGGTGACCACTGGCTGTGTGGGGCCCAGAAATTCCTAAAAACGCTTCTGTTCCCAGGCAAAGGAAGTCCTGGATGTTTAAGGGACTTCTGGGCAATATTGGTGGGCCACAGGGTAGTGTTGGTGGAGGTTCTTGAATGGTTTGCATTTGGACACTAGGGCACATTGGACTCAGAGTTTTATGAGGTGCCCTTAAGCAATATAGGTGGGCCCAGGATGGTAAAGAGGCCCTTCATTGATATGTTGTAGCCAAAGTAAGGGTGAGACTGCATTGGATGACCCCCCGGGTTGATAAACGAGACTCTACCAGCATGGCAACCTTATTGTTATGGGGCAAAAGAGACACATAGGAGATTGTGCACAAATGAGGGCCCGGACAGTTTGGCTGTGTGGGGCCCAGAAATTCCTAAAGACACTCCTGGTCCCAGGCAAAGGAAGTCCGCACATGTGGGAGTCTGGAGCTCTGAATCTACGGCAGTTTGTTGCTAGATCCACGTCCCTAACTAAATATCACAGGTGAAAAATTTTACGGTGAGTACACTAAAATCTTCTCTTCTCATTGCATGGCACGGCCCGCTTCGGTATTCATAACAAGGTGGCGCAATGGTACTGCAGAAAAGTTGTGGCTTGTCCCGGCTCCCTATAAAAACAGGCTTAACCATAGAGTTCCCCAGTGTTTCCTCTGCAGTGGAACTGCAAAGTTAGAAGATGGCTCTCTCTTGCACAGGTGAGCGAGGCAACCAAGCCTGCGGCCCTGCAAGTCTATTTCCATCCGTTTCTGGACCCTCACTGCCTCCCAGCCTCGGCTGACAGATCAGGTGAAGGTAGAAGAGCACTAGGGTCAAGTGCTCCTGGAGGTGACGCGTATCGAGACGTTCACCCCGTGGCCCACCCCTCGAGGTACCTCTGCCGGCGCCATTTTGGACAAGCTGCGCATCTGGATTTTCTCCCTTCCTGGCTGCAGCGCGGCTTCCTTCGGCGGGTCGCCTTATCCAGCAGTCTGTGCCTGTGTGACCCCGCGGTGTCTTTGGTCCGTGAGTCCCCCTTGGTTTTTTTTTTATTGATTTGGGGTATATTTGCTGCGGGATGCTCATGTGTGTTTTTACTTATGTCTTTCAGGCGGGATACCATTGGGTTGTGGTTTCTCCTGGCTCCACTCCTTTCTCCCCCTCATTCCCCCTTTATTGGCTTCTGGGGGCATCCCGTGGGAGGGCAACCCGGGTGGCTTCTGTCTTAAGCCTGTACCCACTGCTGGCCTATTGTGCCTGTGTTAATCACCATATGGAGGCTTCTGGGGATAGCGTGCTCAGGGGCCCTTCGGGGCAAGCACGGCTGTGTTCCATGTGTGGGGTATCCCCTGTGAGTAACAGTGTCACGGTGTGCGTGCCGTGCGCTGAAAGTGTCCTTGCGCATCAAGCTGGTTTGCCTGCTTCGCTTCCCAGCTCTGCACCTCACTCGGCTTCACCTACTCTCCTGCTCCTGCAATTGGGCCCCAGTGAGGGTAATGTTGGCAGGGAGTCACATTCTGATTTGGCTCTGCGGGTGGCTAACATTGAAAAGCAGCTTACCAGGATGGTTCCTAGGAAGGTCTCTGGCAAGAAGAGACACCTGGACCCCAGGCCTGCTCCCCTTACTGAGATGTATGTGGGGATTGATCTTGGTGGCTGTCACCCCCTTGAGATGGGAGAGCTCTCCCAGGATTCTGACTCCTCTGGGAACCAGCAGGAGGGTTGCGATAGTGACCCTGGGTCTGCGTCCGGAGAGGAATCATGGTACCTTGAGGACACTGATAATCTGCTGTCACATATTTTTGAAATTTTGCACATTGCTGCCCCTGAGGTAGCTAAAAGAAAGCAGGGGGAGCTTTTCACCCTGGTAAACAGCGTCTAGAGTTCCCTGAGCAGTAACATTTTACCACCTTGGTAAAATGAAAGCTCTCACTGGCCTCCCCTTCGTGGGGCTGTGGCTATTTGGGGAACGTCTTGATGTTCTAGCCAAGGATGGGAGGCTGCCTCAGCGTAGGAGGCAGTCTCGGCCCTTTCGGGGGTCCTCTGCCCCCCTCCCTTCCTTTCGCATTCCCAGAGGGGGCCGTGGCTCCCTCCTCTCCAGTGGTCGCAGAGATTCTTGGGGCCGTGGCAGAACCCGTGGTCGTCCCGGTCTCTCCTAGGATTCCTAAGCCCAAGCCCCCTCAGGCATGAAGGGGCACCCTCACCCATCGGAGTGGAGGGACGGCTTCGGCTCTTTGCTCACGTCTGGAGGCTTCATGTCTCAGACTGGTGGATTCAGGAGGTAGTGTCCTCCGGTTACAATATAGAGTTTGCAGCCTGGCCCCCTCCAAGATTCATCGGATCCTGGATGTCTTTAAACCCCCTGTCCGCTCAAGGGTTGCTTCTGGCGGTTCATTGCCTGTTATAGTCCAGAGTCATTTGTTTGGTGCCTCATCAAGAAAGAGGTCAGGGATATTCCAATCTTTTCACGGTCCCCAAAAAGGACGGCTCTCTGAGGCCCATTCTGGATCTGAAGGTCCTCAACAAATTTGTCAGATTCAAGCATTTTTGCATGGAGACGCTGAGCTCTGCTGTCAGTACCCTTCGCCCGGGCGACTTCATGACCACTGCGGACATCAAGGATGCTTATCTTCATGTGCCTATCTTCCCAGGTCATCAGAGATTTCTAAGGTTCGAGCTGCAGGATCAGCATTACCAGTTTGTGGCTCTACCCTTCGGTATCGCCTCGGGTGTTCACCAAGATGCTGGCGGGAGTGATGGCTCTGCTAAGGAACCAGGGCATTCGCATCATTCCTTACCTGGACGACATCCTGATTGTGGCCAAGTCTTTTCCTCAGGCCGAGCGGGACACTCAAATGGTGACATCCACTCTGGAGTCTTTCGGCTGGGTGATCAACTATCCCAAGTCTTCTCTGTCCCCGTCCTTGGTGAGATCCTTTCTGGGCATGACTCTGGATACCTCTCAGGTCAAGGTGTTCCTTCCTCAGCAGAAGGTGCAGGGTCTTCAGCTGCAGGCTCGGGCTCTGCTGTCGTGTCCTCATCCCTCCATCCGTCAGGGGATGCAGTTGGTGGGCCTGATGGTGTCCTGCTTCGAGGCAGTCCCCTTTGCTCAGTTTCACATTGAGACCTCTTCAGTTGCACCTCTTGTCATTTTGGGATCGTGACCCTGTGTCCCTGGATCAGGAATTTGTTCTGTCTCCCCTGGCCAGACAGTCTCTCTCGTGGTGGCTGGACTCAAGGAACCTTCTGGGGGGCAGGTCCTTCCTGCCCCCGTGCTGGGAAACAGTCACCACGGATGCCAGTCTGACCGGCTGGGGAGGCTTCTGGAAGTCCCTGAAGTTCCAGCGTCGGTGGGGCCCACAAGATGCCCATGCTTCCATCAACGTCCTGCAACTGAGGGCGATCAGGTTGGTTCTTTCTCGCCTATCCACTCACCTTCGGGGTCGGGCTGTTTAGATCTGCTCAGACAACCAGATGGTGGTGGCCTACCTCAATCATCAGGGAGGGACTCGGAGCAAGCAAGCCTTCAAGGAAGTGTCCCTGATACTGTCTTGGGCAGAACAGCATGTTCCCTGCATCTCAGCGGTCTACATCCCAGGGGTGGAGAACCAGGTGGCGGACTCCCTGAGCAGGGGGACGTCTCGTCTGGAGGAGTGGTCTCTCAACAACCGGGTGTTTCTCTCCCTCGGTCACCGCTGGGGTCAGCTGGATGTGGACCTGTTTGCGTCCCGTCACAATCGCAAACTTCCCAGATTTGTCTCTCTGTCTCAGGATCCTCTGGCCTTCGCCATGGATGCCTTGGCAATACCTTGGACGGAGTTTTAGCTTCTCTGTTTTCCCTCCGTTTCCTCTCCTGGGCAGGGTCATGCGCAAGATAGCCCAGGAGCGGGTACCAGCCATACTGGTGGTCCCTTGTTGGCCAAGAAGAGTTTGATTCGCAGACATCGTGTGTTTGGCAGTAGACCGGCACGTCTTGCCCAAGGATCCAGATCTTCTCACCCAGGGGCAGCTACGCCATCCCAATTTACAAACGCTGGCTTTAAAGGCTTGGCTGTTGAAACCTCCATATTGATGGAAAAGGGGTTGCCTGCCTCTGTTGTTGATACCATGATTCGGGCTAGGAAGAAGTCCTCGTCCTTTATCTATTACAGGGTCTGGCATGCTTACATTGCCCAGTGTGAGTCCAAGTCTCTTCCCTGTCGGGTGTTTTCTATTCCCAGGATTCTGGAATTCTTACAACATGGTTTGGATCAGGGCCTTCAACTTAGTACCCTAAAAGGCCATGTTTCAGCTCTGGCAATTTTTTGCCAAAGATCTTTTGCCAATCACCGGTTGGTTAAAATCTTTTTCCAGGGTGTTTCTCATGTGCGTCCACCCCGTAAGCCTTTGCTACCAGTCTGGGATTTGAATCTGGTCTGCTCTGCAAGGGCCTCCCTTTGAGCCTATCCGTGAAGCTGCCTTGTCTATTTTGGCTATCACTTCTGTAAGAGTTTCTGAGCTTGCGGCACTTTCCATCAAACCTCCTTATTTTGAGAGACATCAGGATAAGGTGGTGTTCTGGCTTAAGCCGGACTTCCTGCCAAAGGTTGTGTCTGCCTTTCATCTCAATCAGGACATTGTCTTGCCTTCATTGTGTCCTAATCCTGCTAATTCCATGGAGAGGACTCTGCATTCTCTGGATGTGGTCAGGGCTCTGAAGTTTTATTTGGCCGCCACTGAGCCTTTCAGGAAATCTGATGCTCTTTTTGTTCTCACTTCTGGACCTAGAAAGGGTTTGCCTCCGGCTAAATCCACTATCAGCAAGTGGATCCGTCAGGCGGTGGTTCAAGCCTATTCTGCTAAGGGAAAGGAACCTCCCTTTAAGATTACTGCTCATTCCACTCGTGCTATTGGTGTCTCTTGGGCATATTTCAGCACCAAGCTTCTGTTGAACAAGTTTGCAAGGCCGCTACTTGGTCTTCTGTTCATACTTTTTCAAAGTTTTACAAGGTTGATGTTAAGGCCTCAGCGGATGCTGCTTTTGGCCGCAAGGTGCTTCAGGCGGTAGTGACTTGAACTACTGGCCGTTACTCTTTGGGGATCCCACCCTACTTTGGACACTGCTTTTGGATGTCCCAACTGTTATAAATACTGAAGCAGGCCGTGCCATGCAATAAGAAAAAAGCAATTCTGTGAGTACTCACCTGTAGAATTGTTTTTGTTCTTGCATGGCACGGCCCGCTTCGCCCCACCCTTGTTATCGTTATTCTTGGTTGCCTCTTTATGGTGATTGTTCCAAGTTAATTGGGGTTTTTTACCTTTTTCACATTTTTTACTTTATTCTCTCCCGGCTTCTTGTCTCACTGCTTGTCTACGCTGGGGAACTCTATGGTTAAGCCCGTTTTTATAGGGAGCCGGGACAGGCCACAGCTTTTCTGCAGTACCACTGCGCCACCTTGTGGCGGAATAACCCAACTGTTATGAATACCGAAGTGGGCCGTGCCATGCAAGAACAAAAACAATTGTACAGGTGAGTACTCACAGAATTGCTTTTTATTCTTTTCACAGGTCAGAATGTGATATTAACGTTTTTTTTTCTCTTTTCCCCTTTTATTTCCCGGCGTCCTGAAGGTGCTGATCTCAGAAGGCTTGGCGCAGTTTGCTCAGGACCCCCGCTTCCTGCAGGTGGCGACACACGAGCTGGCGGATGCCTGCGACATGACGATGGAGGAGATAGAGTCCGCCGCTGACAGCTTCCTGAATGGCAGCCCGAACACCAACGGGAAGCCCTCTCCTTTCTCCAAACGCAGGGACCAGGGGGCGGTGGCAGCAGCGGACTGTGCGGGGGGCGGGGCAGAGGAACTGGGACTCTCGCCGGCCGGCTGTCGGAACAGCGAGGGCGAGCAGGAGGACTGCCGGATATACATGAGCAGCCTGTAGCGGGCGATCCCTCACACGAACACGAGTGGCAGAGGTGGCTGAGGGCGGATGTTCGCGGGAGTTCTGCGCTCCTGTCTTGTTTTTTTTTTGTTTTGTTTTGTTTTCTTCTTTTTTTTTTTTCGGTGTTCCTAATGAGTTTGTTTCAGAAGTGCCTCACTGTTCTCGTGACCCGGAGTGACCAGAACAGAGTTTTTCATCTATTTTAGTTGGGGCGGGAGGGGGGGAGACGTCCGGAGCTGATGGTGACCGCGCTTATGGGAGCGGCGGACCTGCTGGAATACTTTTTTGGGGGTCTTCAGGAAAACCGAGCAAAGAAAAAAGACTTCGAACCAAGTTGTGCGCCTGACGAGAGCGCTCGCGCGCGGGGGGGGGGAGCACTGATTGGCTGTATTATTGTACTGAGCACTGATTAGCCTTCACTTTCAATACACTCACCATCCCCCACCTAAAGAGAACCTGTCACTTTACATATTCGCCAGTTCCTTTAATGCAAGACATGACATTTTGGCAAACGCCCGCAGTATGAATATGAATATTCCAAACGGCAGGTGCACACTTACATGTCCAATAGAGTTGGGTGCCAGGTCTGCGGTGGCGCCGCCTTGTATCAATATCGACACAAAGACCGGCACTCCAGTTGAAAGTAATAAGGCAAGATTGTGTTAAGGCGGTGGTGCATGAAGCCACGATACCAAAAGCACGCCAAGTCCACTAAGTAATCCGTAAAAGTTCTGACGTTTCGGGGGTGCAATGTCCCCCTTCCTCAGGGTGGACTACCGAACAGTACAATGTGGTAAGGCCCTTTAAATACTTTCAACTGGAGTGCCGGTTCTTTCTGTTGCCACAGTATGAATATTATAATCAGCAAAAGGCGGGGTCACATATGCATCCGGCATCAAAATATTCCGGCCAAGCCTGTTTCTTTCTTTTACTGGAATAGAGAAAGAATAAGGGGTAACAGGTTAGGAAAATACAATTTTACTTTTACAAGATAGATCTGCTCAACTCTAGCCTGTCCCCCAAGCCAACCTGTGCTGCTATTTCAGCTCCCCTAATATATGTAGATGGTTTCACCCATCATTTATTGCAGATATTAGAGTCGTTGAAGCTACTGGCTAAGAGAATAGGCCATTGAGCAGTTCTCCCCTCCATAATACATCACCCCTGATTTTTCTTCCTTCCAATAGCGGAATACAAGCGGCTGGGCTGGAATTTTTTTGATGCAGAGTGTATACGTGACCCCCTCCTCTTGCTATAAAAAAGTGGCATCACCCCTGGTCAAAACTCCTGTTATTGTGTACAGTTAAGCAAGGGAAATGATCTCCAAAAGGCATAGAGTTATAGATGACGTATTATCTTTGTATTTTGAGCTACATTTTTTTATATATTCATCTTTTACATGTTAAAATTAAAACAAGGAAATGGGCTGAAGCAAAACGTTGGGCACCCTGCATGGTTAGTAACTAGTACAACCCCCTTTGGCAAGTTTTCCAGGTGGGTGTTTAGGATTACTATTTGTAGAAGCTATCCTCAACTTGAGTCTTGTTTGTTTGCTTCTAGAATTTTATTGAATGCGTTCTTCCCTCTACCCAAGATATGTTCCCTGTACCATTGGCTGCAGCACGAACCCAAAGCATGATTGACCCATCCCCAGTGGTAGGAGGGGTATTTTTTTCATGAAAATTATCTTCCCTCTTTACTCCAAACATACCTTTGCTCATTGTGGCCAAAAAGCTCTATTGGTCCACAGGACTTGCTCCCAAAAGGCATCAGGCTTGTTCATATGTTTTGAGATCTCAGTTTTGTGTTAAGGATGCAGGAGAGGTTCTCTTCTGATTACACTTCCAAGCAGGAGTTGCAGAACAGTTGAAAAATGTACCATAACTCCACATTTTGTTAAATCTACCTGAAGGTCCTTTATAGTCAGGTGGAGGTTCTGTTTTGCCTTTCTAACAATTCTACAAGCAGCTGCCTTCCAGACCTTCTCTTATCACCCACTGTTCCAGGTAACTGGTATTGCTTACTAACATTTAGAAACAAGGGAACCGCTTTACTACATTTCTTAAAGCTTTCCACTGCTTTGTGGGCCTCAACCATTTTCATTGTCATAGTGTCGGGCAGCTGCTTAGAAGAAACTGTGGCTGCTATGTTTTGGGAAAAGGTTAAAGGAGTCTGGGGATTTATAAGGCATTGACATATGCATCACCCGGTGCATAAACAAGCCTATTAAGGTTTGAGAGCTTGATCCAAGCTATCCGAGCTCACAAATCTCTTCGGGTTGCTATACTTGTGTAAGGTCCTCTTTTTTCCTTTGCACCAAATTGCACCAAACCCCACAAAAAATACACAAATGTGGAAAAGTAAGTGTCATCTGCAACATTATTGAGATCCTTTAGTGTTCGACTTGCTTAACCATTCACAGTAATAATAATTTTGACCAAACGTTTTGCATGCCACTGTAGCATCTTTAAGTAGAATGTTATTATTGGAGTAGTTTCACAACAGGGCTCCTTTAAATAATCTGCAAACAAAAAAAAAACCCAACCTACATTGCAGGTTTGACACTAATGACTAATAATTTAATTAAAAAAAATTAATTATCTGCATCAAGGTGACAGGTGCTCTTGATGTCACCACCTTAAAGGAGACCTATTGACATGCTTCTTCCCATAGAATACACTGAGCCGGGAAGGGTGGCTCTTCATTATTTCTGACTTCTGCTGTAGAGCTTCTCTCAGTAAAGGTTGTCTTTGCGATGATCTGAATGTGCGTCACGTCATGATCACAATCCCAGCAGTTATAATCACGGATCACATGACTTTTCTTTCTTCACTGTTGATTTGTTCCTAAAACTGCAGGGGCCTCGCTGCCGGGGGTGAAGGACCTCATCTTTCCACTATTGTCCTCTGGTCCGGTCCTGTCTTATGCCTTGTGCAACCATACGTGTGAAAAATTAGGTATTGTCTGAAGGTAATGATCCCTCTCGGCAAAACCCTTGCAGTTTCATTCAGCATAAAGCTTTCTGTGCTTCAGGATAAATTTGTAATCCACAATTTTTATTTACACCGGCCCTCGTGGATGGCTTAAAAAATGGTGTACTATACATAGCTCCTAAGGTGATGACCACTCTAATAACCACTATTGGGGGAACTGCTTTTTACATGATATGTGAACAGGATATGCACTGCAAGGGAAGTGTAAGGTCTGAGGTGCCACGTGCAGGGGGATCCCAATTTTAGAAAAATAATAGAAAGTAACTAGCGGAGGTAGCTGAGAGAAAAGTATAGTAGTAGTAGAGTACTGCTTGCACTATAAGCCTCCTGCCCAGCAAAGCCTATGTTCTTCCAACTGAACAAAATATCTGGACTGTCTAATACAGCTTTGTATAAGCTTTATTAAACAACTGATGACATAACAATAATGAGGACTTAATTGGATAATGAACACTTGCTTTAATAATGAGTAATAAGTATCAATTGAATTGAACTGAAGTAATAGGTGATTTGAAGTATACTTTGGAAGTAACTGCAATTAAAGGTTAAATACATATAATACCATAAGCATCAATGCAACTTACTATCACAAAACTCTGTACTATAGTTCCAATATAATCAAAGAAAGAGCGCTTACCTCCAATCACAGAACACCACCACAGTGCCAGCATTAATCCACCTTTATCATCATCACACCTGGAATGAGAGAGGTGGAACGCCTCGCTCTTTTGTGGGTATTCCGAATAGACGGTGCCCGTCTGGTAACAAAGAAGGTGTTTATCTATCAATTGAATCAGTCTCAATGGAATTGAACAAGTAATAGGTGATTTGAAGTATACTTTGGAAGTAACTGCAATTAAAGGTTAAATACTTCAAATATAATACCATAAGCATCAATGCAAGCGCTCACCTCCAATCACAGAACACCACCACAGTGAAAGAGGTGGAAGGCCTCGCTCTTTTGTGGGTATTCCGACCAGACGGTGCCCATCTGGTAACAAAGAAGGTGTTCAACTTTCTGTCCTTGCTCTCAGTTCATACACCTTTCTTGCCAATGAGAGTGGCCAGCTGCCACTAGCAAGAAAGATTTTTCTAGAATTTGCTAGAAACTACCCTACATTAGATGGCTTAGCGCCCAGTGGCGTCTCCGTAATGGAAGTGAGAACTCTTGTAACAGGATGTATGGCAGTAATGTTGATAATGAGTTAATAAGATAACAGGATGTGTGTACATAGTTTGAAAACATTCTCTCAGCTTCCACCAAATTCTAAAAAACAACGGTTAAAGTGCTGAACAAAGATGGAGTCTAATTCAGCCCTTTTGTGTGCCAAATTATGGGCCTAATCATGTGCTTAACCTATGATTCGGGATATCGATTTTCCATTTCATATCCCTGAACTATCTGACCCCTATTTGTACTACAGGCCTAACGCGGGCGTCTCACTAATGTGACTCCTCTGGTAAAAGGATAAGGAAAATCCATAGAGAGACAGTGGGTGCAAGCTTTCTGCAGCTCTCGCTGCTCCAAAAAGTAAACATCCCCTGCAAATCTCGTGAAAAAATTAGCCATTCATTGACATTAAAATGCTGACTTAAACGTAGACCTCCACCTGTTTGAGGGTCAAGATGAGAAAGGGCAAACTGGACGTTTGGCTGCCCCATGGCTATTGCAAAACGAGTCTAGATAAGAACTAAAAAATCTCCAAAAACTGGCAGAAATGATCTATTTCAGCTGACTACTGAGGAAGGGCCAGGCGAATGTAAACCCATATTTCACCCTCCATGGCCTCACTTCCCGTGTGGTGAGCGTGAAATCTTTTGTCTCTGTCATGTCTGTGATATTTTCGATCCCCGGGGTAAGACCATATAAAAAAAAGCAAAAAGGTTCATTTTACATTATGATTGCTATTAATGGTAATGCATACATCCCCTTGTACTAGTACACCAGGAGATGGCACTATGCCGGGTGTCAGAATACCTCTGTACAGCAAACACTGCCATTGTATCTAAAGTTTCAGCAAAAAAAACAAAAAATGTGATGATCAGATGGGGTGCACGCATCCTCCATGCACCGCTGTGATTGCATCTAGTGCAATGCCAAAGTCGAATCACCAATCTGATGTCACGTGCATACGAGACAGGTGCTCATCGTCTCTTGTTTGGCGAGTTGTATGAAATCCTTTTGCTTGGAAAGAAAAGTTGTCCAACGACCCCCTCCCCACTCTCCTATTTGCTTCCAATATTCCAGCCTTCCTGCCGGGGTTCCCCCCCCCCCCGCTTTCCGGTCTCGGGGGGCCAGTATAGGAACGATCAGCTCTCGGATGGCAAATCGTAAACCTCCCCGCCCCCTCCTTGCACGCAGCATCCAATCTCCGGCAGAATGGGCTCTGAAATAAGAAAAAATAAATAAATAAATACAAAAGATATTTAAAGGTTGATCTTTGGGACAAATGTATATTTATGTAAGATTGCATTTTTACCTAAAGGAATGATGTTGTAAAAATGGCAAAGAAATAAAATTTATTTAAAAAAAAAACAGTTTCTCATTTTAGAGGAAAAACTGCCAGCAAGTATGGGACCGTAAAAAATGTTTATAAAGGGCAATCGGTTCAACTATGACATCACAACAGGAAAGATGGAGAATTACTGGAAAGACCACATCATAAGTCAGGTGGAATGACGAGTCACAAGGCATAATGAGAATAAATTGTCTATGACATCACACTTGTGCTGTAGAGAATTGCAGTGAAGGTTATGAGATCGCATGTCAGGTTTCACGAGGAATTATAAAGTAAATAAATCATCAAAATATGATGTAGCTGTATTGCTGTAGATAATTAAAGGGAAGAATATGACATAAGGGCTTAGATTCAGTAAAACTTTCTCATAAGGATAAGGGCCATTTTATACTTTATTTCAGAATGAGGCATGAGATACAACAAAGTGTGATCCAAAGAAGAGACAACATGACAGGTGTTTATAAATGCATATAAAAGTAAAAAAGCATTTCGCAACACCCCCCTCCCCTTGGGCTATAACATAGCAAAAGCCAAAGCTGGGACCTTGAGTGACAGGTCTGTTACCCAATCCCGTGTAGCTGTACTGGTCCTGTCATTTAAATCCATCTGTTACTCAATTCTACAGCTGTCATGCAGAGCCCTCCCATCAGCAACATAGTAACATAGTATGTAAGACTGAATAAAGACTTTAGTCCATCCAATTCAGCCTGTTTATCTCCTTCTAGTAGCCATAGCTGGTAATGTTATTACATGCAAGGAGGGCATCCAGGCCACTTTTGAACATTTTTACTGTATCCATCATTACTACCGTCTCTGGTATCAAGTTACATAGCCCCACTGCTCTTAGAGAGAAGAATCCCCTCCTATGTCGGTGAATAAAGCACCTTTCCTGTAACCTTAGTGGATGCTGTTGGGTTATGGTTACACTCCAGGGTATAAATAGTTTGTGGGACAGATCTTTGTAATGACCCCGAATATATTTATACATAGTTATCAGATCATCCCTCAGGCATCTTTTTACTAAACTAAATAAACCTAACTGTGACAATATTTCAGGGTTCTCTAGTCCCTGCACTTCTTTTATTAACTAAGTTGCCCTCCTTTGAACGCGCTCCAGTTCTCATATGTCCTTCTTAAGCACAGGTGCCCAGAACTGTACACAATACTCCATATGGGGTCTGACCAGTGACTTGTACAGGGGTCACATGATGTTCTGGTCATGAGCATCTATGCCGCTATTGATCCACCCCATGATCCTGTTTGCTTTGGCAGCTGCTGCCTGGCATTGATTACTACAGCTAAGCTTATTGTTAACTAAAACCCCCCTAGGTCCTTTTCCATTGTTGTTTTACCAAGTGGGAAGATTTTGGTGAGTTATCATTTTAATGCCCAAATCAGGCTTAACATAGCAGGAGGGAGGGGGGGTACAAAAAGCTTGAACTTGCTCCACTGTGTGAAACTCACCAGAAAGCCCGTATTCACCTTTCCTCGGTCCAACGGTCCATGTTCGAGCTCTCGTCCAAAGAGAGCCGTTTGCCCTGACTATGTCATTCAGCAAACGGCTCATATTGACTTCAATGGGGAGCGCAGATGGCTGCATTCCCAGAACCGTGTGCCCTCCATCCAGACATCCAGAGGATGTAGGGGATGTGGCAGCTTGTGCTCCCCATTATAAACAAGAGAGCCTGCACATGCAAAATTGGCCTGGAGAAAGTGATTCCAGGGCCGACCTGGGTTTTGTTCCACTTAAACTGATTCACCCCTCAGTCTCTGTTTTAAAATAAAGCAAGAAACCGTTCCTAATGTTTAGAGGACCAAAAAAAAGTTAAAAGCAAGCTGACTGCAAGATCAAAAGATGTAGCTCCTCCTGGCCCCTTATAAAGGGATCTGCCTGTCTATCAAGTCCCCAGTAGTTTAAAAGCAGTACTCAATAAAAGAGGCAGGCCGGGAGGTCCAAACAAAAAAATAGAGACCATGTTACCTCACATAGCTTCCGCTTGTACTCTCTCGAATCAAAACTAAAACTTGTACAACTAGTGTCCTATGAACAAAAATGGTTCAATCACCATAACAGGCAAGCAGGACATAATGAACCACAAGGGCGGGGTGGACAGACTGGAATGGATGGATAACAAAACCATATCTACAGGTGAGTTTCACAGAATTGTGTTTTTCTCCTCCATCCATTCCAGGCTGTCCAGAAGTACTTACGGATGGGACATCCAAAAGCAGTGTCCATATGGGCGGGATCCCCAGTGCGGAACAGCATGTAGTTCATTTCACTACTGCCTGAAGCAACTTTTGGCCAAAAACAGCATCAGCTGAGGCCCTGACATCCACCTTGTAAAACTTTGTAAAAGTATGAACTGAAGACCAAGTGGCGGCCTTACAAACTTGTTCCACTGATGCCTGGTGTTGAAAAGCCCAAGAGGCACCAATAGCCCTAGTAGAATGAGCTGTGATCCGAAAAGGGGGTTCCTTCCCCTTGGCAGAATAGGCTTGTACCACCGCCTGTCTGATCCACTTACTGAGAGTGGATTTTGCTGGTGACAATCCATTCCTAGAGCCCTCTGTTAAGACAAAAAGCAAATCCAAGGATTCAGTCACAGCCAGGTAATATCTTATGGCTCTAACCACATCCAAAGCATGGAGAATTCGTTCCTTGGAATTAGCCGGTGCTGGACACAAGGATGGTAAGACAACTTCTTCATTAAGGTGAAAAGGAGAAACGACCTAAGGCAAAAAATCAGGTTTAAAACGAAAAACCACCTTATCTCTGTGCAACTCGAAGTAGGGTGGTTTCATACAAAGCGCAGCCAGCTCTGACACGTGACGTACCTAGGTAATCGCCACCAGAAAAAAACACCTTGAGAGTCAGCAAAGGCAATGTAGTGACATTCAATGGCTCGAAGGGAGGACCCTGGAGAGCAGACAGCACTAGATTCAAGTCCCACACCGGTATGACTGATTTACGCAGTGGGCGGACATGGGTGACTCCCTGGAAAAAAGTCTTGATCAACCTATGATTGGCAATGGAAAAAAATGGATAAGGCCGAGACCTGACCCTTGAGGGTGCTTAGCTGGAGACCCAAGTCTAGACCGTGTTGTAGAAACTCCAGAATACTAGAAATACAACATTTCCGTCCAGGAAGGCTCTTGGCCTCGCACCAAGCGATATAGGCCCGCCAAAATCTGTAGTATATCATGGAAGAAGACTTCCTCCGTGCCTCAATCATCGTGTGAATAACCGTGGCCGACAAACCCTTCTCCGTCAGGATTGAGGTTTCAATAGCCAGGCCGTCAAAGCCAGCGTCCGTACATTCAGGTGCCGTAGCGACCCCTGTGTGAGAAGGCCTGGATCGTCGGGCATGATGTGATCTATTGACATCTGAACTATGTCCGCAAACCAACTCCTCCTCGGCCAGCGAGGAGCCATCAGGATGGCTGGTACCCCTTCCTGGGCTATCTTGCGCAGCACTCTGCTCAGGAGCGGAAACGGAGGGAATGCATACAGAAACTTGAACTACGTCCAAGGGATCGCCAGAGCGTCTGTTGCTATGGCCAGAGGATCTCTTGAGAGAGAGACGAACCTTGGAAGCTTGTGATTGTGTCTGGACGCAAAAAGATCCACATCTGGTTGACCCCAGCGGAGGCACAGAACCTGAAACGTCTCGCTGCTGAGGGACCATTCCCCCAGGCGCAAGGAACTCCTGCTCAGGGAGTCTGCCTCCTGGTTTTCCACCCCGGGGATGTAAACCGCCGAGATGCAGGGAACATCTGCCCAACTCAGAATCTGGCTCACCTCCT
The DNA here is from genome assembly GCA_027917425.1 of Gastrophryne carolinensis. Lineage (NCBI taxonomy): Eukaryota > Metazoa > Chordata > Amphibia > Anura > Microhylidae > Gastrophryne > Gastrophryne carolinensis. The sequence goes on along the minus strand of CM051238.1, from coordinate 9,510,505 downwards.
TGAGAGATCTCTTGCTCCGAGTCCCTCCCTGGTGTTTGATGTAGGCCACAGCTGTCTGATTGTCCGAGCAGACCTGGATGGCATGGCCTTTGAAATGGGGAGTCAGGTGTAGGAGAACCAACCAAATTGCTCTCAGCTCCAAGAGATTTATGGGTAACCAGATCTCCTTCGGACCCCACTGACCCTGGATCTTCTGGGTCTGCCAAACGCCTCCCCAGCCTGTAAGACTGGCATCCGTGGTAACTATCTCCCAATGGGGAGTCTGGAAGGACTTGCCTACCAGCAGGTTTCGAGAGTCCAACCACCACAAGAGGGACTGCCTGGCCGGGGGGGGGAAAGCAAAAATCCTTGTTCCAGAGATTCCTGCGACCGATTCCAGCCGGTCCGCAGGTTCAACTGTAGAGGTCTCATGTAAAATTGTGCGAAGGGCACTGCCTCGAAGCACGACACCATTAGGCCTACCAATCTCATCCCCAGATGTACCGACGGTTGCTGACAAGCCAGCAAGGCCTGCACTTGCGTCTGGAGTCCCAAAACCTTCTGTTGTGGCAGAAAGACCTTGACCTGACCGGTGTCTAGCGTCATTCTCAGGAAGGATCTCACTGTTGAAGGCGTGATAAACGACTTGGGGTAGTTGATCACCCAACCGAAGGCTTCCAGGGTTGACAGTACAGTCCGGGTGTCGCTCTCGGCCTCCTGAAGGGACTGGGCCGAAATCAGAAGGTCATCTAGATAGGGTAACACACGAATACCCTGACTCCTCAGGATAGCCATGATGCCCGCCAGCACCTTGGTGAATACTCGGGGAGCTGAGGATATGCCGACGGCGAGTGCTACAAACTGGTAATAGGTAAAGAATGGAAATATCGTGCAGTACAATCACAGTTTTAAGAGTCCTTCTTTCTCAAAGTCAGTAAGTATACATAAAATTTTATGTATACAAACTGGTAATGTTGATCCTCCAGTGCAAACCTCAAAAGCTTCTGATGTCCTTGGAAAATCGGGATGTGCAGATAAGCATCACTTATGTCCACCAATGGTAATAAAGTCGCCGGGCCGAAGCGATCTCACCGCCGACTGCAACGTTTCCATGCGGAAATGTCTGACCTTTACAAATTTGTTGAGACCCTTCAGGTCCAAGGTCGGCCGAAGCGCTCCGTCCTTCTTGGGGACAGTGAACAGGTTGGAGTAGAACTCTTGACCCTGTTCCTGCCGGGGCACAGAGCAAATCACACCTATCCACAGGAGGTGTCGAACAGCTGATCTCAAAGCCTGAGCTTTTAGTGGGTTTCGGGATATCCTTGAACATAGGAATTTTGTGGGTGGTCTGGCTGCCAGCTCTATCTTGTAACCGGAGGACACCACCTCCTGAATCCACCAATCCGAGACGTGACGTCTCCAGACGGAGCAAACAGCAGAAGCCGTCGCCCCCCCCCCCCCGTATGGGTGAGGGTGCCCCCTCAAGCCTGAGTAGGTTTGGCTGGGGGTTTGGGCTTAGCACCCCAGGCGGGATTGGGCCTGCTGCGGGACCTACCTCTGCCCCAGGTATCTCTACAGGCACCGGAACATGAAGAGCCTCTTCCCTTCCTCCCCGAAAGGACCGATAAGAAGAGGAGTTCCGAAAGAACCGAGTAGGCTTTCTTCTCTGAGGGAGCTTACCATCCGTGACCAAAAGGTCCAGGAGCTCCCCAAACAGCCGGCTTCCCACAAAAGGTAGACTTGTGAGGGACTTTTTGGCAGCCGCATCGACCGACCACTGCTTCAACCACAGCGAGAGGCATAAAGCTACAAGCAAGGCCAAAATTCTGGCACCAAGCCTGACCACATCATCCATGGCAGTAACAACAAAGCCGATGAATTCCAAGCAGGCTTTGAGTTCCTTAAACTCCTCCGCCCGTTTGCGGGACTTATCCACAAGGTGTTTAACCTTTCTCCTGTTGGCTAGTGAAACAATTGCCGAGGCACAAGCAGGCCGAAAAAGGGCACCAGCAAAGGTGAAAGCATGGCAAACCAACTGATCCATGCGTTTGTCTGCAGGATCACGTAAGGAAGCATTGTCAGGTGAAGGCATAACCGTGGTGTTGGACAATCCTGACACTGGAGGGTCCACCTCGGGAGGGTGAGACCATAACCGAACCAATTCGGCAGGGAAAGGATACCACCTATCCAGGCCCTTAGGAACCGATGGTAACTTATTGGGCCTTTCCCATTCCTTAAGGATCATGTTAGAAAAATGCGGCTGCTCGGGAAAAACCCGCCTTGTCTTTCAGGCCGAAATAAATCACCCTTTTTCCTCTTAGCTGTTCTGGGAGGAACAATGTGCAAGGTATCAAAAACGGAAGAAAGCAAACTTTCCGTATCATCCGGAAGGAAGGAATCCTCATCCGGGGAAGAACCAGAGACGCTGCCGTCTCCAGTGGAAAGCAACTCCGCCACTGAGAGTGGGTCATCTGGCGACTCACCTTCCTCTGCAGATCCCAAGGAATCATAAAAATCATCATCCGAGTAAACCGGCTCCAGATGCCGCTTCTTACTCAAGGCCTTTTTAGGGGCTGCCAACGAGATCTGTTTCTCGAGGCTATCAGCCTGTGTGCAAGATCAGCATGTGTCCCCTTGCTGGCTCCCCCTTTACTAGGGGCTAACTGCAGCAGCGGAGGATCCGGAGAGGCCGTTGGTAACGCAGGGCTAGGGTCAGGAGCGACCGCCCGCTCATAGTCCAAAGCAGTGCCTCTAGCGCAAGTGGAACAAATTGTGCTGAATCTGCCCAGGGTATTCCGTTTGCACAAAGGGCAGAGCCTGTCCTGCCCAAGTGGGGTGCCCAGCTCACTATCCCCTGATGCCTCCATTATGGTGATTGTGAATAAGAATATTCAATAAGGCTAATAGACACTAACAGCCTAAGCCTAATAGCCAATCCCTCTTTTTAATAATGTGGACCCGGAGGAACCACAACCCTCAACCTACAACCCACAGTCTAAAAAAGAAAAAGAGAAAGACAGCAAGTACAAAAAATGACCCACATGTCATGCATTAACATATAAGAATCATAGAATATACATGCAATCAAAGAAAAGGAAACATACAGTATGAATACAATGTCTATCCCAATATCCCCTTAAAAACAGTACAACCAAAAGAGGGACTCACGACCGCCGCTCACACACCGCCAAGAGACACAATAAGAGCTGTCTCTCCGTCACCGCAGAGGACCCAGCAGCGCTCGCAAGGTTTGCAGCCGCTGACCTGCAGCAGAGCTTCTAGAAGGTCCACCGGGGGGAGCGTCACAGGTGTGACGTCAGCCTACGCGCCGCCGCCAATGACTCTGCCCCCCCCCCCAGCGCGTCATCGTACCTAGTGCAGCGCCACGAGCACCGCCTGAAATGGAGGCGGTTTCCCCCCGCCGCACGCGAGGAGCCTGCAGACGCGTGAGCCCGCGAGGGAACGAGGGAGGAACTGCTCCTCGCTGTGTGTGCTACAGCGATGGAGCTCTCCACCGCTCCCAAAGTAGTACCAAGCACAACACACACAATCAATAAAAAAGGTGGGAGAAGGGAGGGTATATATAAAATATATATGTGTGGTTCCCCATCAGGCTCACCATAAAGCCTGCGGCCGACTACTTTTTATTATTAAAGTCTGCGGCCCAGAGCCATGTGCTCTGTCAGAACGCCCCAGACCCCGGCGTTCACCCTACCGTCACGGATCCCTGTAGCAGCCAGAGGCTGGGAGGCAAGGATGGGTCAAAGGAGATCTGGGGAAATAGGGTCCTGCAGTGGCCGACAGGCTAGGTGACCCCGCTCTGCTGTCAAATTCTGAGAGAGAGAGAAACGAGAATCTAATGCAGCCAACTGCAAAATGAAGAACTGGGGACTGGATAGACAGGCAGCTGCCTTTATAGGGGGCCGGGAGGAGCTACATCTTTTGATCTTGCAGTCAGCGCCCCCTCTGCAGTCGAACACCCATCTGTAAGTACTTCTGGACGGCCTGGAATGGATGGAGGAGAAAAAGGTAATTGTGTAAATAGGACACAAGTACCGCAGAGAATTATGGGTAGAGAGCACAGGGCAGCTTCACATGGGCAGTGTGATCAGACCCATGCCTCACTGTCACCGAGACCACGCTGTACATTTTCTATAATACAGGTCCAAATGACTCTGACCAGCTGCAGTGCTCCTTCACTACCACCTGTGAACAAAGCCTTGCAAGCCCATAATAAAGCCTCCAGCTCTAGTTTAACACAGGCCAGGTCCGTTAGCGGGTCTATCTAAGACCAGAAGCCAGCCCAGTAGTGTGTAATATAACCGAGGAAACACAGACAAATAGATTTGTGGATCAAGATTATGGAGAAACCCAGAAATTAATTTATATATTGAACTGCTTTAAGAGCACACTAGATAAACTATATACATACAATAAGTAAATGCAATTCAGGACAGAAGGGCAATTACAAGCGGGTAAGGTACAGAGTTAGCACAGAAAATGTCAGTTGCCTTAGTTCAGACAGATGCTACACAGTTGTGCAGACAGCCACAGGGGGCGGGTTGAGCTTGCTGGATTCCTGGTCCCCCACCACATTTCACATGTGACCCCTGGTAGAAAAGATGACCAGAGGGGCTAAGTTCCCTGACCTTTAATCACAGGCCTGACACTTCTGATCTGGAAGGGGCTGTGGTCCCCTCCCCGTCTGCAGCATTATCTAAAACTCCAAACAAAAATATTATGGTATCTGTTTCATGGACTAAGTCAGGTGCTGCACACAATGAGACCAGACACTGCCTTTTGAGATGACTCTGAGTCTGAGTTCTGCAGAACTTGGTCTCTGTACATCCTAAAATGATTTGAAACCTAAGTATTAAGTATTGAACCACCAGATTCTGAATGTGGGTTTCGCTTCTGATTCATGTTCATGGCAACCTCATAATTATTTAAGAGGTATCGGCACCAGTGTGTCTGGATCTGTGTTTTGAAGCTGTGTGGCTAGAGCAGGCTCTCAGCAGGGGGTGGGTCTGGGCCCATAAAACCAAGGCTCCATGGTGTGTTGGCACTGGCAGACATGCTATGAACTTTAAATAAGGTCCTTTGTTCCTGTCCGGACATGAGCTGGCCAGAGCTTATATTTCATCATATTCCTCACAAGCCCCAAATTTGACCTTTTAAAGGAACAGCAAGAATCAAATCCTCCAATAGCAGAGGTTATGTTTGCTCTTATATTTTTTTAAACGAGGCCTGGTCCACGTGGTATATTTGCATAAATATCCCTAGAGATTTGGGATGCCCCACTGTGTAAACCCCCCAGTCTAACTGACTGTACAGGGTCAGGAAACAGATGCACGCAGCAGTGTCGCATGTCTGCTATTGTACATTCATAAAGTATCTTCTCTAGCCGACTGTACAGGGTCAGGAAACAGATACACGCTGCAGTGCTGTATGTCTGCTAATGCAATATTCATACAGTAGGTTCTCTAGCTGACTGTACGGGGGGCAGGAAATAGATGCACACTGCAGTGCTGCATGTCTGCCATTGCGCATTCATACAGTAGCTTCTCTTGCTGACTGTACAGAAGCGTGAAATAGATGCAAACTGCAGTGTTGCATATCCGCTACTGCAAATTCCTACAGAAGCTTCTCTAACCGACTGTACAGGGTCAGGAAAGAGATGCACACTGCAGTGCTACATGTCTGCTATTGCATTTTCATATAGTAGCTTTTCTAGCCCGACTGTATAGGGTCAGGAAACAGATGCACACTGCAGTGCTACATGTCTTCTATTGCATTGTCTTATAGTAGCTTTTCTAGCCCACGGTATAGGGACAGGAAATAGATGCACACCACTGTGCTGCACAGCTGCTGCTGCACATTCATACACTAGCTTCTCTAGCGGACCTTACAGGGACAGGAAACAGATGCACGCCGCTGTACTGCATATCTGCTACTGCACATGAATACAGTTGTTTCTCTAGCTGACTGTACAGGGTCAGGAAACAAATGTACGCCACGGTGCTGCACATGAATACACTAGCTTCTCTATCAGACTGTACAGGGACAGGAAACACATGCACGCCGTGGTGCTGTATGTTTGCTAATGCACATTCATACAGTGGCTTCTCTAGCCGAGTGTACAGGGTCAGGAAACAGATGCACACTGAGTTTATCTAACTATTGTATCCAGGATGTGTATTGAAAACAAATTATATATTGCTTGGAATTTCTGATAGGATCCCCCCCCCCCTCCCCGGGCGCTCCCCTGAAAACAAAACACCTTATTATCAGACGTTCCTGCCTTTACAAGATACAATCCCTTGGGACGTTTTCCTGCTTCCATTAAACATTCGCTAACTAACATAAGAAAAAATGAAGGAGTAGAATTGACATGAAGATGTCGTGTCTGATAGGTCAGGCTCCACCTGGTGACTGCAACACTCTATATAGCAGCTCATCCCAAATTACAGCACAGCAGTGGGATAAACTAGTTTCAGCCATGGGAAAGGCGGCTACATCTGTGTATCAAGGGGGCATCTGGATTTGGGGTCCCCTAGACTGCTCATAAAGCTCACCTTTCCCCAGTCCTATGGTTCTCGGCCACTAATCGCTGTATAGGCTCGATTCAGAGACACATTCGTCCGGACTTCCGTAGCTGTCTGTGAAAGTTTTGGTGGGTGTTTGTATTTCTTTTGCTTTTTTTCGTCCATTTTCTACTCGCACGAACGTTCGGGAATGCGCTTTCGATGAACGGAAGCAAATCGGAACATTTCCGTTAGTTCGGATCATTTTCCAAACAAAATTGGAAATTTTTTGTTCGTTCAGATAACTTCCGTTGTTGGGATGGTTTCTGTCTGATTCAGAGAGCTGATTGCCGACGGATCACCACCCTATAAATCCGTTTCATTTCCGATCCACTTACGGGACCTTTGAGGGCTCGGATTGCTATTGTTGAACATGTTTTGCGGCTATGTGGAGGAGTCTGCGCGCCTTTAGCACCAAGGCATTGCATGTATCAGCATGGCCGAGGCCATAAATTGTATAGCAATGCATACCTGAATCAATACATTTCATGTATGCCTTATAGATGCATTGTAATGCTGACCTAAATTAGTCCTTAGCATGTAAACATTTATTTTCCCACACATCCATATAATTGCTATATTTTTTTAGACTTATGTCCTTTGTGAATTATATTTGGATTGTTGAACTTGAATCTTAATTTGTTGTAGGAGTTATTGTTTTAGTTGGTTACCTTTGCTTTGTGTAATTATTTTATATTTGGTTGCAGGAACCGCATAGATGTGCCACTCCTGCCCTTGCTCCTGATGCCCGTTCTTTGCCTGCAGAATGCGGGCCAGGGGTTCTCTAATCGGGCACTATGCAAAACCCGGCCCGTGGTGAGGGCCCTCTGGCTTTTGAAGTCCAGATTTAGGTGTTTGGACCATACAGGGGGGGGGGGGGGGGCACTGCAGTATGACCCCAACAAGGTTATACCAATATTTTAATTTACGTTTTTTAACAGGGACCACACATGCCAGAGTGGCACAACTGAGTGTCAGGGTCCTTCAGTTGGTGGGCGAGATGCAGGAGCTGCGCAACTCGTTGGGGACCACAGATGAAGAATAATGTTCTGTGGCCTGCCATTGCTATGTATTTTGTTTTTTATAGTTGTAAAAATTTGAAATTTTCAAATTTTTTTAAAATGTTATATTTTATGATGGAATGAAAAAAAAATGTTACAGTGTCATTTCATTTACAAAATACATATATAAAAAACACCCTATTAAGCACCACCCTAAATAATTCCAATAAGGGAAACGGAAGTGTGCCAAATCTGTAACCTAAATTGCTACTACAATACACACAGAAAGCTTATGTGGTTCCAGCCCTCTACAGACACAGTTACTCAGAAGGCACCACTCCAACCCAAAAGTAAATTAATCAATAATACCGACTGATCTTAATATCCATTTTAATTAATCAATTCATCAATGATTAAAAACATACATCAAATCCATACAACACCATAACATACATTTAAAAACATATATACAAAACATATCTACAAAGCATAGCACCAGCAGGAGCGAACCGCATGACCCATACTAACCATATTCACCCAAATACCCCCCTAAAAATAGAAACCTATCCCTAGGTTTAAAGTGCCAATCTCCAAAGTGACCAGTGCAAAATATGATCCTTAAACAAATATAAAACAAATTATTAAATCAATGAAGATTCACCTCCATGTGTATAGCGATCATCTCCTGCTGGGCAGATATGTAAAACACCCACGCGTTCCGTAGCTATGTGCCACTTTCTCAAGGTGCCATCTAACAGGGACCACACGTGCCAGAGTGGCACAACTGAGTGTCAGGGTCCCTCAGTTGGTGGGCGAGATGCAGGAGCTGCGCAACTCGTTGGGGACCACAGATGAAGAATAATGTTCAGTGGCCTGCCATTGCTATGTATTTTGTTTTTTATAGTTGTAAAAATTTGAAATTTTCAAATTTTTTTAAAATGTTATATTTTATGATGGAATAAAAAAAAATGTTACATTGTCATTTCATTTACAAAATACATTAACACAAAACTAATGGGCCCAGAAATATTTAAAGATGAATATTCACATGACCGAGAAGTGATTTGGGTAAGTTTTAGGGGGCTAAAATGGAAGAAGAACCTAACTGAGAAGTGGTTTGGGTGAGCTTTAAGGGTCCAAAAGGGAAGATGGAGGATAGTGCTAAGTGATTTAGCTAAACATTGTAGTAGAAGTGAGGGTGGCAAATATGTAGGCAAGCACTTTAATGAGTGAAGTTTGAAGAGCGCAGGCGCAAGATCGTAAGGATTTCCGTCTGGACGATTATTTATTGAAAAAGGGAAAAAGAAACTAACGGGAAACGTAAAGGATTCGTTGGAGGATACGATGGGAAAAGGGCAAAAACGAAAGCCTACGTTGTAACATGTGAAAATGAAATGGAAAAGTCTGGATGGAAAGTGACATCCTCGTATTCGTAATCTGCCGTACGAATGGACGGAAACTTTACAGAAGGTTTTAAATGCATGCATAGAATCGCTCGTACGCTCATATGAGAACGGAAACATTTCCAAAAAAAAAAACAGATCGGAACTAAAACGGAAGTTTTTTTTTGTCTCTCTGAATCGAGCCTTATGTCCTGCATATTAATGAACAGCAATATGGCTCTGTTTAGACTCAGTTTGGGTTAAACTATCTCAACTAGTTTCACACAACCAATTGTTTTCAGCCATGGGAAAGAGAAAAGGCGGCTACATCTGTGTATCAACAGGAAACACTCCTAATTTTCACGAGATATTTTAAAGCAAGTTTACTGAATCAAAGCTTTTGTGTTGCTAAGCTACAGTACATACTGAGGGGTACTCTTGGTTTCAGTCACTATGAAAGTGATGTCATGGGGAGCATGACATCACTTTACACAGAAAAAAAATCACAAGGCAGTCTGGGACATTAAAGTGGACCAACACCCACGGGTGATCGGCTCGGGAATCTATAAGATTCCCGGGCCGATCACCTCCCTCCCCGCGGGACATCTGAGATCGGGATGTCCCGCGGGGTGAAACCCCCCCAAACACCCCAAACTCCTTACCTTATCTTCGGCGGCGGGCGGCCGCCGCCGCCTCCCTCGCGCCCCTCTAGACGTGCGCGCACCATTCACAGACGGCCGGCGCGGGCACGCGCGCGTCAAGAGTGACGCGCGGGAGGCGGCGGAGGAGCCGCTTGTCCGCGGCTTGTCCGTCGGCGCTGGGAGCGGGGAGAGGTGAGTTTTTCGGGGGGTTCGGGGGGGGTTTCACACAGCGGGGCACCCTGATTGGGGGTGCCCCACCGAAGTGGACCAAGACCCAGGATAGTCAAAATCCTGGGTGTTGGTCCACTTTAAAGCAGAATTAGACCTGAGATTTTGACTATCCCAAGTTTATGTTTCTGGCCCCTGCTGGGGATGCCCTGCTGTGTGAAACTCCCCTAGAACACTCTTAGAGGCCGATTCATTAATAGCGCCAGGTAGCGACAGATGAGCGACAGTAGCGTTATTTTCACAGCGCACGCTAGTATTCGCTGTGCTTGGCCGTTGTTCGCCTGTTGACAGCGACTCAGTCGGTGTGCGGTAATGTTGAATACGGGGTTAGGAGTCGCTGTTTGACAGGTTCCGCGCTGTATGGGAGCGCATGACAGCGAATGGCCATAGCGAACGGCTCCTAGCATATTCATTAACAAATCACGCTCAAAAAATTCTCGCGCTGTGAAATGCTTGTTTAAACCCCAGAGCGCTGGCGGCGATGGGTTAAAAGTAGTTTTTTAACCCCCAAACAACCATATTTAAAAAAAAAAAAAAAAAAAACATGTTTTTCAAAACATTTGGTAATATGAATACATTAATATCAGACCTGTAATATCAATTCTGCACAAATTTTTTTTTTTTTTTTTTTTACACCTTAAAAAAAATATATAACATTGCAGAAGTGGTCACAGAATTTTTGACATTTAAAAAAAAAAAAAAAAAAAACATTAATAGCAATTAATTAAGAATATTTAAAGATTGCTCCACTGAAATGCATTGGAGAGCGCCAGGTAACGAGAGGTCATACCTGTCGCTGTTCAAGGTCGCTCGCTGGCGCTGTGGGGTGAGGCTGGAATAATGATGAATGATTCGCTATCTGGCGCTCTGTCAGTCGCTAAGCAGAATCGGCTTGATAAATGTGTGATTGCGGAGGGGAGCCGGCGTTCTCGTGGCGGTGAGCGTCATTACCGTTCGCTCACCATTCGCTACCTGGCGCTATCCCTTGTTAAATAAGGGCCATAGTCACCTATCCCCAGTCCTATGGCTCTCATCCACTCATCGCTGTATGTCCTGCATATTAATGATCGGCAATATGGCTCTGTTTAGACTCGGCAATCGGAAGAGAGAGCAGCAGCATCCCCAGTTCCCTTTCTATTTGGCCACGCTCCCACCTCCAGCCTAACTGAATGGATGAGCGCAGGAGTGAATTCAACATGGGATAAACTGTCTCAACTAGTTCCACGCAACCAATTGTTTTCAGCCAAGGGAAAGAGAAAAGGCGGCTACATCTGTGTATCAACAGGAAACACTCCGTAATTTCATGAGATATTTTAAAGCAAGTTTACTGAATCAAGGCTATTATTTTGCTAAGCTACAATACATACTGAGAAATAAAGCACAGAGCTGGAAGTTAGTTTTCAATGGCAAAAGCGTGTTGATCCAATGCGCATACTCCACCACCAAACCAATCGCACACCAAATAGAGTGTCAAAACTCTTACCAGAGCTAGATCAAATTAATCGCATTGACTCCACACTCAGGTCTCTAGATAACTGCTTGTATCCAACAGTTTTCAAGTCAAGCAGTTATCTAGAGACCTGAGTGTGGAGTCAATGCGATTAATTTGATCTAGCTCTGGTAAGAGTTTTGACGCTCTATTTGGTGTGCGATTGGTTTGGTGGTGGAGTATGCGCATTGGATCAACACGCTTTTGCCATTGAAAACTAACTTCCAGCTCTGTGCTTTATTACACTATTTTTTGGGACTAAGTTGGAAGGACTTTATGCACGTTGAGCTTTAATTTTATCTTGTTAGCGCAGTATTTACATTGTATTTTCTGTATACATACTGAGATATACTTTTTTTTTTAGGCACTATGAAAGTGATGTTATGGGGAGCATGACATCACTTTGCAAAGAAGACATTAAAGCAGAACTAGACCTGAGATTTTGACCAACCCGGGTTTTGTTTCTGGCCCCAGGGGGCATCTGGATTTGGGATGCCCTGCTGTGTGAAACTCCCCTAGACCACCCATAAAGTCACCTATCCCCAGTCCTATGGCTCTCATCGCTGTATGTCCTGCATATTAATGATCGGCAACGTGGCTCTGTTTAGACTCAGAGCACGGCAATCGGAAGAGAGAGCAGCAGCATCCCCAGTTCCCTTTTGATCTGGGCATGCTCCCACCCCCAGCCTATCTGAATGGATGGGCGCAGGAGCGAATTCAACACAGTAGTGGGTTAAACTATCTCAACTAGTTTCACGCAACCAATTGTTTTCAGCCACAAGAAAGAGAAAAGGCGGCTACATCTGTTAAGCTACAGTACATACTGAGGGATACTCTTAGTTTCAGGCACTGTGAAAGTGATGTCATGGGGAGCATGACATCACTTTGCAAAGAAAAAAATTCACAAGGCAGTCTGGGACATTAAAGCAGAACTAGACCTGAGATTTTGACCATCCCGTGTTTTTGTTTCTGGCCCTAAGGGGCATCCGGATTTGGGAAGCCCTGCTATGTGAAACTCCCCTAGACCACTCATAAAAACTCACCTTTCCTCATCCTCATCCACTCATCGCTGTATGTCCTGCATATTAATGATCAGCAATATGACTCAGAGCACGGTAATCAGAAGAGAAAGCAGCAGCATCCCCGCTTCCCTTTGGATTGGGGCACGCTCCCACCCCCAGCCTATCTGAATGGATGGGCGTAGGAGCACACCTCTGCAGATGTTGCTGTTGTGGTCGAGGGAGCCAGCAGAAAATGTCAGTTGGGGGGGTTCACACAGGGGGGAGAAGGCCAGGAGCCAGCCCTGGAGTCTTTTAGATTCCAGGGCTGGCACGCCAGAGTTTTTTTCCCGCTTTAAAGGACAGTTACAGTTTGCTTTGCTTCCTCTTCTGGTGACAGGCTTGAGAAATTTTCAGCTGCTTGTTCCTTTGCCTGTAACCAGCAGAGAATGTGCCACCTGATTTTGTCTGCCCGGAGCATCTGGATTCGATACTGTGCCAATGCCCGATAAAACTTTACATGATCCCTGATTCAACGTTGCATGCGTGGGCCGCAGCCACACCAAGCTGTGCCTTTGAACTTCAGGCGCACTACAATGAATAGATGTTTCTTGATTGTCATAGAGGATTCTAACCATAAATATATGTAATATTAGGGTAATCTCTAGGAGTCCTCTAAATTTCAATTTTTGGCTGTATCGGCAGATTAATCTGTCTTAGCAGATCTAATATAGGATCAGTAATATTGATTATATGAAACAGTAAAGCACAGCGCTAAACCAATTAGATCTTAGTGTAGAATAATCTTAATAATGCTCTAACGTGTCAACAAGCTGTCCAAATCCACCAGCCAGGCAATACAATAAAAATATAGAAATAACACAGATCAAAATACAGTTTAAAACAAGTCCTTTTGACTAAGTTAGAAAAGGAGTCCCATGGTGCATGCACTTGACAATAATTGTGCTTTGATATCCTCCACCATCCAAAAGGAATGCTTACCAGACCAATTAGATCAAAACAGCCTCAAAGGATTTCCAATCTTCTCTACTTTCAGGAACTCCTCCTTGCTTCAAGGGTCTTTTCTCCAGATTTCTAATTGGCTCTTTTAAATGGCAAGCAGCAAATATCACTTAACCCTCAGGAAATAGATCCACATGGGAAGAGGGAAGGAAACAAAAACATAGACCTAGTGCAACTCTGTATAACAGATTTTAACGTTTTAATGAATAAAAATATTGCACTTACAAATCAACATGAAACAATAGCGTTTTTCAAAATCCACAAACTCCAATGGTCTGAATTGCTTCTCGCAGAGCCAGTTATCAAAAAAGGCAATAATAGTCCACAATGATATAATGCTGGATAACTTCCTTATAATAATGCCATATCCCGCCTCAGGCATTGTGGACTATTATTGCCTTTTTTGATAACTGGCTCTGCGAGAAGCAATTCCTTCAGGTCATTGGAGTTTGTGGATTTTGAAAAACGCTATTGTTTCATGTCGGTTTGTAAGTGTAATATTTTTATTCATTAAAAACGTTAAAATCTGTTATACAGAGTTGCACTAGGTCTATGTTTTTGTTTCCTTCCCTCTTCCCATGTGGATCTATTTACTGAGGGTTACGTGATATTTGCTGCTTGGCATTTTAAAGAGCCAATTAGAAATCTGGAGAAAAGACCCTTGAAGCAAGGAGGAGTTCCTGAAAGTAGAGAAGATTGGAAATCCTTTGAGGCTGTTTTGATCTAATTGGTCTGGTAAGCATTCCTTTTGGATGGTGGAGGATATCAAAGCACAATTATTGTCAAGTGCATGCACCATGGGACTCCTTTTCTAACTTAGTCAAAAGGACTTGTTTTAAACTGTATTTTGCTCTGTGTTATTTCTATATTTTTATAATATTGATTATATATATAAAGGATGCTCTCTATTGTTTCTGATCCTATATTAGGGCTGCTAAGACAGATTAATCTGCCGATACAGCCAATAATTGAAATTTAGAGGACTCCTAGAGATCACCCTAATATTACATATATTTGTGGTTAGAATCCTCTATGACAATTAAGAAACATTTATTCGTTGTAGCGCGACCGAAGTTCAAAGTTTTTTTCCATCTACTTTGTCAACTTTCTTTAACCTTTGATTTTACTTTTTGAGCTGCCCCTCAAATCCAGTTGCTGCTCTGTTAATGTTCTCTAGCGCTTCCCTACAACATAAAAAATACGCTGTGCCTTTAGCCAGATGTGCGCCGACTCCAGGCACATGTGAATGGCCGGTGCGGGCGCGCACCCTGCTAGAGGCTAGCGGAGATGTGGCCATCCGCGTGCAGCTGCATCCGGCCTTTAGCCGAAAATGGATGAATGGAGATGAGTGCACCGACTGGCTGCGCGCCCTCGCATGTACTATGGGAGCAGGGAAAGGTGAGTTTTTATGGGCGAACTGTGGGGAGTTTCACACAAATTGGGATGCCCCAGGGAACAAGACACAGTGACATCACAATATGCACTCACATTATAGGAGACAATGACATCACTATATACACTGACATAAAAGTGGACCAAAACCCACAGCGATAGATTCCCCCCTCCGGGGCATCCAAAATCAGGATGCCCCGCTGTGTGAAACCCCCCCAGGTCGCCCCATACACTTACCTTCTTTCCCGGTCCAGCGGTGCATGCACGAGCTGCGGCTGCATCCCCGCTATCCCTCGCTATTTGTGAATGGCTGGCGCGGGCACACTCCCTGTTAGAGGGTATTGGGGGAATGTGGTCGCCAGCGCGTTCGGAGCCTTTGGTCCACTTTAAAAGAGACAACGACATCACAATATGCACTCACATTATAGGAGACAATGACATCACCATATACAGTGACATCACAACACACCACATTGTGTTAAAAGCACATTGTACGTCACAGTCTAACATCACAGCTCAGGGTGAATGCATACCTCCCAACTTTTTGGGGCTGGAAAGAGGGACAATTGTTAAATTAGGCCACGCCCCCTCATTGAGGGATGATGAAGCCACGCCCCCTCACTGAGGGATAGATAGGAGATACATTGTAACAGTTACAACAATAGAAACTTTGAATAGTAAAATGAACCATTTATTGTTGCAGATCTGCACAAATACAAACAATAACGGTCCCAGTAGGCCGTCAATGGGATACCCAGGATGGCACCAAATGTCCCTCAATAACCAATCATCAACAAATTAATCAAATGCAAATAATCATTTTTAATTCATTAATGTATTAAAAAGCCACAAACATGCACATGATTACAATCACAAACTTTCTTTAAAAAACATATACACACAAACCCGGCCACAGCAAGGAGCCCTCATTACAACTCCCAAACTTCATATTCTATATACAATTTGATAATTACAATTAAATCCTCTATGCCTCACCTAAAGTGCTAATACAAAACGTGCAATATTGCGGACACAAAGTGCTGAAGTGCTTAATGTGCAAAATATGCCCACAAGTACCTGATGAACACAGCAAAACTGTCTGAGACAAACACCCATACAGAATCTAACCACCCATGCGTTCCGTGGCCCGCTGTGCCACTTTCTCAAGTTGCTAAACCTTGTTGCAGATCTGCATGTTAGACCCCAAAGAGGGACAATATGTAAATGAAGCCACGCCCCCTCTTTGAGGGATGGATGAAGCCATGCCCCCTCATTGAGGGATGGATAGGAGATACATTGTAACAATTACAACACATTGAATAGGCAAAGGCATCATTTATTTCTGCAGATCTGCACGTTACACCTCAAAGAGGGACAATATGTAAATGAAGCCACGCCCCTCATTGAGGGATGGATGAAGCCACGCCCCCTCACTAAGGGATGGGTGAAGCCACGCCCCCCGCATTGAGGAATGGATAGGAGATACATAGTAACATTTACAACAATAGAAACACTGAATAGGCAAATTAATAAATGATTGCTGCAGATCTGCATGTTACACCTCAAAGAGGGACAAATGGGAACAACGAGGGACAGGGGGACACGGACTCAAAGGAGGGACAGTCCCTCCAAATCAGGGACACTTGGGAGGTAAGTGAATGTTAAGTCTAAACTGTCACAGGACAACTAAAGGATGAAATGTGACGAGCTGCGGGATGACAGGCGATGACGTCACAGAGGGGGCAGCGTTACAGTGTATCTGTCGCTTCCTCCTCTGTGTGTGGCCGGTGGCGCGGTGCACGCTGGGATTGGTAGTCACCTACTTCTTACCTTCACTTCGTCATTCCGAGGCCCCGCCCCCTCATTTGCATAGCGCTCTCGGGGATTCCCAGCACTGACGTCCCGGAAACGCTCCGCCCCACTCACCTGTGTCGAGCGGACTTGTGATTGGTGGAGAGGCTCGGAGGTTGATTTGCATAACAGCAGCAGGAAGCGTCGGTGTTCTCCGGGGGGTCGCTGTGTGTTATTATGGGGCCCGGGACCCTCTGCCGGGCTCTGCTGGGGCTGTGCCTGCTGCTCCGCACCCCCGCCACCGCCATACTCACCCCCTATCACCCGGGGGAGGACCAGGACCAGGAGGAGGACTGCTCCCAGCCGGTGAGTAATCAGCCCCAGGTCACGTGATGGGGGCAAGTTTTAGGGGTGCCAAGGTAAGACTTCGAGATTGTCAGGGTTAGGGTCAGACATGAAGTTATATGTTATGTTGGGTCTGGTGTAGGGATCGGGGTCAGGCATGAAGTTATATGTTATGTTAGTCCAGGTTCGGGCTCAGGAGGGTCTGATGTAGGGATCGGGGTCAGGTTTAGGGTCAGGCATGAAGTTATATGTTATGTTAGTCCAGGTTCGGGCTCAGGAGGGTCTGATGTAGGGATCGGGGTCAGGTTTAGGGTCAGGCATGAAGTTATATGTTATGTTGGGTCTGGTGTAGGGATTGGGGTCATGCTTAGGCCAGGTTTAGGGTTAGGCATGAAGTTATATGTTATGTTAGTCCAGGCTGGGGCTCAGGAGGGTCTGATGTAGGGATCGGGGTCAGGTTTAGGGTCAGGCATGAAGTTATATGTTATGTTAGTCCAGGCTGGGGCTCAGGAGGGTCTGATGTAGGGATCGGGGTCAGGTTTAGGGTCAGGCATGAAGTTATATGTTATGTTAGTCCAGGTTCGGGCTCAGGAGGGTCTGATGTAGGGATCGGGGTCAGGTTTAGGGTCAGGCATGAAGTTATATGTTATGTTGGGTCTGGTGTAGGGATTGGGGTCATGCTTAGGCCAGGTTTAGGGTTAGGCATGAAGTTATATGTTATGTTAGTCCAGGCTGGGGCTCAGGATGGTCTGATGTAGGGATCGGGGTCAGGTTTAGGGTTAGGCATGAAGTTATATGTTATGTTAGTCCAGGAGGGTCTGATGTAGGGATTGGGGTCAGGTTTAGGGTTAGGCATGAAGTTATATGTTATGTTAGTCCAGGCTGAGGCTCAGGAGGGTCTGATGTAGGGATCGGGGTCAGGCATGAAGTTATATGTTATGTTAGTCCAGGAGGGTCTGATGTAGGGATTGGGGTCAGGTTTAGGGTCAGGCATGAAGTTATATGGTATGTTAGTCCAGGAGGGTCCAATATAGGGTATCGGGGTCAGGTTTAGGGTCAGGCCCATACTCTGGTCCCTCCCTTAGGCCCTGTGTGATGTCATTGTATACCTGTGTGTTAGAAAGTTTAGCTCTAGCACCTGATTGGTTGATAGGCTCGGAGCACGGTTTCTCACCTTGTCTCTCTTGATCTTGCAGGGCATTGGCTGCACCATAAAGAACAGTAAGTGCTCCTCCTCCTCTTCTTCTGTCTTGTCACATGACCGGCTGTCAGTCTGCTGTAGATCAGATGCTGTATTCTGATTGGCTGCTTTTTCTATTGTCGCTGCACATTACGCTAGTTGCTGGGTTTGTGTGTGGAGTCTGTTTGTGATATAAATGTGACTGTGACCTGCAGACACTTGGGTTTGGCTCGCTCCGGACCCTACAGCATGGCAATCTAAGCCTGACAATACAGTATTGGGGGGCTAAACGCTGCTCCCAACATCCCCCCAACATATATACCTTTCTCCTCCAGGTACCTGTCTTGACTTCAGCTGGCTCCACCCCTACGATTGGACTCCCACCGCCCCCGCCAGCATGGCGGTCACAGTAGGGATCGGTGTGAACTGGAATGGCCGCAGGGTGCCGATGCTCAAGATTAACTGGACTGTCAGTATAGACTGTAAGTGAGGCTCCGCCCCCTCTCCTCTCTGTGCTTGGTGTTGGTTATAGCAGTCAGGTGATCAGACAATATCCCTTCTATCCTCCTGACTCTGATTATTAAATACGGATTTAATTTATTCTAATGATTATTATATATGCTGTACAAGCTTTTCAGCCCTAATAATGCAACAACAAGTATAACTGTGTCATGACAATATTCCTGTATTTTATTGTAGAGCGCCTTCTAGAGTTTAGTTTGTGTTACTGAACCTGCTGTGGCACTGCACACGTGAACTGGGGAGGGAGTAATCCTGCCCTGGAGTTTTATAGACTACAGTGTGGGTTTTGGTTCACTTTAAATGAGCTCTTGATGACAGTGATCTCTCTCTAGAGGACAGTGTGACTGTGGTGTAATACACACACTGACCACTAGAGGGAGCGCGCTCCTACATCACACTAAGCAGAAGGAGCTCATGATAGCAGTGCTCCCTCTAGTGGTCAGTGTGCAGTGTGATGGAGGGTGTAATACACACACTGACCACTAGAGGGAGCGCGCTCCTACATCACACTCAGCAGAAGGAGCTCATGATGGCAGTGTGCTCCCTCTAGTGGTCGGTGTGCAGTGTGATGGAGGGTGTAATACACACACTGACCACTAGAGGGAGCACGCTCCTACATCACACTCAGCAGAAGGAGCTCATGATGGCAGTGCTCCCTCTAGTGGTCAGTGTGCATTGTCCTGAAGGGTGTAATACACACACTGACCACTAGAGGGAGCACGCTCCTACATCACACTCAGCAGAAGGAGCTCATGATGGCAGTGCTCCCTCTAGTGTGCAGTGTGATGGAGGGTGTAATACACACACTGACCACTAGAGGGAGCGCGTTCCTACATCACACTCAGCAGAAGGAGCTCATGATGGCAGTGTGCTCCCTCTAGTGGTCAGTGTGCAGTGTGATGGAGGGTGTAATACACACACTGACCACTAGAGGGAGCACACTCCTACATCACACTAAGCAGAAGGAGCTCATGATGGCAGTGCTCCCTCTAGTGGTCAGTGTGCAGTGTGATGGAGGGTGTAATACACACACTGACCACTAGAGGGAGCGCACTCCTACATCACACTCAGCAGAAGGAGCTCATGATGGCAGTGCTCCCTCTAGTGGTCAAACAGGGGTTCCCACACATCCCCAACAATACCCGGAAAAAGTGGCACCACTATGATATAAGAAATATCCAAATATTTATTTCAAAACCAAGCCAACATGAAGACACCATTAGACCAGTTAAAAAACATATACACAAAAGACACAAGGGGGCGCCAGCATCCTGTCTTCAAAACTAGATCTTCTCACCATATCCCATTCTACCCAGGTATCACTGTGGTGCTAATAAATTAATAAAGGGGCCCCCAGCTGGTTTGTCCTTTTTATGTCTCTTTATGCATGATTTATTATTATATATATTATATATACATGATTATATTATTAATATTATTATTATATATTATTATGTATTCAACCTACCCCGGCTTGTCCTTTAAAACTGTTAGCACTTGAGTATTTTTTGCACTAGCACTTTATCAGAGAGTGGAAATATTGCACAAAGGTAGTTGTTAGTATTTATTCATTGTTATATTTATCATAATTTATTCATTTATTTATTAGTGATACCTGGGTAGAATGGGATATGGTGAGAAGATCTAGTTTTGAAGACAGGATGCTGGCGCCCCCTTGTGTCTTTTGTGTATATGTTTTTTAACTGGTCTAATGGTGTCTTCATGTTGGCTTGGTTTTGATATAAATATTTGGATATTTCTTATATCATAGTGGTGCCGCTTTTTCTGGGTATTGTTGGGGATGTGTGGGAACCCCTGTTTGGCCTCTATGTAACATGTATTGGCACATGCATGTACCCGGACGTGTGCACACTGTTTACTACGCTGGTGCGGCCCTTTTTCTTGTATTGTACAATTTATGCTCCGTCTAGTGGTTGTAATACCACAACTAAACACTAGAGGGAGAGCGCTCCTACATCACGCTCAGCAGGAGAGGCTCATGATGGCAGTGTGCTCCCTCTAGATGGAGCACACTCCTATAACACACTAAGAGTAAGGAGCTTGTGATAGCACTGCTCCCTCTAGTGGTCAGTGTGATGGAGGGTGTAATACCACACACTGACCACTAGATGGAACGTACCCCTACATCACACTAAGCAGAAGATGCTCATGATGGCAGTGCTCCCTCTAGTGGTCAGTGTGCACTATCCATAAATAGTAATAATAATATTAACACCACATACTGACCACTAGAGGGAGCGCACTCCTACATCACACTAAGAAGAAGGAGCTCATGATGGCAGTGCTCCCTCTAGTGGTCAGTGTGACAGCGGTTGTAATACCACAACTAAACACTAGAGGGTGCACACTCCTGCAACAAACAAGCACTGCGCTCTTCATGTTATATATATGCAATGACCGTTCACCCTGCCTCTCCTCTGCCCCCCTCAGCCAGCATCCTGCAACTGCAAGGGGCGGAGCTCTCCGTCTTTGAACCTCAGACCAACTCCCATCGCTGCATGCAGTTCCAGTTCACCAACCAGTTCCCATCGCAGGACAACGCTGGGCGGCCGGTAAGCGGATCATCGAGCCAGAGCGTGGTGCCGCCATGGGAGGAGAGCAAGGGATTCTGGGTAGCAGATATAGCGGATTTAGGATAAGTGATGAAGCGGTTGCTCCAATCGAAAACGCCAGCCAATAAAAGTACAAACTCTTTATTTCAATATAGTTAAAAAGCCATCCAATAAATACAAGGAGGTTTCATGAGTAAGGACTGGACAGTCTGAAACGCGTAGACACCAGGTTCTAGCATTTTTATTGTTTCCTCAAACCGCCTTGTATTTATTGGATGGCTTTTGAACGATATTGAAATAAAGAGTTTGGACTTTTATTGGCTGACGTTTGCGATTGGATTGCTGGACACGTGAGGTGAGCGTACGCAGCCGTTGCCAAGAAGTTTTAATGGATTTTCTCTTGTATTGGATGAAGGTAGAGCTGACTGGTTGCTGCTGGATGTGGTCGGATGCCCCCTAGTGGTCAACAGCGCCCTCTTCTGCCCGATCCCCGCTGCTGGTTTCCCATTGGCCGAGCTGGGCTTGGAATAGCAGAGCTCACAGGGGATATAAATACCTCTTATACATGAGCCGCCATTTACCACTGAGAGGGTGGAGCTTATAGAAAAAGCATTGGCCTCCCAACATGATGAGCCACGCCCACACAGCTGTGGGTGGGACTTGTGCATAGGGTTTCGCGCAGTTGTGGGTGGGGCTTTTGCACTGGGTTTCAAACAGCTGGGGGTGGGGCTTGTGCACTGGGTTTCACACAGCTGTGGGCGGGGCTTGTGCACTGGGTTTCACACAGCTGTGGGCGGGGCTTGATCACAGGGTTTCACACAGCTGGGGGCGGGGCTTGTACGCTGGGTTTCACACAGCTGGGGGCGGGGCTTGTGCACGGGGTTTCACAGGGGGGGGGTGCAGAATGAAACCCGGAGGGTTGTTAAAGTGGAACATTTTGCTTATCCCGGGTCTTGTTCTTAATCCTGTTTCGGGACGCCCCACTGTGTGAAACTCCGCCCCCTAGGTTGCCCAGTACAATGTCACCTTTCCGCGGCCCTATGGTGTACGCGCGGGCTCTCATCCAATCCGATCCGTGTGTTGTGCATATTAATGCTCGGCAATCCGGAGTGAATGCGGGCATATTCCCAGGTGTGGGCGCGCTCTCATCCCCATTCTCATCTGAATGCCCGGGCGGGAGTATGCACCACCGCTCTGGGAATTTCTGGATTTTTGGTCTGCTTTTAAATTCTGGGTTTTTGGTCTACTTTAAATTCTGGGTTTTTGGTCTTCTTTAAAATTCTGGGTTTTTGGTCTGCTTTAAATTCTGGGTTTTTGGTCTTCTTTAAAATTCTGGGTTTTTGGTCTGCTTTAAATTCTGGGTTTTTGGTCTGCTTTTAAAATTCTGGGTTTTTGGTCTGCTTTAAAATTCTGGGTTTTTGGTCTGCTTTAAAATTCTGTGTTTTTGGTCTGCTTTAAAATTCTGGGTTTTGGGTCTGCTTTAAAATTCTGGGTTTTGGGTCTCTTTTAAAATCCTGAGTTTTTGGTCTTCTTTAAAATTCTGGGTTTTTTGTCTGCTTTAAATTCTGGGTTTTGGGTCTGCTTTAAAATTCTGGGTTTTTGGTCTGCTTTAAATTCTGGGTTTTTGGTCTGCGTTTAAAATTCTGGGTTTTTGGTCTCCTTTAAAATTCTGGGTTTTTTGTCTGCTTAAATTCTGGGTTTTGGGTCTGCTTTTAAAATTCTGGGTTTTGGGTCTGCTTTTAAAATTCTGGGTTTTTGTCTGCTTTAAAATTCTGGGTTTTTGGTCTGCTTTGAATTCTGGGTTTTTGGTCTGTTTTAAAATTCTGGGTTTTTGGTCTGCTTTAAAATTCTAGGTTTTTGGTCTGCTTTAACATTCTGGGTTTTGGGTCTGCTTTAAAATTGTGGGTTTTTGGTCTGCTTTAAATTCTGGGGGTTTTTTTGTCTGCTTTTAAAATTCTGGGTTTTTGGTCTGCTTTAAATTCTGGGGTTTTTGTCTGCTTTTAAAATCCTGGGTTTTTTGTCTGCTTTTAAATTCTGGGTTTTTTGTCTGCTTAAATTCTGGGTTTTGGGTCTGCTTTTAAAATTCTGGGTTTTGGGTCTGCTTTTAAAATTCTGGGTTTTTGTCTGCTTTAAAATTCTGGGTTTTTGGTCTGCTTTGAATTCTGGGTTTTTGGTCTGCTTTAAAATTCTGGGTTTTTGGTCTGCTTTAAAATTCTAGGTTTTTGGTCTGCTTTAACATTCTGGGTTTTGGGTCTGCTTTAAAATTCTGGGTTTTTGGTCTGCTTTAAATTCTGGGGGTTTTTTTGTCTGCTTTTAAAATTCTGGGTTTTTGGTCTGCTTTAAATTCTGGGGTTTTTGTCTGCTTTTAAAATCCTGGGTTTTTTGTCTGCTTTTAAATTCTGGGTTTTTGGTCTGCTTTAAAATTCTAGGTTTTTGGTCTGCTTTAACATTCTGGGTTTTGGGTCTGCTTTAAAATTGTGGGTTTTTGGTCTGCTTTAAATTCTGGGGGTTTTTTTGTCTGCTTTTAAAATTCTGGGTTTTTGGTCTGCTTTAAATTCTGGGGTTTTTGTCTGCTTTTAAAATCCTGGGTTTTTTGTCTGCTTTTAAATTCTGGGTTTTTTGTCTGCTTTTAAATTCTGGGTTTTTGGTCTGCTTAAAATTCTGGGGTTTTGGTCTGCTTTACAATTCTGGGTTTTTGGTCTGTTTTTAAAATTCTGGGTTTTTGGTCTGCTTT